>CAJGYO010000014.1:32184618-32761488 GCA_904845875.1 Miscanthus lutarioriparius | reverse complement strand
TCTTCAGCTGTTCATTCCATCCCTGATCTGAAGTGAACCTCCCGAACAAATGTTATGTCTCTTACAATGTTTACGTCATTGTAGTTTCTGATCAACAGAGGAATTGAATGCAATGAAATTGAATGCAATGATCTTCAAGAATTACCTATCAAAGATCAATTACTAACTAATGAAGGTAAGGTGTTTCTACCTTCTCATCGACCAATTCTTTCATCCTTTTCATTTTCAATAATAACACTATTGTAAAAAAAATATATATTGTTTTGATTTACTTCTAGATTTGAAAAGATTGTTGGATATGCTATTAGTTATCACCTTCATGACAGTGAACCCCCAAATGATGGCAAATGGGTACTTCCAATGAAGAAGGTAAAAATCGATGCTAATATAAACATCAATTGATCCTTCTGTGGAATGCTAGAAGTAGCATTGTGGATACAGGCTCAAGCATGGATTCAGTATGTTACAGATTGCACAGAGTGGAGCTAAGAGATCAAAGAATGCACTAATGGTGACCCATCCATCTCTATATATATCTGGTTACAAGTCCCTGATACTCAAATTCATGCAAGTCGTTTTTTTTTTCAGGATGTGGTCACAGAGAATGAATTTGAGAAAAAATCTTCTATCAAATATTATCTCACCTAATGACACTGGAGTTACCTTTATGAACATTGGAGCCCTGGACAATTTAGAAAGATACACTGAGGGAGGAATTGATAATGCTCCCTCTGCAAAGATCTGAATTGTACAGCAAAGGGCAGCTAACAAAGGTGCTCGCCTAATTTTAAAAGAACAAAGTGGCCCGACATATTTGCCTACTAACTATCAGTTATATTTGGAAGTACTACCAATGCATTTCTTTCTGGCAGCCTGTGAAGGAATACTGCTCTTTGGACCTCCTGGAACAGGTAAAACATTGCTTGCAAAAGCAGTAGCAACTGAGGCAGGTGCAAACTTTATCAATGTATCAATGTCAAGCATTACCTCAAAGGTACTATTCAACAGAAACAGTTGGTATTCGCGCATTGGAGGGGGTGTGCAGAAACTCGGTTCTGGGTGCTATTTTTTGGTCAGAAGATGTTCCGTTAAATCTGATGACAATTTTATTTTTTTGTTCAGTGGGTTTGGAGATCAAGAGAAATACGTCAAGGCCATTTTTCTCTAGCTAGTAAACTATCTCCTGCAGTAATATTTGTTGATGAGTGTGCAAGCAAATGGGTTGTCCATTGTTTTATTCTGTGTTTTGCACTCACAACTGTGTCTTTTCCTTTAATAACAGGTTGACAGTTTGCTAGGAATAAGGGAGGACCAAGGGAGCATGAGGCAACAGCATAAGATGAAAAAAAATGAATTTATGATACATTGGGATGGTTTGCATACTAAAGAGCAAGAACAGCGTAATCGTTCTTGGAGCCACAAATAGGCCATTTGACCTTGATGATGCTGTTATTGAAGGTTCCTCGCATGGTAAGCTTTTATGATCCCCTGAACTAGACTGATTTTGTATCCATTCCTTAACTCTTTTGCACCAAGTCTTATTGGCAGATTAATGGTGAGCCTTCCTGACAAGTCAAATAGAGAAAATATTTTGAAAGTAATACTATCCAAAGAAACATTAGAACCAGATGTGGATCTTGAATCAATTGCCAAAATGGCTGATGGATATTCAGGAAGTGACTTGAAGGTATGTTGCTGTGCCTTAAGACTCTTCAGAAATGAGAAGGGATTGCAAACTTATCATAATGATCCCTTCCCTGCAGAATCTCTGTGTAACTGCGGCACATCGTCCCATTCGTGAAATTATTGAGAAGGAAAAGAAGGTGTGCGCAGAACCTCCATCTATGGTTTAGCCGTTTTGATGCATCTCACACCATCTCTGTCTCTTGGTAGCTCTAAAATATCATTTGTTTGATACAGGAGAAGAGTCTGGCAATAGCTGAAGGTAGACCTGAGCCTCCGTTGTATGGAAAGAAGGACATTCGCCCACTTGGAATGGATGACTTGAAATTTGCGCTTGGACAGGTGAAGGAATAGTTAATTTCTACCTATTTCTGGCATGCTATGGGCACTTCTACTGTTAAGATTACCTTTTCCCTTAGCACATGTTATAAGCACATGATAATCAGTTGAGCTTTTCACTGTAGGTGTGTGCTAGCGTTCCATCTGATTCAGAAACCATGGCCCAAATTTCTGAGTGGAATGATGAGTTTGGAAGCGGCAGCGGGTCGAGAAAGAAGAAGACTCTACCGACACAACAGTCCACATACTTCATGTAGCTGAACTTGAATATAGAGAAACAGCAGCATCTGTACAGTTGCTTTATACTTGCCAAACAGGCATGTCCTCACAAGTAGCCATTCCTGATCCTGAATAGGTCAGGGTTTTTTCCTGCTCCAACATACAGCTGCCATCGCCTGACACACTCCCCTGTAATTAGTTAGATTGCCTAATGAAGTACTCGTATCTGGAGTCAGAGGATTGATATGATTTTTTTGCTGTTGTAACTGAGATCTGTAGTCGTTGCCCCATACCATCTTCTTACACCCTTTTAACTATTCTGCAAATTCTTTTTTTTTTCTTTGTATAAAACTATTCTGCAATTCGGGATAGGCCTTACATGTAAAGAACAGATAATATGAATTAGAGATAGCCGTGAATTGGTGTCAATTTGATTGATTGCTGCAGAGATAGCCTGGTTATATATAATGGCAATATCTTATAATATATTTTGTTGTACTTAACAACTCTGAGCTGCTGCTTGCCTACGAAATTAGCTGTAATTTCTGATAATGGGTAACCGCGGTATGGATGCCAAAGTTGAAACCTACTCCAGATGAACAAGAGCATCTGTAGCTGAGCTATGGATTCGGAAGGTGAGATTGAAATGATGATAGTTAACACAAAGTTGGATGTACGGTAGCGGGAGGCACCACATTCTTGGGTTTTATTTACAGAATCGCAAAGTCTAGTCAACCTCAAGCATTGTCTTATAATCACACACACACACACCTGGTGACTACAATTGGCTTCCTGGCCCTGCGAACCGACCATTCGGCTGTGAAGGGAGCCAATCTCGAGAGCAAGGACAGCTGGTCCAGATCTAGCGGCGAAGCTCAGCCCGTGGCAGTAAGTGTGAATCTTGGATCTACTATATATAGCAGGGCAGCGAAGGAAACACCAACTTGGCGACAAATCCTCATTTCCTCTGTAAACAAATCCACTCTGTGTTTACCGTCTACGTTTACGTAACCAATCAATGAACAAAACACTATTTTGAGAATGTGCGGTTGGTGTAGGTCCTGCTAGAGCTAGAGCTAGAGTCTCTCTATTTCAAGAGCCCTGCCAAAAAAGGCTCTAAATCGACATGCTGGACCCAAATTAAGCCGAGTAGGGTGCACATGTCCTCACTCAACTCAAGCTGCATTGCGAAAAATCGACATGCACTATATCTTCTCTTGGAGGAGATGTCCCTTTAGTGGAGGGTAAATTCCGGGAGTTGGTGGGGTTGTGGTTGACGATCGCGTAGATCTTCACGCATTGGGCTGCCGCCCATGAGAGTCTGACAGCAGCAATGAGAATAAGGAGAAGGGGACGCCATGGCAGAAGCACTCGTGCTCTTTAGCATAGCCATCATCCTTGGCCTAGGTATATTTCCTTGTCACTCATCATTTGTGCCATGAGGCTTCGTGGGCAGCGCTTTATATATCAATGAGGCTCCCGACGTGCTTGGAGGTGGTGTATGGGATCGAGCACTCCCTCCGTCCCCATGTATGTAGCGTTGTAGCCGTGTTTCTGGTAGTCTAAATTCAAAGCATCTTTTATGTACCTATAGTTGTCATATATGTCCAAGTTCAAAGAATCTTGTATGTATGTGGTAGAAGGCTAAAACGACAATTAAATGGGGACGGAGGATGTGCTGGCATTACCTTATCTTTTAATTAATGATGTCGTGGGCTAAAATTAAAAGAAGCAGTATTTTGTGTGTATAGAATGACTAAAAATGACCTTATTTTGTTGCACCGCAGGGAAAGAGATAACAATAACAATAATGCTAGCCCACGGGCATCCGTTCCATCCAGATACGGCTCATCCTCATTCACTCATCCGCTCTCTCTCAAAAAACCAACACACACAAACGCATAGGGGCGTTGTCTGGAAATTCCCCAAATCAACCTCAAGCCAGCCCCATTTGCTTTTTGCCTCTCTCCACTTCCGCCTCTCCTCCTCCAGCTCCTTTGCTCCGCTTAGCCTCGGCGTGCGGTGCTCATTGTGTTTCGGTCCGCGGAAGGACAATATGTCGGCCTCGACATCGTCACCGCCGGCCAGGCGAGGAGAAGCGAGGAGGCGCGCTGTCGAACTGCAAGGCGTGAACGACCTCGACAAGGTCGTGCTCCATAGTCCGAGGCAGCTCCGCAGAGGTACCCGTCACGCCACTCCCATGAGTCACCGGGCATGTTCGACCTGCCGTATCTGGCGGCAGATCCGTGGCGCTTGCATGTAACACCCTCGGTGTTACACTATCGATTTTACTAAAACACTTTGCATGAGCATCATACTTATGTGTAAATGTGTGTAATATAGGGTGTAAAACAATATATGGAACTTGAAGGCGTTCATCGGAAACACAAAGCGAATGTTACATTTCATGCCGCGTTGTATCACTTAGTGTTCTAAGCGAATTTTTATTGAGCGGGAATGCTATAGAACGCATAGACGAAACTTTGATAAAGTTGGTAGTACAAACTTCGTAGGAGGCGGTGAAATACTTGTGGTGGGAATGGGGTTCACTAGATAGCATAGTTGGTAGCTTAGAAATCGAAAGTGATGCGAATCCGAACAAATAACTTAGTCGTTTCTTAAGTCGGAAAATGGTTCGATGGAGCTAAGTTCGACAATTTTTATAGGAGAATTGGGTTAAGCGGTGGCATGGTCTTAAGGTTGGTTTTAGTAGCTTGATACACCATCTCGAACGTAAAATAGTTGGTTTAGCTCTTTGGATCCTCGAGTTGGGTTTTTAGCAGCTTTAAAAAGCGTGCAAGTCACATTTTTAACGATTGCCCGACATTTTGGTCGCGGTCACCTGCCGATGCTTTCGGCGTTGTTGCGCGCCACGACGACAAGCGACGCACGCCGCGCGTGGCTCCGACCGCCGCCACATCCACCGCTACTGGCGCTCGGCACACAACCCACACGCTGCACGCCGCGACGGGGTCCGGCGAGTTGGCCACTACGCTCACCGACACGCCCGCCGAGCTCGCCGCTTCGCCATCGCCATCGTCGCCGTCGCAAGGAGCTGCGTCCACGGCGCATTGCACCCGACCATCGCTACCGTTGACCCTTGCGGCCGCGCGTAGCCCCGCCGCCATCACGCCTCCGACGCGCCTGCGTCACCATACTCACGCCCCAAACCGGCGTCTACCTGCTGCGTGCTGCTGTCTGCGTGCCACCGTCGCCTTTGCGGGTCGTGGAGCTGCGAGCCGCACGTCACCGTGCAGAACCCATCGGCGCGCGTGGAGCCTTCACCGTCATGCTTGCCGTCCTTCTCCAATTTGAAAATTTCACCACGCCGGACCACCGTCACATCGATCGCAATGGCGCGCGCGTCGGTCGTGTCGCGCCAAAGCGATAGAATCGTAGAGCTGGCCCTGGCTTCATAATTGCGCGCACGTCCCGGAGGTTGAGTGGGAGTCGACTTCGCGCCAAGATTGCCGGCTGCTTGCCGTAAATGCGATGTCGGGGCTTTAATTGGAGTTTTCCCGCCGTCGACCCCCTATTAAGCCCGAGCGTCGTCGTCCATCAAATTGATGATGTGTAGTCCACCTCTTTCCAATTCACCGTGCACCTAACTAGACACTGTTAGTTAGCCGACAATTGGAGTCGCTTTCGACAAGCTTCCATTCTCTGATGAGGTAATGCGGCGCATTCTTCTCGCATGATCCGCCATGGTCACGCCGAGAAGTGGCGCTTCGGCCGGGATGTCGCCTTGCTCATTTGTCTCAATTGAGCGGGGCTTTTTGCGTCTCCTTGATTGGTTTGCCTCGCCCGTCGTGACTTTTTGGTGGTGAGCAGCCAGTCACCGGGGACGTCGTCGCCACGCTTGCCATGAACCGTAGTCACCCAGCGCTCATGGCCAACCACCTTGTCGAGCTCCACGACTTTGTCTGTTGCCCACGCATCTCTGGTGAGGCCCTCTTGCTCCTAGGGTAGGTGGTTGAACCGCTTGAGGTCTAGGTCGTCGCCGGACGAGTTCGGCCGCCACCGGTGAACCGGGTGTGGATGTCGCGTTGTGGCCGGTAGCGATTGGGGTGGTAGTGATTCAATTAGGACTTCTACATTGTTGCTCGTAGTCTCTGAGATGGATCTGAGGTATTTGTAGAGGTGTTGGGCTAAAGTACATCACGCGGTGCCGGTGTTGTTGTGCACCAGACCTGCCAGCGGTGCATGGCCCACCTATCTGTTGCACCATTGTTAGTGTATGATACCTCTATCAATGGTGCTTCGCTCATAGAGTGCTAGGGAGGTGTTGGTTGAGGCCGAGGAGGACCATGCTCGCCGACGTTTGGCCGGAGATGCCGTGGCCTCGGGTGAGTTCCAGCCAGGGACGTTGTAACGCGAATTCGATGTAAGCCCTGGGGGGTTAAGTGTGAGAGCAGTGAGAGGGAATAGTGGAATGGACCGTGGTTCCATTTGATTGGAAGCCGAGGCTCTTTCGCATAATCTTGGCGCTGGCAGGGTCTTTCCTCCATGGGTCATTGTCGTGGCGCGTCAAGGTTGGGTCGTCTTGGGGTCACACTTGCTTAGCAGGTGCTAGCTGGGTGATTGCAGGAATGGGTCGAGAGCATGAAGTGGGCCTGTGGTGAAGTTTAGTTTCTTCTTTTCCGGTGAATTAACAAATGCTATTCAATTTAGTTTTGAGCTGAACTTTGAAAAATGATAGTAAATTCTATAGATGTCCTAAAATAGTGAAACATAATTTGTTAGGTTCACAAAAATGCTATCTATCTATTGGTGTAGTTAGTTTACAGTTAGCTATGATAATGATAGGTTCATAAATTCAATTTAGAAAGCTTAGTATTATTTAGCCTAATATTTGTAGGAATTTTTGTGGCAAATTGATGATAGCTTTAGCCATGAAATTTTTATAGTAGGATCATTAGATTATTAGGTACTCTTTGTAATTTTTGTAGCCTAGAGTAGGTTGATAGATAGAGTAACTAGTACCCTTGTTTTATCATATGTAGAGTAAATCGGTATTAAGGGTAAGAATACATTTAGTTGCTAACATAATATATGTCGCGCTTCATGCTTGTTAGTGGTAACAGTTGGTAGAGCTATTTTAGTAGCTTGACAAATGTATTTGTATTTTAAGAGTTGTTGTTGCCATATTATTAAGTGTTGCATCATCATTTCATGCATATAGATCACGAGTTGGTAGAGTTCGTGCCCGTGGACGAACAGGATTACGAAGAGGTCATTGAGGAGTACGAGGAGGAGATCCTCGTGCAGGAGGAAGCCCCGGAGCCTTTTGGCACTAACTTTGCTGACCCACCACCTGCCCAAGGCAAGCCCCGGTGCATAACCCATATTTTATGATCACTGAATATATATATGATGTGCATTTATGTTATAGGCATTTTATGGAAACCACATGCATAAATATATTTACCTATGAGTCCTACTAGTTCAGATCGAGTAGCTGCTATGCTCAGGATTTCGGTAGCGTGAGTAACCTGTCGTTACTCACAATAGGTGATAATTATGATCACTCATGATAAATGGTGGAAAGGAAAATAGTGACCAGGGCGGGGATATGGTTTGGTATTTGGTGGGTGTAAGAGGTTGTGTCCTGCGGTCAACAGGGCATAGCTTGGTTACACTTTTTCCCTGTCCGTGTCGGTTAAGGACCGTGTCAATGTTTTACCACCGATAGCCTGCCATGGGAGTACCCGGGACAGTTGTTCGAGCTTCGGCGAATAGCGGAATTCGGCGGTTACGCAAAGAGACTCACGATTTATACTGGTTCAGGCCCTCGACTTGGTCGAGTAATAACCTCACGTCCGATTTTGGTGTTGCTTTGCTTTGCGTTGTATTGCTTTGAGTATCGGGTATGCGTTCTCCTCTTACAATGGGTACCCTCACCAGCCCTTTATAGTCCAGGCGCTGAGAGGCGTTGTTTGTGTCCTATTCGGATACAAGGTCAGAGTCCTAAGCTACGCTTCGGGCGCCTTTCCTTATATAGTTTGCGTCGGAGTTTCGGTTTTGCACGTTGCTTTGCTCTGCGTTCTTCTTGGCGATTAATTTGCAGGCCTTGTTACCAAGGCTTACCTCCCTGCGATATGGTCTTTGGGGGGCCGTAGGGTTCCCCATCGACAAGCCCCGAGCATTTCATGATTGAGCTTCAAGGGCGTAGTTGTTGTAGTCTTGATCTGGGTCCTTCTTGAAGTAAAATCTTGAGATGGTCTTCTTTGATTCTTCTTTTTGGGTGATGTGCACTTTTGCTTGATGTCCTCCGGGTTCTTTTTCCTTTGAGTGCAGCGAGTGCAAATTTGCAAAAATTGCACTCATTGAGTGTAGTCCCGAGCCTACATTTTTTGGTACAAAAAGTGGAGGGTCAAAAATTTGAAAATATGTTTTTCTGTGGTAGGTACTTGCAGCCCCCGAGCCTTCTTCGGGTTCTTTTCTGTTGAAAAGAAGCCGGAAGAAGGGTCTTGATTTGTACTCCTTTGATCTTTGTCTTTTGCTGGTCACGGATGGGTCTTGTATAGCCATAAGTGAGCGTCTTCTTTACTTTTGTCGAAATCTTATTTTTGGGCACTATTCGCCTTTGTTGCTTTGCTCTTTTGTTCTTTTCCTCTCTCTTTCTTGTGATCTTTAGCCTTGTTTACCTACGGTTTCTTTGTAAATACCTTCTTTGTTGGTTGTGGTTCTACCTTGAGTAGGAAAATTCTTCTTCAATTCTTTCTTCATTCGTAGATATCTTTGGTGTGTGAGGTTGAGCAGCCCGGGCTTATGCTTGGTTGGTAATGATCATGCTACTCTATTCTGTTCTTTCCGCGTCGGTTGCTGTCATTGCCGCCGCCACTAGGTTCCTTGTTGCAATATTTAAGAATCTTGTCTCTATCTTATGTCTCGAGTTTATCCGGTCCTATTTGGCCGTCTGTAACCTTTGTATTTGTCTTGATCAATGAGATTTATAATTTTTCTCCGTCTCGAAGTTCTTTTTCAACTGTAATCCTTTGACTTTGTAATTTTGTATGTGATCCTTCACACGTCTCCGAGTTGTTTGTTCTTGCTTATTACCGCTTGTCATTCTAGTTGTTGGAGAATTCAATGTGTCTTCATGGGTTGTATTCTTTCTTTGTGGAATATTCTCTTGGATATGCTTTATCTTGTCTTTGTGGTTGTTACGGGTATGTCTTTGTTCCTTCATGATGGTCTAGTCACATCTGATTTTTTTCTTCAAGTCCCGGCTCTGCAGTGGTTCATATGGTTGTCCTTTTGGAGTCCTTTTTTCTTCCATGAGTCTGGCATATGTGCATCTGAGTTGTGCTATAAATATGGCCTATTGCTGATACCCTGCTGTACAGTTTCTTCTTCTTTTTGTAGTCATGGATATTATAGTTTGGGAGCTCGACGAGCCCCCGGGCCTGTTCTCTTTCTTCTGTTTTCTTCTGCTAGTAAATGGTGTAGGTCTTGTGATGTGAGTGATGCATGTTGCGTTGCCTCTTCTTATAGTGATGATTGGCGCGTGTTCCGGCTTGTTCTTCGACAGTCCGTTGTAGATCAGCCATTATTCAGTATTATGATGTGCCATTTAGGTTCAGTCCAATACAGATCAGCACGTGTTGAGAGATGGTGCCGGGTTCTTCCATATTGACGTGGTTGTCGTTGTCAATCTTGGATGACTTGTGGGTGCCTTCTCTGTCACCTATAGCAATCTTGGATGTGCGCCCTTCCTTTGGAGAAAAGTACGTTCGAGTTGTTTTATCCTGCCTGGTAATATCGAATCTTGGTTTAAGGGTTGCAACCTCATGCTGAATGATTTCCTTTGCTTTCTTCGTCGAATTCATCAGATCTTGTATTCTGTTGTAATCTCAATGTACCTTTGATGAAATGAAAAAAAAAATTCCTTTCTGCTCTGTGACCGAGTTGTTTATTGATGTGGCCGAGCTCTTTTGTATGTTTGTACTATGGTGTATTGTCATGACTGACTTGTTGCATCCTTCTTTCCTGGTTGCCTCCTTGTGAATGTGTTAATTCGTCATGTATCCGTTATAGTCTGAACGGACCGTTGCCTTTTCGTTTTGTATGCACGGTAATTGTGGAACGGTAACTTTGAAGGGCCTCTTCGGGCAATCCGCGTGATTTTGGGCCTCGTGAGCCGCGTATTTTTCTTGTATAAAGATAACTGCTCTGTTACTGTTGGCTTAACTTGCCTTTGCAGTAAAAAATTCCCCAATCTCAGCCAAAACCCTAGCTCCATTGTGCCTTCGATCTCCTGCTATTTCCGTCCAAATCTTGTCTTTGTTTTTCTGAGATGGTGGCGAAGAACAAGAGCAAGAATAAGGGCAAATCTATCGACGAGGAGGCGTCGCTCAAGGTCATCGAGAACACCGAATTTGTTGCGATGCGGAAAATGCAGAGGCAACTCCCCAAGCCGTCGACTTCGGAGGCAGAGTTGGATCTGTTTGTTGCTCATGGCCTTCTTCAGGAGAAATGTCTCTCTAATTTCTCTGGTCCTGGTGAGCACGATGTCCCTTCTCCCACTCTGAATCAATCTGTTCTTTTTGTTCCTTTTGTGCGGGCGGGGCTCTGTTACCCCCCGTCCGATTTCTTGCTTGAGTTTCTTGGATCCTATGGGATTCAAATCCATCATCTTACCCCTAACGGGGTTCTTTTTCTTTCTACCTTCGTGCATTTTTGCGAAGTTTTCGTTGGAATTCCTCCAAATCTTCTTCTTTTTCGTCATTTTTTTCGTGTGCGTTTGTCAGACGGAAATAATACTCCTTTTCTCGGCTGCTGCCTTATCCAATCCCGTCAGGGAGTTTCTTTCCCTTCTCTTACCCTTTCTAATTCTATCAAGAATTGGGCGGAGAAGTGGTTTTATATTTCAAAACCTACTCTTTCCTTTTCTCATGATCTTTCTGTTCTTCCCGTTTCCCTCTCTATTTGGAAAGATAAAATCTCTTCTCCTTGGAAAGCTTTGCTCCCGAAGCCTCAGATCGCGCTCGAGTTGTACTACTTAAATAGGCAAGCTTAAGTGGCAATTGTATAGTTGCCAGTTTCTTGCGTCGCCGGGTGCAACCTCTTATGCAGAGGGTGCATTACGACTTTGAATATACTTGGCCCTCATATCCTTCCCGACTTGTTCACGATGTCGAGTTGCCCGAGGAGGTCATTCTTGAATGCCCGGGGCATATGCAGGTGGGGTCTCTGTGATGCTGCTTTCGTGTTGAAGAGTATGATGATGCTCATCCTCCTCCCGAGGTAAGTGGTAATCTCCTCTCGAGTTCTTTTTGGGTTTTGTAATTAGATTCATTTTTGACTTCTTTCTTCTTCTCTTGCGGGGTTTTGGTCGGGCTTTTAAGCTTGAGATAGGCTATTCTTTGGTGGTGGCGGGGAGCTGTTGTTGAAGAGCCCATGAAGAAGGAGATGAAGATGATGATGTTGTTGCCGGTCCTGTGGTAGTTGCTGCTACCGGGCGAGTTCTTCTTCTGCCAGGTTGATTACTGGCTTGTTTGAAGGTCACCACTCCTACGTTGAGTATGTTCCTGATCCTTGAATTGCTCAATATATCTTGTCATCCAGGAAGCGAAAGTCAGAGGTTGCTGCTAAGCATATTTTACCCAAGAGGCAACGTTCAATTCGTTAGATTGCCTCAACAGGTAATGTTCTCGTAGGTGAGCTTGTGCTTTCTCCTGTGTTGTTTTTGCCTCTGTCTTTTGGTTTGCTTTGTTTTACTGATCCCAGCTTTTGTTGTCTTGATAGAAGGCCGGTCTGTTGTCTTGAGCGAGGTGGAGACTGAGGATGAGGTCCCTTGATCACTCTCAATCGTAAGTCTTCCATTGTAAATTTTCTTATGCTTATCTTTTTGCTCTTTTCCTAAATAACTAAATTGCTTTTTTTTCATTATAGTCGAAACCGCACCTGTGTGCCCTTACGTGATAGTTGTATCTCGCTTCGTCTTGGAGGCCCTCCCAATCCCCTCCTTTAAGGTGGTTGAGGATGATTTGTTCGATGTGCCTCTCTCGAATCTTGGCTTCTCGTGGTGGTGGAAACTTTAAGAAGGTTATCAAGTAAGTATATTTATCTTGTCTTTCGATTTGCCATTTTGCTTGTCTCTAATCGCCCGAGCTCTTTTTTTGAACGTAGGCCTTCAGAGGATACTTCTTCTTCCCTAGCTCTTGATCTTTGGTGGACCTCTACAAGATTTTTTTCTTTGGTAAGTTATTTTCCCGTTTAGGCTTGCTTTCTTGGTTTTTTTTCTTTTCTGTCTGACGGTTTGTTTTCTTTGTAGCTTCTCTTCCACGTATTGCCTCTCCTGCTCCGCGTGTTGAGGAGGAGGCTATTGGAACTCCGGTGTCTCCTCCAATGGAGCACCGAGTTGAAGTGAACTTAGGCAGCCCTTTTGCTGCTCCTATTCTGCTGACCGGGTTGTCCCTGTTGGACAACCTCAAGCAAACTTTCGAGGAGGATGCAAGTGAATGGAGAGCCGGTGATAATAATCCTTCGTCTATTGCTGCTGTGGATGCTGCTGGTACTTCTAGTGTCGGCCAGCCTTTGACTTCTACTCCAAGTACTCTCCTATTAACTCAGGGTGGGGAGGACTTGGTCCAACTCGGTCGTGTTGAGCGGCTGTCTGAGTTGGTTTCTTTATGGGAGAATTTCTCGGGCGCTATGGCGCCAAACTCAAGGTATTCGAGTTCTTTTTAACTTCTGATATTGGTTTTTTCTGCTGCTGTCTCACATATGTTTGCTTTGCAGTCTTTATTTCAAGACCAAGATGTCTTGTTCGGTCCTCATGAGGCGCAATTTACTGCCATTGCTGAAGCCAATTTGAAAAGAAAGGAAGATGAGCTGGCTCGGACTGAAGTTGTCCTGACTTATGAGAAGGCGCAGCGTGCTCTGATGGAGTCCGCCCTCAATGCTAAGGTGCTTGAGGCTGAGAAGGTGCGTGACTCATCTTTGCGCAGTCATATCACGCTTTCGTAATGAGGTCTCCGCTTTGAAGAAAGAAAAAGCGGTGGGTTCTCCTTTCTTTGCATACTTGCTTTTTCTGCCTTGTTTTTTCTTTCTTTGAGTTCTTTGTCTGCTTTCTTTTCAGCTCTTGTTAAGGATAAGGAGAGTTGGCAGAAAGAACGAGAGGAGATGGTCAATACCCTCCGTACTTCTCAAAATCAAGCCGAGTCTGTAAGTTCTTCTTCTGATATCAAATTGAAAGAGGCCCAAGATTTATTTGCTCAGGCCAAGCTGATTAGATCTGGAGCTGACCGTGACCTTGTTCAGGCTTTGAAATCAGTGCAAGATTTGCAGGAGAAGTTAGCAGCTACCCATGATCAATTCCGGGCTCTCCAAACTAAGCTGACAGGTGCCCAAGATCAATTCCGGGCTCTTTATGAAGCTGTGAAGCCTATTATTGCTGTTGTTTGTCGCCAGGAGGACTTTGCTCAAGGGTTGAGAGGCATTATCCCGGTGTTGTCAACTATTTTTTGAGTTTATCAAGGGTGGTTTTTACCGTTGTGTAAACAATGTTATATCCTTCATCCAGGTTGCCACTCCCGATGCTCCGCTTTGCCAGATTGTAGATCCTTCCGTGACTGCAGAGTTTTGCGTGGCCGATGGGATGAGGTGAAGGTGGAGCTTGGTGGTCTTCTGCACCAAATCTTGGAACAGATGGATGTGCTTCTCTTGTGCCTCCAGCTCCTTAGATGTTTTGTGTAATGAACTTGTGGTTTCTTGTAATATATACTTGTCTCTAAAAATATGATCGAGGCTTTTGCCTGCTTTTGAATTTGTCTTTGATGAAATGAGCGAGCTTGACCATCTTTCTTTTTCTTCCGAGATGTCTTTGAATAATATGGAAAAGTTTCGCCTGTCTTTCCTTGTGACTTTTTCGTGCTCTGCTTACGACTTGTTTCTTCTTGGTGATCTAGTAGAATTGAAAGAGTTGATTATACTTTTTCTTGGGGTAATCGAATGATTTGTCTTTGTAGATCTGCGTCATTCTTGAAGCGGGATAGTTACGAGGTAAGCTCGAGTTGTAATTGTTACTTGTGCCGCTTTTGGGGTGAAGTGGTCGATTATACTACTCTTGGAGTAAGCTTGGCCAAGTTGTTTTTTCTTGATTGTGCCGCTCCTTGGGGAAAGTATTCGATCGCACAGCTCTTGGGGTAGGCGATCAAGTTGTTGGAGTGTTTGTGCCCCTCCTTGGGCGACGTAGTCGATCGTACCGCTCTTGTTGTAGGCGACCGAGTTGTTGGAGTGTTTGTGCCGCTCCTTGGGCGAAGTATTCGATCGTACCACTCTTGGGGTGGGCGACCGAGTTGTTGGAGTGCTTGTGCTCTTCTCTGGTCGAAGTAGTCGATCGTACCGCTCTTGGGGTAGGCGACCGAGTTGTTGGAGTGATTGTGCCGCTCTTTTGGTGAAGTAGTCGATTGTACCGCTCTTGGGGTAGACGATCGAGTTGTTGGAATGTTTGTGCCGCTCCTTGGGCGAAGTATTCGATCGTACCACTCTTGGGGTAGGCGACCGGACCCGTATAGCACAACCGTTTCCGGGTTGGCTGTTTGCAGGGTAAGTAAGCAATCGTACCAGCTCTTGGGGTAAGCGATTGCGCTCGTATAGCAACAACCATTTCCGGGTTGAGCTGTTTGCAGGGCTGCCCCTTTTTCCCCAACCTGATTACGGGTTGGTTCTGTCCGTTGGATAGGGCTGTCAGTCGTACCATCTCTTTTATGGTAGAGTGACAAATGCTAGCTTAGGTCTCCTTACCCAAGAAGCTATTTGGCCGTTGGCCGTCAGTCAAACCATCTCCATATGGTTGAGTGACAAGATTGCCGTGTAAGCGCAACCGTTTTTGGGTTGGTCATTATTGAGGGAAGCCCTTTTTCCCCAACCTAATTACGGGTTGGTTCTGCATGCATAGATGGGGCTCATATTTGAAGTTCTTCTTCTTGAATAATCTCTGCTTTTATTCTTCTTGAGACTTGAGTATAATCTGTTGTACTTAATTGTAAAATCTTTTGAGTTTGATATGCCAAGTGTTCTTTCTGAGTATTTCATCTGGAGTCATCAACTTGTATGTGTCGGGTCCTGTTGCTGTCTTCACGATGAAGGGTCTTCCCATGGACTGAGTAGTTTGTGTCGTCCATCTTTCTTCTGGATTAGTCGTAGTACTGAGTCCCCTGGCTTTAGTGATCGGGGTTGAGTACTTTTGTCATAATGTCTTCGTAACCCTTGGTTGATATCTTGCATTTTGTATGATTGCACTTTGTCTCTTATTTCTTCTATTGAATCAATTTCTAATCGCCTTGTTTCTTACCTTCGCCTTCTTCATATTGTTCTATTCTTGGAGATAGCCATATCAAATTAATTTGGTAGTATTGCCTCTGATCCGTAGACCAGAAAGAACGGTGAGTATCCAGTTGCTCTGCTGATCTGGGTTCTTAGACCCCATACTACTTTTGGTAATTCATCGATCCATTTTCCACAATAATCTTTCAAATCTTCATATAATCTTGGTTTTAAACCTTGTAATATGAGTCCATTTGCTCTTTTGACTTGTCCATTGGCCTGCGGGTGTGCTACTGATGCAAAGTCAATTTCTATCCCACAATCTCTTGCCCAGTATTGGAATTCTCTTCTTTGTAAATGGTGAACCAAGATCTGTGATTATTCTATTGGGCATGCCGAACCTATGCATGATGTCTTGTATGAATTCCACTGCCTTTTCTGCATAGTATTTGACCAAAGGTTTGTATTCAATCCACTTTGTAAATTTGTCGATTGCCACAAATATGTATTCAAGCCTCCTTTTTTTTTTTTGAGTGGTCCGACTTGATCCATTTGAAGATGAGAAACGGCCAAGACGGCAGTGGTATGCATATTAAGTTGTGAGCGGCACATGTGATTGCCTAGCAAACATTTGGCAATTCTTGCATGTTTCGACGAGCTCTTACGCATCTTTGAGTGCTATTGGCCAATAGAAACCGGTTACGAATGCTTTGTCGACTAGTGTCCTAGAGGTCGCATGATTTCCACAACATCTCGAGTGGATTTCGTCCAAGATTTCCTTTCCTTTATCTGTCGGAACACATTTAAGCGGTACTCGATGATGTTGCTCTTTTGTATAGTTTATCCCCACCGAACATAGTTTTTGCTTCTTCGCATACAACCGGTTTATTCGCTTTGTCTTGGTAGTTTCTTCTCTTTGATAAAATCAATGTATGTTTGTCTCCAATCACTTTGTATGACCATGATTTGTCTTGGTGGTGCGGTTCTTCCGCTTGATCTATTTCCATTGGATCTGTTGTCTCCTTCTCTTTTCTATGTTCCCGAGTTGTTTGATGGATGAATGTGAGTTCTTCCACAAATATATCGGGTGGTACTTTTGCTCTATCTGATCCTAATTTGGCTAGCACATCTGCTGTAACGTTGGAATCTCTTAGTACATGATGGATTTCGAGCCCTTGGAAATTTTTCTCCAATTTTCTGACTTCTGCACAGTACGCATCAATATTATCTTTTGTACAATCCCAATCCTTGTTGACTTGATTGATTACTACAGCTGAATCACCGTAGACAAGTAGTCTTTTGATCCCAAGCGAGCTTGCAACTCTTAGACCGTGTATTAATGCTTCGTATTCTGCCTCATTGTTAGTTGCCTACCAAAGTATTTGCTTTATATTTTAACTGTCTCCCTTCTGGTGATATGAATAGTACTCCTGCTCCAGCTCCTCCTAACTTTAGGGAACTGTTAAAATACATTTTCCAATAATCAAGTATTGGTTCGGGTTCTTTTTGACTAATTTCTGTCCATTCAGCAATGAAGTCGGATAATGCTTGAGATTTGATTGTTGTTCTTGGTTTGAAGTCTAGGTTGAGAGCACCGAGTTCTACTGCCCATTTTGATATCCGACCTGTTGCATCTTTGTTGCGTAGAATGTCTTGAAGTGGAAAATTGGTTACCACTGTAATCTTGTGTTCATGGAAATAATGTCTCAGCTTTCTTGATGATATCAACACTGCATAAAGTAGTTTTTGCACGTGTGGGTATCTCACTTTTGATTCTGTTAGTACTTCGCTTATGTAATAGACTGGTCTTTGCATTTTGTATGCGTGTCCGGGTTCTTCTCTCTCAACCACAATTGCTGTGCTAACAACGTTCTTGCTTGCTGTAATGTATAGCATCATGTCCTCTTTGTCTTTTGGTGGTGTCATTACTGGTGATGATGCCATGTATTCTTTTAACTTTTGAAATGCTTCTTACGCCTCTTACATCCATTCAAAATTTCCCGCTTTTTCAATAATTTGAAGAAAGGTAGCCCTTTTTCTCCTAGTCGGGAGATGAATCATTGAGTCTTTGCCATGCATCCTGTAAGCTTCAGTATGTCTTTAACTTTCTTTGGAGGTTTCATATCCATGATGGCTTTTAACCTGCTTTGTACTTGCTTCAATTCCTCGATTCTTGACTAGAAACCCGAGTAGTTGTCTTGATGGTACCCCAAAAACACACTTTGTGGGGTTTAGCTTCCTTGCCATGCTTTTAGATTCTTGAAAGTCTCCTCGAGGTCTTCTATCAATGATCCGAGTTCTTTTGTCTTGATTACTACATCATCAATGTATGCTTCGCATTTCTTCCGACTTGACTCCCCAAGCAAGTTTGAATTGCTCTTTGGTATGTTGCCCTGCATTTTTTAGCCCAAAAGGCATTGATTTATAGCAATATGCCCCAAAGGGTGTAATGAACGATGTCTTGCTTTGGTCTTCTTCTATTAAGGATATTTGATGATAGCTTTGAATAGCAATCTAGAAAGGATAACAGAGCTAATCCACGTTGTCGAGTCGATGATTTGATCAATCCTTGGTGGGACATATGGATCTTTTGAGCAATGTTTGTTGAGTGTGTGTAGTCGATGCACATGCGCCATTCTTTTGAATTCTTCTTCTCTACTAGGACCGGGTTGGCAAGCCAATCCGGGTTGATTATTTCTCTGATGAATCCTGCTGCCATGAGCTTGGTGATCTCTTTTTTGATTGCGGCTTTTCTGTCTGGAGTGAATCTTCGTAACTTCTGCTTAACAGGTTTGGACCCTTTGTTCACATCAATTATGCGCTTAGCCAACTCCCTTGGGACCCCTGGCATGTCTGCTGGCTTCCAAGCGAAAATATCTTTGTTGTCCCAAAGAAAGTTGGTGAGCGTAAGTTCCTATTTGAGTCGAGATTTGCATCGATGATTGCCGTCTTCTCGGAACACCAGTCAATAGGTCAATAGTCTTGGTAGCGGCTTCTTTTTTGGTGGTCTTGAAGTTGCTTGACTTCTTAGCCGGTATCTTAATCTCATCTGGGTTCATTTGGTGACATTGCAATCTCCTTTCCTTCCTTTATATCTTGTAATCTTTCGGATATTTGTCTTGCTTATACGTCGTAATCATGTGCTTTCTTTAGATCTCCTTTCAATGATAATACGCCCTTTGTTGTTGGCATCTTGAGTAGTAGGTATGGATAATGTGGTACTACCATGTATTTTGTTAAAGCTGGTCTCCCAAGTATTGTGTGGTAGCATGATTCAAAGTCTCGCAACTTCAATTTGATGAATTCCGTCCGTATTTATTTGTCTGGTGTGCCAAAGGTGACAGGTAGGGTTATCTCGTCCAGGGGCATAGCTGCTCTGCCGGGTACTATTCCATAGAATGGTGTGCTTGTGGGTGTCATTAGACCTTCACAATCCAGATTCATCCTTTTGAGAGTATCTGCGAAAATTATGTTAAGCCCAGCTCCTCCATCGATGAGTACTTTAGTTATTGCTACTCTCTGCGATAGTCGGACCCAAGATACAATGGGTAGCATCCCACGCTTCTCAGATCTTTGGTCCATTGGTCTTCTCTTGTGAAGTGGATTGGGTACTCTGACCAATCTAGATATCTTGGGATGGCTGGTTCAGCTCCCATGATGGCTCTGTGAGCTAGTTTCTCTTGTCTTTTGCTTCGTGTGTTAGGAACACCTGAAAATATCACCGCTAATTGGCGTTGGGGTTCTTGATAATCTCCTTGACTCTCTTTTCCTCCTTCTTGGATTCTTCTTGCTTTGGCTCGAAGTTGTTTTGATTCTTTTCTCTCTTCATGAATTGCCGTTGAAAAGTCTTTGCATTCAACTAACTTGTGTCGGCCCATGGGTGTATGTGACACGGCATGTTTTCTATGTTTTCCGGCGCTCTTCCTCGAGAGTTGTTACTCTCGATAGTTGCTATTATTTGTTGTATGCTTCATTGTTATTCTGGTTGTTGCTATTGTTGTAGTTGCCATTATGATTGCTACCATTGCTATCATTGCCGTTGCCATTGTATCTTCTTTTGTTGTCTGTGGTTGCCACCATATTGTCCTACCTTGGTCTTTTGTCTTACTGTCTGTAATCAGGTCTTCTATTCTTTGGGTTGTCCCTAGCAAATCTGTGCCAAGTTCTTTCTTCTAACAAAATTAGCTTCTCAACAACCCTCTTGAAGTCTTCATTTGTTCTTGGGTTCTCATTGAAATAGTCCTTGTATTGCCAATTTGCCCAGATTCCTTCTGCAAAGGCCTCTATCACCTCCCTATCAGTAATGTTGGACTTGAGCCCTGAATTCTCCAAATCTTCTATAGTATTCCCTTAGACTTTCTCCTCTCCTTTGCTTTACTCCTTTCAATTCGGCTGCAGTCATTGGATGGGTAATAATGCCTGCGAAGTTGTTGTAGAAAGCTTCTTGCAAGTCTTCCCAATACCTGATTGATCTTGGCCTCAATTTGTCAAACCATTGTAGCGGCATTGCTTCGAGGGCCATTGGGAAGAATAGAGCCTTGATGTCGTCGTCTCCTCTAGCTAATTCAATAGATTGGGAGTAAACCCTTAGCCATTGTCTTGGTTCGACTTTGCCATCATACTTGGAATGATTTGCTGGTTTAAACTTGTGCGGTAGCTTTAAAGTTTGTAGTCTTCCTGCGAAACAAGGGAATCTGTCGTATGGTTCTGTTCTTCCATAATCTGGTGATCTTGTCCTTCTGTAATAAGACCTGTCTTCTTTTAACTCAGACTCTTCGTAGTCATCTTCTTTGTCAAATCTTCTTGATATTTCTTGGTAGCGCTGCTCAATTCTGGTTTGTCTCTTTCTTGTTGCTTTGAGTAGTGTTCCTTCCTTCCATTGATATCAGCACTTTCTACTGGTCCTATCCTTTGAAAATTCAATTTTTTGGGTGGCTGCTCCCTTTGTGGCTCCTGTGGAACTTCTTCGCTGGGTTGTTTTCTGATCCCCCGACTTCTTTCTTCTGCTCTTCCTTTGCTTTCCCGTTATTCGTGAGGGTGTACAACTCCTTTATTAGTTCTTCAATTCTTTCCCTTTTTGTATTTTTTGTGGCTTCTTTTTCCGCCTTCTTTCTGTTGTATTCCGTTAGCTCCGCTTTGTATTTATTCCAGACTTGCTTCCTTTGTTTAGCCCGATTCCTCCTTCCAGCTTTCAATTTGTTCTTCTTTAGCCTTGCTAGTCTTTGCTCATCATTTTCGTTGCTATCGCTTTTCTCATCTGACGAGATGTTGCCTTTTGATTCGTCTGAAGATTTTATATCTGGTATCTATGGTGGTTCCAAAGGTTGTTCTAACTGCTCTGCCATGTATACAATATACCTCTTCCGAGCTCTTCTTATACGGTATTCCATCCTTCGTTTGGTTGAGTATCTGTAGCTTCCGAAATTTGGATCCAAGTTCTTTTCCTTCTTGATAAGGTAGTTCTTCAACGCGTGCGATCCCTGGGCTTTGTTTGAGGTGAAAGAACTCGCCAATGCACACCACACAATCTTGTGGGGTAACTGTCATGATCATCCTTCTTGTGCTCCCTCCAGAGTATTCTTCTTGCTAAGTCCATCTTGTTTTGGGTAAAGTGTCGATAGATCGATGATGCGCGTTCTTGTGATCAGTAAGTTCCCAAGTTCTTCTTTGAGTTGTACGGGTCGTATCCCTTCGCGATCGTTGTTGTGTCTCCGAGTCCAATTAGGCTTGGCTCTTGTGCCGTGAAGATTGTCTTGGAATCGGGTTGTATCTCTTTTTCGAGTCGATTTCAGATCCGCCTTCTTCCTTATTCCGAGTTGTATCCGAAGTTGAGAGTTTTCGTCATCTTCTCGGCGAAGTTTGTATTGAACTTCGTCATCGAATTATTTTTCTTCGGAGGCGGGTACGAAGCTTGATCGCGTCGCCGTCGACTTTGCAGATCCAGGATCCAAGACAAAGGTTGTTCCTACCGAAAAGGTCATCTTGAGGTTGAGGTCCGCCGAACTCTCGAGAAAAAATTCGTCGAAAGCCCCTACCTAGCGCGCCAGTTGTTGATGTTTTACCACCGATAGCCTGCCACGAGGGTACCCGGGACAGTTGTTCGGGCTTCGGCGAATAACGAATTCGGGCATGTTACGCAAAGAGACTCACGATTTAGCATTGGTTCAGGCCCTCGACTTGGTCGAGTAATAACCTTACGTCCAGTTTTGGCGTTAGCCTGTTTGTGTTGTATTGCTTTGAGTATCGGGTATGCATTCTCCTCTTACAATGGGTACCCTCACCAGCCCTTTATAGTCCAGGCGCTGAGAGGCGTTGTTTGTGTCCTATTCGGATACAAGGTCAGAGTCCTAAGCTACGCTTCGGGCGCCTTTCCTTGTATAGTTTGCGTGGGAGTTTCGGTTTTGCATGTTGCTTTGCTCCACGTTCTTCTTGGCGATTGGGCTATAGGCCTTGTTACCAAGGCCTACCTCCCTACAATATGGTCTATGGGGGGCCCATAGGGTTCTCCATCGACAGACCGGTCGTTGCAATGGACGCTAGGCAAGTCACAGATCTATTATCCCGAGCACATACTTAGGTATAGACGTAGAAAAAACTTGTTGCTCTCTTATCGTGGGTTCCAGCTCTTTTCGGACCGACTGATTGGAGGCGGGGATGGTGGAGGTCCTTGCACCGCACTAAGTCTGGGACTTAGAAGCGGGAGCTTGGAGTCCAAATTTGAACGGGGATCTAGACCCCTTGACAGGAGGGTGATGGGTTAGTCCTACTTGTGCCTGGGGTACAAGCGAATCATGTGTTTTTGGGGTACCCAGCTGGGGACATTGATTTGCGAATCGCCGCTAGTCGGTACGGCTTGTCTTAACTCTAGCATCATAGTAAGAACTGAAAGATGAAAGATGATGAAATAGAACTGATTGCTCAAGTCTTACTTGAAAGTAGAACAGGTGCTTACATAAAATGGATAGATAAGAAAATAATACGGCTATTAATAATAACATAAATAAAGACCCACTATTAGTATTATTTTCTGCAAAAAGAAAACCAGCAACCCATAAAGCCATGCATATCCCTTGGAATCGGGAAGCTATTCCCACTAGACGGATAAGTCTTGGAGTACATTGTGTACTCAGGGTTTATTTACCCCTGTTGCAGGTAATGTTTGAGGAGTACCATTGTGTGAAGGATTCTTCTGGTGGGCACAAACGGATCCTTGTCGTTAGATATTTGTTTTTATTCCGCTGTTTAATATTCCGCACTCTGACATTTAGCAATGTAATAATGAATTTCTAAGAACTCTGGATGTATGAAATATATTAAGTATTGTAACTCGTTCTCATTATTGGATCATTGGAAAAAATATGGATTTTTCGGGTTCTTCCTTGGGGTGTGCCCGACGGATACCGCCCGCTGTAGCTTGCTTTCGGGGTGCTTAGTGCCTGGTGGAAGACGAGCGCCTCCATAAGTGTGTTATTTCAGGTGGTTCTGCCACACCATGGTGCTGTTCGAAGCCCGATTTCTCGGTTGCTGCCCCGGCCTTCCCGTCCCCTATGTTATATATGTATGTTTTAAGTGTTCCAAATATTTCAGTTGTATGTTGCAATTGTTTCATCTTGATGTTGTAAAAGTAGATCTGAGAATGTTGCATGTTGCATATGTAGCAAGTATTTCGAAGCACGTTGCAAGCGTTTGTTCAAAATATTTTATTTGTTTCTAGACGTATGTTGCAAATCTTTTTTTATCTGGATGTTGTTGCAACAGTATGTTTTAAATGTTTCAGCTGTTTCAATCTTATGTTGCAGCAAGTGGTTTCGTGTTGTAAATTGTAATTTTGGATGTTTCATATATTTCACACATATGTTGAAAGTGCATGTTCCAAATGTTTTATCTATTTTTAGATGTATGTTGCATTCAAATGTTTTTCATATTAAAGTGTTTTATATTGTTCGGCCGAGAACGAGCTGAGGGCGAGCGGACTAGGCGTGCGGCGTGCCAGCGGGGCAGCGGACAGGATCGCTGGGGACCGGCGGATGGTAGTGCTGCGTGCTCATCCTCTCCAAAAGAAATGCGAGAATTTCAACCACGTGGAAGTGTCATCCTCACAACTCATCAGCAAGATCATGAACTAAATTGAACAATGGATCATGGCGGCAGCAAAACACCTATCGGCGCTTATTGCTAGAAGATGTTAAGTGCTTTTTTTTTCTGTTTTGACAGGTTAGGAGCCTTGTTTTGCGTGGCCTTCTTTTGTTCGTCTCTTTTGGCGCATTACCGTTCTATAGTCCGTTCACGTACTCTAAGTATTCAAGTAAATTTCAAACAAAATAAGAATTCTAACAAAAATAAATCATCTTACCTCTCACTAATAAAAAAAAAAAAATAGATTGGACAGAGTAGTTTAGTTGTTACTTTCTTTGGTCACCGGCTGACTGATTTGAATGAATGTCATGTTTAAAAGGAATATCAGTATTTTCTACTAAAAAAAGACACAGGAGAGAGGAGTATAAGGACTCATAATACAATTTTGAACTCCAGATCCTTTATATTTAAGGACAGAGTTCTCATTGTTGGGTTACAAGAATATGTAATTATTATATATACAGTGCAAGTCGGCGAAAGCCTCATTGAAAAATGAGCTTAACGCCTTAATCACCTACTCGGTCGTCGTCATCATACTAAAACGAACACCAGACAAGACCAACCTAAGTCAACAGCAGAAACAAACTGCCATCAAAGTGGACGCATGCTAACTCTCATCGTCCGACTCAAACGGCTGAAGCCGCCTGACCGACTCCAGGACATCGGGGCGCAGAGAGCCCGGCCCAGCACTGCCCAGAATGGACTTCACCTTGGGCACGCTCATCGAGTGCAGCGGCGGCGTCGGCGCCTTCAGGTTCACCTCCTTCAGCACCGACCTGACAGTGGCTCTCGCAGATTCACCAGCAGGGGACCTGCCGGTGCCGCTGGGACCAGCCTCGGCCTCGGCCTGCGCGGCAGCCTTGCCCTTCCCCTTGCCTGCCTCGTACTTCTGCATGTCGTAGAGGAGCTCACGCTGGAGCTGCTTGTCCGCCACCAGGATCTCCTCCATCTCGTTCTTGTAGTCCTTGAGCAGGGCGCGCAGGCACTCCATCAGGCACCCGATCAGCGGGCTGTTCTTGCTCTCCAGCAGCCGCTTCAGCTCGATGAAGATCGGGACTGCGATCTGGATCAGGTTCTTCTTCGCGACCTGGGTCACCGCCCTCCCTTTGGCCGCCAGGAGCGCGCTGGCCGTTGCCCCGCCCTCGCCGCCTTCCTCGTCCATCTCGGAATTATCTGACAAGATGTTGGGGTGGATGCGCATCTCCTTGCAAGCCAGTATCTGCAGAGCATCCTGTTGAGAAAAACTAAATCATCAAAACTATTGAAAAATAGCAGCATACAAGGCTATTTAGCTCTCGTAATTAATCATTTAACACACTAAGCATGTACCATAAGCATGAATCAAAAACCCAGGCTGCATGTGCACATTGCAGGTCAGTCAAGTGACAATCAGGCTATAAGCACTCATCGATGTCAATGGTTGTATCTACTACTGGATATCCAAGATACTTTTCTCATTTCATATTAGCATAAAACCATCTGAGTTCTGAAGATATTGATCCCCACCTGAAGTACAGCCCTTCCACCAGCATCATCAACACTGAGCAATCCATCACAAACAGCTGCCAAGATCTCAGCACATAACTTGGCCGACGTGGCTAAAAGGTGCTCTGGTGCCATTTGTTTCAGCAAAGAGACATAAATGTGCATTCGTTTTGATCTCGATCTTTCGTCAGTGCCACTGCAAAAAAAAAAATGAAAGCTAGGAATGAAGCATCTTCCTTGCAAGGACTAAGGAGAACAGTTTGAGTTGTTTTACCGAATTGCAAAAAGGGCAGGTCTTCCATCTGAACTTCCCTGAGACTGAGAGTCGCTATATACACCATGTCCAGTGCAATCATTTAGAACATATATAGCTTCAATAAAACTATTATATGCAAGGAGTGGCGCTTTAGCTGCAAAATTTAAGCAGATGTTAACCAGTGACTTCATAAAACAAGAAAAGTTTAGTACAAAAATAAGTACCTTTTAAGATGTTCCCAAAAAGGTAATCAGCCAAATGCCTAATCTTCTCAGACTCGTCAACTAAAGATGGCAGAAACCGAAGGAAGAGAACCCCTCTCCACTTTACATAGTCCCTCTGGACAAAATAGCAATCTCAGTAACCATGACCCAATATTCAAAACAAAGCATTACAGAAGTGATTAGCACCTGCAGCAACTTAGAGAGTAGGATAAATGTTTGTCTCCGTACTACTTCACAGGTATCACGGAGTGATTTTGTTATTTTTGACATGTAACTGCAGAAACATCATAAAGGAGAGATCAGTTAAACACATGTGCAAATAAGACTTTAACTAATTGGAAAAATAAATATATGAAATATCTTCTTCATAAATCTGTGAAACATAACTGATAAAATAGTCTTGACAAAAATCTATTTACTATTTCTGGAAGCCACATAACAACTAGCATATGGGAGGACAGTTTTACATCATTAACCTTAATTGCCAATATAGTAACAGACTAATAGCTTCCTCTCCAATATCATCTGACAAGAATTCAAGCATGTTGATAGAATCTTTTTTTTTAAAAAAAAAGAGAGAGATCTTTTCAACTTTCTTTTGGGGAAACATACAGAATCAGAATTAAATGGATTAATATATATGATCATTCATTGGGACCATTAACTTAGAAAATGGAAAGATACACAAAAAAAGGAAAACAGAGGGAAACAAATTAGCCACGTTTCATTCACCAAAGAGTTGTCAGAATCAGCCGATTGTCTTAACATTGCAAAGGTGGAAAAAATTGACCTTATAAATTTTGTGAAGTGTGACTATAAGCAACATTCATTTTTCTTGAGGGAAAAAGAGTCTGGAAAACACATTC
This sequence comes from Miscanthus lutarioriparius, assembly GCA_904845875.1. Classification (NCBI taxonomy): domain Eukaryota; kingdom Viridiplantae; phylum Streptophyta; class Magnoliopsida; order Poales; family Poaceae; genus Miscanthus; species Miscanthus lutarioriparius. The sequence goes on along the minus strand of CAJGYO010000014.1, from coordinate 32,735,005 downwards.
TGATATACAGGAACATGCATCTGCTCGCAAGAGACAGTGACAAATTCTGGAAGGATAGTGATATTAATCATTGTGTATACGAATGAAGAAATATAAGCTCACCAGTCAACCAATGCAGTATAACGGATATAGAAGTCTGCCGCCATAATCATGATATTATTCGAAGGGTAGCCATATCACTCCTCTCAAGCTCCTGATTCATAGAAGCAACATTGACTGTATATCTGTTAAGAGTAATCATGAGACCTGTGCAGAGTACGTACCTGAACAAAAATTGGAATGTACCGTTTGGCCACTTTGTCATCTACAAGGCATATTTTTGCTAATGTATCCCACGATTGTATATATAATGATGGAGCTAACTCTTTGAAAGAAATGGTCCCACCAACAAGGTTTTTGGCCTTGGCTCAGAACTTCCAGAAGTTACAATTGTGTGTAGCAAAGGGTGATGTCCTTCACATCAGCAGTAGGACAAGCTAGGATCAGTGATCCAACAGTGAACACAGCAACAACTGCACGTAATGTTGACTTTGATGCAGATGTCTGTTTCATTCCCTTGCGTTTGCCAGTCATAGGAGTAACGAAACTGTGACCCCTGGCTGATTCGGATGCCTCTTTTATGTACTGGTCAAGGATGTCAAAAGCACTACAGATAAGTTGCTGCGCCCACTTCAGGATCAGTGCATCACCCTCATTAGCTGATTTTGCTTTCCTTTTACATAAAGTTTTCAGTGCTTTTACATGCGCATCAACCTGTTTATGCATGCATAAAAATTATGCTCAAGATATGGACATGAATTACTTCTGTTAAGAGCGATTTTGGCAAAATTGTAGATAGTGAAACCAACAACACACAGAAGCCTATATCAAGGAAAAAGATAAGATGAATGCATGATGAACATTGTTGCAGAACTATGGCCTGGGGAGGGAAAATGTGGATAACCAATGATCTAAACAGCAAAGTTTCTGGATAATCTTGAATTCTTGTCATTAGATTCCAAACAGGTAACAAGCAGGCCTTAAAACAATATATTGTGACTGCACGGAGGTTTCAGCTAGGCTCTGTTGGGATGTGCTAATTTTAGCATGCTAATCCTTAGCACTTGCTAGCAACCAAAACCTTACTAGTTTTTATTAGTAGCTATCACACCTTTTAGCATTTGCCTGTTTGGATCCACTCTTGCTAATTCTCAGTTGCTAACTATTAGCAAGCTGGATCCAAACATGCCCTAAGCTAGAAGGACCGCCCTACCAGAAAATATTGCTGATCGTTATAATACCAACACTGGCAAGCACAGTGAACCTAAGTTTTCATTTTATAATTATGAAATGCTGGCCTAGATTTACCATACCAAACGTTATGATTTACCCAAAAAAATCTTCAGAACAGTACATGTTGCCAGGTTTTGGCAGATTGGGCAATAGGATTAGGGCACGCTATATAAAGTGCAGTAGATTTAATATTGTTTTTAGTTGGCAGATTAAGCATGATCTCATATTGTTAAAACATAATGCCATGCTAACTCAAAATTTAACTGTAGCAAAAACAAATTAGTGTACTACTCACTATTGTTTTGGATCGACAAACTGATTACCTCACTCAGGTTCATATCAAAATCCTCAATCCTTGTGAGCAAGCTCTGTGCCAATTCTGCTGCAGGTTTCACAGGCAGCTCCATGGAGACATTTGAAATGGTTTGCAAGAGTGACACACGATTGACTGCCCAGAGCGCAGAGTTTGGTTCCACTTGAGAACAAGCTTTACCTCTGTCGTCTTGGCCAACATTGTCAAGGAGTTTCCAGTGGTGGGAGAGGAACTTCCAGTCAACTGATTTTGGCGCGAATGATGAGACTTCAGAAAGAAGCCACCAGGACCCAATAGGTGCAGTCCAATTTTCGATTGGCTTACAATTTCTCGACCACAAGGATTCAGATAGTGTTATGATGTTCTGCAGTGAGCTAGCAAGTAGTGGTTTCAGCTTCTTCTTCTTCCCAAGGCTTGCACATATCTTCTTTATGCATGGAGCAACCTCTCCATCACAGATGCTTTTCAGCAATTCCAGTGTCCCTTCAGGGAAAACTTCCTCCAAGGTGATGGAATCATCATCTAGTTTCGATTTGGCAGCTTGGCAGATCCTGTTAAGCACCAGTTCAAGGAACAGGTTTTCACATTCCTCCTGGATGCTTGTCTCACTATCAATCACCAGTGGAGGCACAGCCTGAAGCCACTCTTTCATCACTTTCTCATCAGGAAATTTCCTAAACACCTCTGAGATGGCAGCAAGAGCAGCCTTGCGGATGCTGACTAATGGATCAGAGCATGCAGTGCCCATTGCACAAAGAAGAGACTCATCCATGGGTCTCCCAATCAAACCGATTGCCTTTGTGATGAGCACAAGCACAGCCTTCCTCACAGCAGCCTTATCATCCGTGCAGCGTCGTCTCAGCAATTCCCCAAGCCCCATGTCCCCAATCCTCATCACCTCCTGCAACCGGTCAACCTCCACACCTCTCTCAGACAAAACATCAAGCACCTGGGCTGCATTCGTTAACGCCCGAGCTCGAACCCCTCCCATGCTATCTGAGCACCTCTCCACCAACAGCAGCAAAAACTTCAGCCACCAAGAGTCCTCTGTATCACAGTCATCCCCTTCAGATGGTAACAGCACTGGGAGCAAGGCGAGGACCAAATCCACAGCAAGCAGTCGTCCCTTTGCCTTGCCCCTTGCCATGGCCACAACATACCCTGCAAATCCCTCCCTTACTTCTGCCTCCAATGCCCGCACCACCTCGACTATGGCTTCCACCGCCAGTGCCCTGGCCTCCGCCTTGTCCGGCGCCTTCGCGGCCAAGTACCTAGGAAGGTACCCCACTGCCTTCCTAACTGCTTCCTCCCCTTCCTCGCCACCCAAAGGCACCAACTTCCTCACGAGGAACTGCACCGCGGCCACCCGTGCCGCGGATTTCGTGGCCGAGAGCACCACCGGGGCCAGCGCGCGTATCACGTCCTGCACCGCCCCGGCGTGGTAGTCGGATCCAAGGACGGCGGCGAGGACGTCGAACGCCGCGAGCTCCGCGGCGGTGTCGACGAGCGACCGCCGCGCGTCCGGGTGGGCCCCGAGCGGCAGCCTCCCCGCGGCGTCGGCGAGCAGGGAGAGCGCCTTCGGGAGCAGCGACTGCGCCGCCCGCGGGGCCGCCGGCGGCTTCTGGCGCTGGTTCTTGCGCTTGCGGGGGTTGGAGGCGGCGCCGGAACCGGAGCTAGGGTTGGAGGCGGCGCTGCCGGCGCCGGAGGCGGCCGCGGCGGCGGCGGCCTTGCGGATGGCGAGGAGGAGGGAGAGGAAGGGGAGCGGGGAGAAGAGGGTGAGGAGCGGGGAGGCCGGGGCGAGGAGGAGGCGGAGGTAGGCGACGGCGGCGGGGAGCGGGTGCGCGGAGAGCGAGGCCTCGAGCGGGGGCAGCAAGGAGGACGCAGGGACGCCGGCCTCGGCGAGGCGGGGGAAGATGGACGCGACGGCGGCGGGGCCGGAGGAGAGGAACGTGATGGAGGGCAGGGACAAGGGCGGGGAGGTGGCGGAGGAGGAGGACGCGGGGCGGTGGAGGGCGGCGAGCTCGGAGAGGACGGCGGGGAGGGAACCGGAGGCGGACGCGGGGGAGGCCGAGGGTGGGGAGCCGATCCCGCCGGCGCCGTCGAGGTCGACGTCCATCTCGTCGGCGTCCATGGGATGGGGGCGAGATCGACGGGGTGGGGACTGGACTGGAGAAAGCGCTTGACTGGAGATGGGGAAGGATGGGTGGGTGGGAATTTTGAAATTTGCGGTGGGGAAACGGAATTTTTGGGATTTGGGTAGAAGAGACAAGAGCCAAACCGAAAGGAGAAGGGTTTACGGTTACCGTTGGGCCTACTCCCACCCTTCTTCCATCGTTCGGGCGGCCCAACTCATCTAAAATGGATGTTGCGCTTGGAGGGCAGGCTCTGGGCTGGAGGATGACCTTTGGACGACGTGAGCACTTGGGTTTGGTTCATTTATTTATGAACTTTGCTAAAGCATGCTCGCGCAGTATTTAGAGGTTCCGCGCGCACACCTCGTGGGACACTAGTTTTAGCCAAAAAAAAAAAACCACAGCAGCCCTCTTCCTGACTCCAACGCCCTCCCGCCACCACCACCGCCACTCCGTGAACCTTAGCGCCCATGCATGGGCCTCCTCCCTCCCTCCCCCCACCGCCGCCATCATCTCCGACTTCATGAGCTCGCCCACCGCCATCTTCTTTAGCTCGGCGAGCCTCCCGCCCGACATGGCCCGACCACCCCCCGCCTTGCCCGACTCTCTAAGCCGCCCATCCACCATTCTCACCGCTTGCCTACCTACCTCCCACCACGCCGGCCATTCTATACCCCACGAAGTTGGTGAAGAAGGGGTTAGCTCACCGAAACCCTAGCCCAATCCAGGAGGAGAGAGAAGAAAGGAGGAGGAGGCCTACCTGGCCCCGCCGCCACCGGATCCGGCACCGCCGCCACCAGATCCAGCATGTCCGCACGTGGGGGAGGCGATGGAGCGTTGGAGCGGGCACGGGCAGCCGATGGGGTGCGGCGCATGGGGAGGACGCCCCGGTCGCCATCGCCGATGAGAGAGAGAGAGACGGGAGAGGAGTCCAGATGGGGCGGGGAGGAAAGACCTCGTCGCGTGAAGTCGCCACAGAGCGTGCACGCTCTTAAAGTAGCATTTTCGTTTATTTATAGTACCCTATTTAATGCATTCAAAAAAAAAAAAGAACCATGTTTAATGCTAGCTAGGTGTAATTTTAGGTGTAATTTGTTTTTAGCTATCTTTTGTGTGTGTGGTGTCCGTCTGGCCTAGACGGATCCTCCTAAGTCTATGGCTGCACCACACGGCCTGAGGACCAACCAAATAGGCCTCCAGTTTTTTTATTACCATGCGCCGGCTGGATAAGGATAAGAAAAAGACCTCCCATGTCCTGCTTCGTCCATTATCCATGGTGTCCTCTTCCTTTTCTTCCCCAAAACTCTATCGTTGCCACCTCCACCGCTCAAAGCCCCACGCCCGCCAAACCTCCCTTGCCACGACTCCTGCTCTGCCGCCCGCCCCACATGACGGCGCAGGCACCGCCACGCCCATGCCTAGGGACCACTTCCTCGGCCGCTAACTGTCCACTGAGGCCGTCGTGCGTGTGCTCGCGCCCGACAACGTCGACAGCCGCTGCTAGTGGTGCAAGGAGAAGCGTCGGGCCCTAGCGTAGAAGCCCTCTAGCCATAGCAGGAGCCTCACGCTCCTGCTACAACTGCGGTGCTGTGGCAGTCTCAAATAACTCACTTTCAGAGGTGCTTGTCTTCTATTAGACACTAAACACCCCAAGAGTGAGCTAATTAAAATAGTTCTGTCGAGCACACCCATGGGAGAACTCGAAAATCCATATTTTTCAATAGGATCATAAATGGGAATATAAAGCTTATAACATTTTAGTCATTTCTTACATCACTTTTCATGCAACATCAGAGTATAATATTTATTGTTTATAATAGCAGAATATAACCATGTTATCAGAGTTTCAATAGAAATAAAATCATCTAATGACAAGTTAAACATTAACATGATGATCCGTTATATACATCATAACAGGTTATAAGTTTTTCCATTATAAAATATTTTGGATGAAAGTTTCAAATAAACTCTATATCCGCAACATTGAGGAAATCCTCGCTGAGCTCACCAGGAGGTTTCCGGATACAAGTGTCAGCTCTAATATCCACATGTCACCTGCAACAGGGTAGAACAAACCCTGAGTACTCAATTGTACTCCGCAAGACTTACCCGTCAGAAAAAAAGAAAAGACTTCAAGGATATGCAAGGCTATCTACCTTGTGGGTTGATTGCATCTGTAGGAGCATTACTAAACGTGCGTCCTTATATTCAACTTTTATTAGCAGTCAATATTAGTTCCTTAACTAACCTTTCTATGTAAGCACCTATACTACTTTCAAGCAGGTGGTAAGCAATCAGAACCATTTTACATTCTTTCATGTTTCAGTTCTTACTACGGTGCTAGACCATAGTCAAGTCGTACCGTATCATATGGCGATTCACGAATCAATGTATCCCAGCTAGGTACCCCGAAATACACGCCCCGCTTATACCCCAGGCACAAGCAAGACCAACTTACCACTCTCCTATCAAGGGGTCCAGGTCCTCGTCCAAACTTGGACTCCAAGCCCCCACACCTAAGTCCCAAACTCAGTGCGGTGCTTGGACCTTCACCCAAAAAACCATCTCTAAAAGGCGGTCCAGAAAGAGCCAGAACCCATGACAAGAAAGTGACAAGCCTTTCTACTCCCATAAGCAAGTATGTGCTCAGGATAATAAGTCTGTGATCTGACTACCATCCACAGCAACGGACGGTCCTCAATCGACACAGACGGGACAAATGCAACCAGAGCCTCGCTCAGTTGCCTAACCAGTCCATGTCCATCCAAAGTACAGTCCCGCCCGATCTCCAATTATTATCCATATATATTTCATGTGATAGTAACATGATATTAGTATCAATAATATCTTTTCCTATCTCTCGCGAGTGACAGGTAATCACTCGACTTCTACCGGAATCCTATAGTATAGCAATCTACGCGATCATGTCATACTAGTGAGACTCATATGACAAGGATATATATATATATATATATGCAAGTGAGTTTCATTCAACTCCTTAAACTTAATGCACAAGCATAAAATAAAGTGCAGAATAATAGGGGTTATGCACCGGGGCTTACCTGGGTAAAATATAACCAGGTTAGCTTTTCATCATGGTGGCATGATCGTCAAGTCACCAGCTGCTGCCGCTACTCCAGATGACTCCGCGATCCATCATCGTTCCTATTATGATATTTGTGGATGCAACGCAGAGACATAAATAATCACGGCAATCGTAACTTTAAAATACGATTACGCTGCTAAACTAACGAGCCGACTCCGACGACTAACGTACTAGGCCACGCATCCACGTTATCGAACAAGGCGCTAATTTCCCACAATGTTTTAGCTATAAAATCCCTAGGTGTTTCTTTATTTTTTTTATTTACTATATGTTTAAACTAAGGCACATTAGTTACCTCAGCAAACTAATTATCCAGAAGCTACAAAAATTACAGTGAGCACTTAATATTGTTAGGAATCTACTATAAATTTTTCAGAGCCAATGCTACTACCAATTCATCACAATAATTCCTACAAGTTTATGTTTTAACATTACTAAGTGCGTCAAATCAACTAAATTACTCTTAAAATTCTATGAAACTATGTGAACAAAATACACTAACAGATAGATCATGATTTTAGAAGCTTAACAAAATTAGTTTCACAATTTTTAGACATCTACACAAATATATCTTGAATTTACAATTTCACCTTAGAAACTAATTTGGAAAACCCCTTTAGAAAAAAGAAAAGGACGGTGATAGCAATTTGGCCCAGCGGCCCATTCGGAGCACAGCACGCGCGCAGTAGCTGGCCCAGCAGTGGCCCAAGACGGAGGAGCCGCGCACGTGCTCGTGTTTTTGCAAAATAGCCCCTGGCCTGACCGGATATTATGCGGCGCCACTGTGTACTATTACACTAGAGAAACTCTATGCAATGAGCACCCCCAACAAACCTATCTTCACATTGAGCCTGTCCCCGACACCTCCACGCATGGCGGCGCAGCTCCGGACGACATCGCCTGGCCATGCCGGACCACCGCGAGCCACATCGACGCACCCACTGGGCCGACGAGCAACGCGGAGCTAGCACGGGACCCAGAGCAGCGACCAGAAGCTAAACGATGACTTCTACGCGCCGTCCACGTTGACGGAGTAACCTCCATGGCGGCGCGCCCATTTCGACGAAACTAAGAGCTAGCGAAACGATGGAGGCTATGGGCAAGCAGAAAGGGGATTACCATGAAACCAGCCGTGCAATCTGTTGAGGAGGAGGGCGATCGAGGAACCCTGACCACGTATGCCCGCACCGCACAGCGGTGCTCCGAGGCCGACACCGGTGCGTCCGCATGTCAACGACGCATGCCCTGGCCAAACGGAAGCGAGCACCGGATCGAGGGGATCAACACCAGCCTAGAAACACCATCAATTAGGTTCATTCCCCACAGAGTGGGACTTAACCCAAACCCCATGGCCGGTGGCGACCAAAACGCCAAATTGGCCACCTCCCAAGTTCACCAGCGCCTAGATGCGATTGGATCAGCTAGCTAAACTCCAAACTTTATTTCAGTGCCACGTATAAGTTTCATAGTATTTTTGTCCAATAAAAAATAGCTTTAAACCCTACTTGATATTCATAAGTGGTGTAATAGCATCTCATCCAACTAGGGATGAAAACGGATCGGATACGAACGGATATCACTCATATTATATTTGTTTTCATATTTCTGTTCGGATTCGGACACGGATAGCGTTCGGATACATATACGAATACGGATTGACTCGGTTACGGATACGAATAATGAGTATCGAATACGGTATGAATCGGATTCGGAGAAGGTCGGATACAAATATCTATTCGGATATTGAGTAAAAGCAGCATATATATATATATATCATACGTGCGCAAACCATTACACCACTCTATGAGTCCATAATCCATCTAGATTAAGCCGAAAGACTAAAGAGTAAAGCAACAAATAAGATAAAGATACAGATACATCATACATCAAACATCATATAAGCACCAATCTTCGTGGCATGAGTAGAAATAGCCAAGCACATTGCTTCATGGGTCTCATGGAGTCATGGTCATGGATTCAAGATCTACAATCCTTATATAGGCCATTTTTTTCATTTTGAGAAAGTTTGAACAAAATGTAGTTCAAATTTCACAAGTGTGTGACATAGTTTCAGAAAGTCTATATGAGATTCAAGAATTTGTGACTAGTGTTTGATAAAACTTTCTCAAATGGGAAAATGAGCTATGTAACAATTGTATATCTTGCTGAGATGATCAAACTTGGTATTCAGAGTTTTTTCATCTGAGGTCATTTAGTGTCTCATTTGAGCAAGTTTGACCAAGTCAAATTTGGTCAAATAAAAAAATAACACTTTGACTCTAGTATTATGAACTCTAAATGACTTCAAATTGAAAAGTTTTGAATACCAAGTTTGTTCAACTCATCAAGATCTACAATTTTTGTTTTGGTCCACTTTCTATTTGAGATAGTTTGGATGGTTCAAATTTGTGATTTTTAAATTTCGACGTTTACAAACTAGTTTTCGGAACCCTAGATTGTCTCAAATTGAAAAGTTTTGAATACCAAATTTGTTCATCTCATCAAGATATACAATCCTTATATAGGCCATTTTTTCATTTGAGAAAGTTTGAATAAAATATAGTTCAAATTTCACAAGTGTGTGACATAGTTTCAGAAAGTTTATATGAGATTCAAGAATTTGTGACTAGTGTTTGATAAAACTTTCTCAAATGGGAAAATGAGCTATGTAACAATTGTATATCTTGCTGAGATGATCAAACTTGGTATTCAGAGTTTTTTCATCTGAGGTCATTTAGTGTCTCATTTGAGCAAGTTTGACCAAGTCAAATTTGGTCAAATGAAAAAACAACACTTTGACTCTAGTATTATGAACTCTAAATGACTTCAAATTGAAAAGTTTTGAATACCAAGTTTGTTCAACTCATCAAGATCTACAATTTTTGTTTTGGTCAACTTTCCATTTGAGATAGTTTGGACGGTTTAAATTTGTGATTTTTAAATTTCAACGTTTACAAACTAGTTTTCGGAACCCTAGATTGTCTCAAATTGAAAAGTTTTGAATACCAAATTTGTTCATCTCATCAAGATATACAATCCTTATATAGGCCATTTTTTCATTTGAGAAAGTTTAAATAAAATATAGTTCAAATTTCACAAGTGTGTGACATAGTTTCAGAAAGTCTATATGAGATTCAAGAATTTATGACTAGTGTTTGATAAAACTTTCTCAAATGGGAAAATGAGCTATGTAACAATTGTAGATCTTGCTGAGATGATCAAACTTGGTATTCAGAGTTTTTTCATCTGAGGTCATTTAGTGTCTCATTTGAGCAAGTTTGACCAAGTCAAATTTGGTCAAATGAAAAAACAACACTTTGACTCTAGTATTATGAACTCGAAATGACTTCAAATTGAAAAGTTTTGAATACCAAGTTTGTTCAACTCATCAAGATCTACAATTGTTGTTTTGGTCAACTTTCCATTTGAGATAGTTTGGATGGTTCAAATTTGTGATTTTTAAATTTTGAATAAATATCCGGATAATATCCGTTTTTAAATATCCGGATATATCCGATACTTATCCGGATTATCCGATATCCGCCGGATATCGATGATATTACATCCGTATTTGATATCCGCCTAAGATATCCGTTTTAGTATCCGTATCCGAAAAAAACGGATATCCGAGTAACTATCCAGATAAGTGTTCATATTTGTTCGGTCGAACGGACGGTCGAATAAATATCCGTACTGTTTTCATCCATACATCCAACACACATTTTTTTATATCGACCATCTAAAGTTACAAAAGGTTATCTACCCCATTTGCTCATCATTTCTACCTAAGCGCTATACACCAGTCGTATTTTGTTTTCATTTGCAGAATTTATTTTTCCTTTCATATGCATTTTAACTTGTTAGCCTGAAAACTTGTTTTGCTAAACCCACCCGAGACCTTAACCTCAGAGCTAAGCAAGCTTATAACACCAGAGGTGTTACAGATGCCCTGTTGTAGATGGCGGAGGAGGCCACATCAGGATATGTCGCATATTGCAAATGTTTTAGATGTTTCAGAGGTACGTTGCAAGTGTTTCATGTGAATGTTGCAAAAGTAGATTGAGATGTTGCACATGTTGCAATGACTATACACGTATGTTTCAAGTGTATGTTCCTAATGTTTCATTTGTTTCAGATGTAAGTTGCAAGTGTTTCATCTGGATGTTGTAAAAGTAGATCGAGATATTGCAAAAGTAGATCTGGATGTTGCATATATGTATGCAAGTGTTTCAGTTGTTTTCATATGTATGCTGCAAGTGTTTTCATCTAAATGTTGCAATGTTTTGCAATGGCTACACACATGCTTTTCAAGTTTTTTTTGGTGTTTTGCAAGTATTTCAACGTATGTTGCAAGTGTTTCAGCTGTTTCGAATGTATGTTGCAAGTGTTTCATCTAGATGTTGTAAAAATAGATCGGATGTTGCACATGTTAAATGGGACCCACCTACCGCAGCTGCTGGGGCGTCGACGAGCGGGCCCCCGCGTGAGGTCGGTTGGCACGGGAGACGTTCGAGCGGCGCGGGCCCCGCCTAGGCGCGCAAAACTCTAAGAAGACGTCCGAGCGGCATGGGCCCCGCCTAGGCGCGCAAAGCGAGTAGCCACGGGAAACGGGATGTGAGGAAATGGACCAGTAGGCACGGGCGTCCGGACGCGCGCGTGCGTCCTGATGTCCGGGCGCTAGCATGTCCGAATTTATTTTAGCCCAAATAAGAGATTAAGAAAAATAAAACTTAAACAGTACACCTTCAGTAAAGTTGGGTCAAGTCTTCAATGTTTCTATTGGAGAATCTAGTTTTGTCAATTGAAGGTAGGATAAAACCGGACAAGTTAATGACAATTATGTCTAATTCATTTTGTTCATTAACCTAGCGTTTATGTTGTTGCAATTGCAATATGATTAGTTAACAATTAGAGGTTGAAGATGATATGAGAACCATCAGATCTTGATTGGTTAGCTTAGATCTAGCAATTGAGAAAGTAATTAAATAAAACCTCTTTTCTAAAAAATGCAAGAGATTTTAATATGGTTCCTAATGAAAATGGTCGTTTTCCCTATGTTAAAGTGACGATTCTTCTTGATCAAGTTTAACGCAAGGAATACTAGTATCATATTAGCATGTTTTACAACCTCAAAATGATAGGTTTTGGCATTCGGTTGTCACTTTTGATGACTTTGCCCTATATCAAGGAATCTTATCCACTCACCTCTTCCATTTTGAGATTGTCCAAGTATAGAACCTTATCCAAAGCAACACCACATTGCCTAGCACTGCCACCGCTGGCCTCCTCTTCCCTAACCTATGGGGTCTCCTCCTAACTAATGCCCTAGTGTCGCCTCCGTCACGGCTCACCTAACTCACAGGACCCAGCTCTTTCTTCCTTGTCCCATAACTAGTGTCCTGCCTCTTGTAACCCATAGCTGGTCTCCCACCTCACCGCTAAGCTAGTGGCTTTCTCTGAATCCAAGGTAAGTTTTCTGCTTCTCCTACTCAATGGATGCATGGATCGATGCAAGATGAAGGAATCAATGAATTGATGGATGCATCAATCCGATGCTAGATGAATGAATGAATTAATGGATGGATCGACGGATAAATGGAACAATACTTTTGATGGATGGATGATATATGTAGTGAAAAGGTAAATTAAGATAAAATGTAACTTCTTTGAGAACACCAAATCATTTATGTACACCAAAGCGACCAACAAGTAGTTGCCGCCCTAGCAAAACTAAAGGTTTTAAATCACTGCCAAACCAAAGCCAACTCCCAAACATATGAGAACTACTATGGGGTTAAGGAAGGTTAAAGCAACATATATACGGCCGCAAACAACACGGACAAAACAACATTCAAAGAAGAGGTGTTTAATTGTCTTACTTTTGTGGCAAAAAAACAACACTTTTTGACTGCCTTCCAATTGTGTTTGCCTAAGTTATCCTTTGATAGAATCACTCCTCTGTTAAAATACCAAAGAAAAAAGATTTTGTCTTCAAAGGAGCCTTTAAAATCTAGATGGTTTTGTTTAAGTTAGGAACCTCTAAGTGAATCAAAGTCGAATGATGTGATTTCACCGCTGAACCTATGATCTAAGTTCCAATGAAACACGTCGTGCTCTTGTGAAAGCCTGATATTAACAATGCGAGGAAGAAGTTTATTCCAGGCTACTAATTTAGGTCCAATCAAATCATGTCTCCATGAAATATTTAGAGGTTCCTCATCCTTCTTTGTGCAATGCGTTTTCCTTGCCCCATGTGCTCACAAACATGAAACATCTCATGCTCAACCTTTGTGAAGAAGAGGCAAACAGATAAAAGAGGTCATTTATTTTGCTAGGTTGGCCTTTTCTTCTAAATGACTAAGGAGTTCTAGGGGCGATGACTGATAATATGCTTGGAATGTGAGATTATTACAATCTTAGTAGTTAGATTATACAATCTGTTGTAAAATTTGACATGCTTTGGTTCAATTAGAGCTTTAAATATCATAGTCCACGAGCTCGAGATGATTCCAACCAACGCCTTACGCTCTAGATGATTCAACCAACATCTTAATTGTAGGTTTCGGTGGTGACAACAAACTGTTGAAAAGGAAAGTGAGGGAATGGGATAGATTAAGAGTGAAGGGAAGAGTTCGTGTTTAAGGCAGGATATTGTCCCACTGTGTTTCTACAAAAAGAAAAAAAAGAAAAAAAAAAGAAATGGGTACCCTGATTACTGAACCCAAATATAGGGTTAGTTGCTTGATCTTGTGTAATCCTACGAAATGAAAATGTTGATTGTTAACGTACTTACTGATCCATAACTATTCCTCATTGAACCCAGAAACGTCCAAATATGATTACAATACAAGCAATCAAAACTGAATAGCAACTATGTACAAAAATAAAACAAGAATCAGAGTATAGGTCAACTGATGTTCCAGTTCCAGAAATCGACTATAAACAAGACAACCGAACTTGCCACGATGCCCATGGCATCAGACAAGTAGCATTCACCATTATCAAGTAAACCGGCTCTCCATGTTGTAAATAAACCCTATACCTCCAAAATCACAACACTGGCCTAACAAGCCGCCTCTCTGACGGTACATACAGCCCAGGATAAATAGTACAAAACAGGGCACTAGTGTACACCTACTGGATGAGGTCCAGCTTGGGCAGCTGCCACATGTCGCTGTGAGTTGTCATTGAATCAACATACAATTGGGAAAGAAAATTGGGGGAGTGAAACAAACAACGGTGATTACAACCATAGCTCAGGTTTCGCTTGGTCGCCTCATGGTTTCCCCCGGACCATCCTCAAGCCGCTCCGGCTTGTGAGTTTCTTCCTTGTGCAGACCCTGAGGGGTGATGCTATGTTCAGTCATGAGGCTGTTTAGAAGAGCTCTTCAGAGTTCAATTTGTTCCACGCCTCCTGTTTTATTTAAGCACGGAGCAGAATTACTCAAGTTAGTTGGATATGTCAACTACAGAAACACAGAATTACCATCCCAGAATTTTCAGTTATTATCTAACAATTTGGTAAAATGAACATACTTATAAATGGAAAACCAAAGAAACAATAACTCCTAACACATATATGTTACCCAGCACCCTTTCAACCAATAGATAAGCATATGTAACATTAAACGGAAATAAAATAAACAGTGCACAGAATAAGTTCCAGTAATCAACACAGTGCATTAAAATTATACAATGGATAGGTGTTGTAATTCTAAGACTAATTTTTCTCGTTAACTTCAATTACTATAGTATGAACTATGAAGCAGGCTAACAGGTCATTACTTGGATTAGCATTGATTTGGCTATAGGCAGAACAGTACACATCAGGTACTTCCCAGGCACCAGATGGTGGTCCAGGCTGACACAACCACAGTTGCAATAAACATTCTGTTGTGCCATGTGCCACAGATCACATCAAACTATAAAGGCTCAGTACTTTAAATGTATCATCCATTATCCATGCACCAACCCAACTTTGTTTCCATGGACCACACATGTAATAATTGGAAATATTAAGCGAATCTGAACTGTATATGTGAAAAAACCCCATGTTCAGCAAAACAGCTGATACCTACCTAGCTCATATGTTCTCTTGATGTGAGAAAAAGAGAGAACTAGTTTGTAATGTCTTGAAACCATGGTGCATGGGCCAAGGAAAAAACAGGGACGAAGAATAGTATCATGTTGGTGTGTAAACAGTAAGCTGCAGCAAATGTTTTGAGGGCAATACACACCTTAAGGAGATCAAAAACCTTCTCAGCGATATATTTCTGTTGGAGATTGGCACCCTTTTGCTGCACCTTGTCAGGATGGATACACAATGTTGCTTTTCTATACACTTTTTTAACAGCAGCAGCAGTGATCAAATCAGTGAGGGATACAGGTTGCCATCCACATTCTGGCCAAAGAACCTGTTCAGAAAGAATAAACGAATTAAAACAGAAAGTCGTCAAACATTTCTTTAACTAATTAAAAATATGTCCACAAATTAAAAATAGGTTATGTCTTTAAAGCAATGACATCGTGCACAGTTCATGTTTCACGTATTGCCCACAATCGAACAGTTAGTCCGTATGGTATTCGAGAGACAAACATTACTTCTGTTAATGTTCTGTAATATTGCTTGAAACCTGAAGCCGGAAATACTACCAGTGGATCTGAGTGCCTATATAAGAGCCTCATAGCCTAACTTAGATTAGAGGCACAATATGGTGATCATGATGCGTCCACAGTAAGAAATGGATGGTATTTGTATAAAATCACAAACGGGATGAAAGCAAATCATATGTTTAAGTAGACAGCTAAAGATCTAAATGCCAGTTTCTATTAAAGAGTAATGCCCACATAATGAACAGAATTGGTAAAAATGAATGAGAGAAATGCTTCAATCTAGAAGTTTCAACTCACATATTGTAAAGTTGATAGCAATGCACGCAAATTGCCTTCTTTTCCAGCAGCCCAGCGCTTAATCTCAAAGTCCAGTGTTTCCGCAAGCCTCTGAAATTATCAGACAAAACAATTTGAACAAACTCAATGAAGTGAGAAACTAGTCACTAGCAGCCAATAAAGTGCATTTAAAAGGACAAATTATATGTTGATAATGTAGATTTTCAGCATTATGAATTTAAGATGTATTTACGAGTTACAACAGAGTACTTACATGTCTTTCAGCCTGCTCTCTTTGTTGCTGCATGTCGCGTTCATTCTTCTCAGCCAAAGCCATTGCCTGTGAGTATAGGAAACTAATAAAAAATAAGCATTGCAATTTCTTTATCCTAAAAAATATGCTTAAAACAAAATGTAACCAGGAACATAGAAGCATCCACAAAAACATCATCAACAACAAAAACAACAGAGCATTTTAGTCTCAATCAAGTTTGGGTAGGTATCCAGGAACATAGACGTATCCATAGATAATTAGATATTAAATTGTAGTACTAGAAAGCTACATGAGATGACTATTTTAATTAGTGTTATAGCACATTACCGCTCGTTCACGAGTTCTTTGATGCCGTTCCAACCTAGCACGTCTTCTTTCTTCGCTCTCCCCATCAACTTCTTGAAATTCGTCTGATGATGTAGGAGCTACAATAACAAATAAATCAAACACACAGTTACTTACATGTGTCTATGGACAATGATTCAGTACCATACTTCTCGAACGATCAGTACCTCCTCCAAATATTGCAGACAAGTCATCAGCAATATTTGCTGTTGATGATGCCTTTTTCATTGATGTCGAAGTGGAAGTCCCTCTATTTTGCGTTTGAGAATCAAACATAGAATCCTAATAATTCCACAATTAGAAAAACAACAGTGAGGAAATTGCAACGAATAAAAAACTGGAATGAAAATTTTGGTGGAGTAATCACCACTGTTGGAGCCCTTTGCTTCGGAGCACTATTAGCTCGGGCACCCATACCAAAGAAGGATTCAAGATCATCTGGTTTGCTCGTTTTTTCTCTTGCAGCTGCAGCCGCCGCCGCAGCAGCCTGTCTTTCCCGAGCCTCAGCAGCAGCCCTTTCCACTGCTGCTCGTTCAGCTCTCTTCCTCGCTTCTAGCTGAGCTCTCTCCACAGCAGCTCTTTCTGCTGCAGCCCTATCCCTGGCTTGACTAGCAGCTTTCTCCTTAGCTTCAGCAGCAGCCCTTTCCTTTGCTTCTGCAGTAGCCCTCTCTGCTCGCTCTTTAGCCTCCACTGCTGCCCTCTCGCGTGCTTCCTGTTGGGCTCTTTGCACAGCAGCACGTTCTGAACGTTGGCGTGCCTCCCTCTCTGCTTTTGCACGAGCTTCAGCAGCTGCTCTTTCCCGTGCCTCCTTTGTAGCCCTCTCCACTGCTTGCCTAGCTCTTTCTCTTTCTCTCTGTCGCTCAAGTTCTCTCTCCCCCTCAAGTCTTCTTTGCTCTCTTTCATTTTCCTCTTTTTGCCTCATCTCTCTTTCTTGTTCTAGTCTTTCCTTTCTCTCTTTGTCCTCACGATCCTGGGCATACAACCTTGTTACATTATCTTGTTCCTGTTGTTCTCTATTTCTAAGCTTCGCATCACGCTCTCTCTCCCGTACTTCCTTGGCATGTTTGAACTTTGCCTCAGCTTTATCCATGGCCTCTTTCATAGCAGCTGCAGATGCCGCCGCCGCTGTACTTCTCTCAAATTCTTCATCATTAAAAGCATGCACATTCTGAGACTTACCCATGGCAAAATCTTCTAGTTCATCTACTGTAGAAACACCAGCCTGATTTGACAAACTTCTTTGATGATCAATGTTTTTCCTAGACCGCCGTAGATGTTCATCATCTTTTCTTTTTGATTTTGATCCATGTTTTTGCTTAACTGCAAGAGGTGGCGGTGGCCTTGAAGGTGGCGGGGCACTAGTTGGCTGTGTGAAGAGGGGAATCTCAGAAGCCGTAAGCCATATCTCATCTTCGGATTCATCAGATCTAGGTGACTGATCATTTATACCATTCCCACTATATTTCTCTGAGCCAATGTCAACATGGACATCAGAATATCTGGCAGACTGTGACTTAGGAAAGATATTTTCAAAATCCTCTACAGAAGGTTGTTGGGAGGAGTTCCTTTTAGAAAAACTCTGTACAGGATTTGAGTCTCGGGCTCTGCTTGACTCATTCCTATCCTTCGAGCGATTGTCCACCTCTGAGGTAAAAAAACGTTCGGATTTTGGAGCCTGGTTGAAAGTGCTTGAATCCTCAAACAGACTGCTCCCAACGCTAGTACTTTCACGACTTTTCCCTTGATATTTTGCAGCTTTACCGAATTCATCCAAGGGATCTGCGAATGGATGGGCTGAGGATGAAGTTGTTTCGAGGACAACAAAGGGGTCACTTAAGCTAGCTGGTTGCTTAGATGTTGACATGGAAACCTTCTTTTGTTTTGCACCAACAGTATCCCTGAAGTTAATAAATAGACATGTTAATATGTGAACAACTGAACATGTTTAGAAGTGCATGAAATTGCACAAAAGGGCAATCCTTGTCGTTAAACAGCAAATTATTATTTTCCCAAACGCACTAGATAACCAGTTAGCCCATAAATTCAAATGAGTTGTTCCTAAGCATGTCTGATACTCAAATGTCAAAATACATCATAATAAAACAAACTTAGTCACTATGGAGCGCTCGAACCCACTCCAAATAATTGGTGACTCTTTTCAAGAAATTGTTGATTAAGAAACAAAGAGTTAAATTGTTTAAGAACATATGGGCCACAGATGTCCAGCACAACGCCTCAATTGGATGTGTGACTTAACTAAGATGAAACTAAACAAATTGGAACAGAAACTTCGAAGCAAATTACAACTAAAATACTTCATTACATGAGCCGTATATGATAAAACTCATTGTTACAGGTAAATATGTCTAGTGGTTTATATGGTCTGATCTTAAATTTTGTACGTAAGCAATAGCTTTCCTCAAGAAGGTTGGTAATTGCAATCTTTAAGGAATATTGTACAGGGCTCAGAAATTTATTATAATTAAATGCACTTAACTCAAAGCAAACTTGATATTCGATAACAATTCTCATCGTAAGCTAACAATGATACCCATAGTGTCTAAACTTACAGATATCTAGCACTCCAGCAACACTGTGCATATTTATCAAGCCTGGAAGCAATATTTAAATCTAGTAATCTACTCACAGTTCAACTTCAGTTTTAAATCCATTAAGAAACATAATTTTTTTACATAATCCATCTCAACTGGCACACAAAAAGCACAAACCCATGGAACCAATTCATCAGGGCTCCACCAACAATAACATCAACTACAATCTCAAGTTAATCAAAATTCTGCAAACCTTTTGGCACGCTACCTAAAAAATAGGCAGATCTATCATACACTACAAACACATTGAAACATGGATATCACAAAAGAATGGTACATTCTCAATCAAATTTGTGGATGACCTCATATGTACTAGAATTAACACAAAATACCTAAATTAAACCTAACATACATTATATACCAGTAAAGGTCCAGGAAACCAACACCAACAGCGCAAAAGGATTTTCTGAGAAAGTGCATGGAAAACGATATGAATAATCCTTTTATTATATGCATTGACTTGGGAAAATGGAGGATATATTTGCAAGCATTACATCACTAAGTTATTTAGATAAACATGAAGTCAAGGCCATCATAATCTAGTACGTTATTAATTTGCAAAATAGGATAAATATTAAATGCATATCGTAACCGAGGGAAACTGATATTTTTTGCGGCGTAAAGCTCTATGTATTAACGTACATCATAAATGCTTTACTAACTGGTATGGATTACCAAATCGAACATAGGACATCAGGAGGCCATAATCTAATTGTCAAAACATCCAACAAATGAGCCAGCATAATTGGTCCAACTCGATCAACAGCCACATGATCCTATAGTTACCGACAAAATCTTCCGGTTCAATTGATCAAACTAACAAAGTTATTCGTATATCCAATCCTACTAGACCACGCATATGGACAACATAACGTCTATCAGTCCCATGCACATTGAATTGAAATGCATAAAAGAAAGTAGTCACCTTTGGTGCGGGGAGCTTCTCCCGCCAAAGCCTGGCATCAAATAATCGAACCCAGTAGCCGCCGCAGCTGCCTCTGGCTTCCTCTTCTCATCGACCTCTTCCCTCGTCTGTGGGCTCTTACCAAATCCACCGAGCAGGTCATCGAACGCCGGAGGCGCCTCGCGGCTCTGGCTCTGGCTTCCCCCGAACACATCGTCGTAGCGCGCCGAGGAGCTCTTAACCCCAGGGACCCCGACGAAGATGTCGTCGTCGTAGACCGGCTTGTCGAACACCGGCATGGACGAGTGCTTCGGCTTCGGCGGCGGCGGCGCGGTGGAAGCGGCGGGGTCCTTGAACGAGTCGAAGATGTTGTCGAGCGACGGCGACGGCGTGGCCTTGGGCGGCTGCGGCGGGGCGGACCCGAAGAGCTCGTCGTAGGAGGGCGCGGACGGGGCGGCGGCCGCGGAGGCGGACCCCGCGGCGGATCTGGTATTGGTCCAGGCGGATCCGGAGGGCCCCGAGGTGCGCGCGGCCGACATGGGCGCGGCCTTCCCCTGCGGGCGGAGGCCGAAGTCGCGGGCCAGCAGGCCCTGGAAGTCGTCCATGGCGGGCGCGGGCGGGCGCGCGGATCGACGGATCCGCCGCTCGCTCGCTCGCTCACTCGCGCAGCAGCGGCGGCGCCTACGCCGCCTGCCGATCGGCAAGCGCGGACAAGGGCGCGAGCAGGCGGGGCGGATCTGGGCAGGAGCACGGACCCTCGCCGGGGGCGGAGCGCAAGGCGTGAGGCGGCGATCGGAGGAATGGGGTGCGGGGCCCGGCGTCGGTGGGGTCGCCGGAGACGCAGCGTCGCCGGCGATGGCGGAGCGGCGAACAGGAGCGGGCGAGTCAGAGAGAGAGAGAGAGAGAGAGAGAGGAGAGCGGAAATCTCTTCTCTCTCACACGGAAATCTCTCTTCTCTCTCACACGCGGGTGACTGGCGAGCGGGCCCGAGGGGATATCATATCATTGCTGCCTCGTGGGGTCTCCTTCCATCTTGTGGGCCCCAGAGAAAAGCGAGAGGGGAAGTCACGAGGAAGCTTTATCAAACCGGCGCGCACCACTGACATGGTGGGGACAAGAGGGTGGGCCCGGAATGTCTGTGCCTTGTGACCCGGCGCGGGGCAGGGACTTTCCGCCAGGGCGTCGGTGGGCGAGTGGCCACTGCGCGTCTGCGCTGCGCCTAGGCTCGCTCGTCTCTGTCGTCGGCGATACGCGCGAGCGAGGTGGGGGATCCGGTGCGTGGGACCATGCCTGGGGACGGGGCACGTGGTGACATGCTGTTGGCCGACGCGGTGTGCCGTGTTGTGGGGGCAGTGGGGGTGTGGTGTGAGGTGGGCGAGGTGGCGACCGAAGTGGAGTCTGGCCCGGTCCGCCCTTTCCCTCGTGCGCGGACCGCGGGTGTGCCGAACCAGGCAACCAGCCAAAGGGGGTAACCAGGGCCTCGTTCACTTTACAAATTTTTTAAATCCGATAAATAGTACCATTTTCGTTTTATTTGGCAAATATTGTCTAATTGTGGACCAACTAGGCTCAAAAGATTCATCTCGTGATTTCCAACTAAACTGTGTAATTAGTTATTTTTTTTACCTATATTTAATACTCCATACAAGCGGCTAAAAATTAATGTGATGGAGAGAGAGTGAAAAAACTTAGAATTTGGATGGCATCTAAACAAGGCCCAGGTAAATTGATCCTGTTTGTTTGGTTGACGATCCACTGATTAATCAGGCAGGCATGTAGCGCAAATTGTAAGATGTCTTACTCTTGACTGAATGAAACTATTTGGTTGGTTGCCACGCCTACGGCAAAATGTAGCTTATTATTAAATGGAGATGTGTTTTTTTTTAAGAAATAGAGATGTTGTTTGGATCACGGCCACACAAAAGTGTCACAAGTCTATCAAATATATGGGTGTGTTTTTGGTTCTAGGACAAAAAACTAGCGTTAGGCTCCCCGGTGCACCTTTTCGCTAGCAAGGTTTTAATTACTGGTGGGGTGGGGGTGGGGGTGGGGGGAGCCAGATTGGTTCACCCATGCTAGCAAAGCTTGCCTCGCTGAGCGAGGCGACACAAGTAAAACCGACAAAGGAGCCAAATGTGCCTTATATATATGGCAAATGAATGATTCACATCTAAACTATATATAGATTATGTTCACCTTTAATGCATGAAGCGGTGGTGTTACCATTTTAGATGCCCTAGGCGCCAGCACCATTAGGTTATGTAATTATATACCAATCACCCTTTATATTTTGTATTATTATCACCCTTGATATTTTATATTATTATATGCCAACCAAATGCTTTATTTAGTTAGCTCATCTAACTATCCGCGTTGGGTTGCGCAACCGCATGCACCCATCCACCATCTCCCGTCCTTGCTGCATCACTCAACTAGAGGTCCGGAGTCATCGCCACATAATTGTTCTGACCAGTGAGAAACTCCAACAAAAATCAATCACTCATGATCATACCATATCTTTTGAGGTCTTCATTTTTTCAGAAATAAGTTGGATCTTTCTTAAAACGAGGCCATACCACTCTCGATTTCGCCCAAGCATGGCTGGTGGTCTTCTTCGATGTTGGGCTCTATATTATTGCAAGTGTTTATTGAGCTCACTCATGTGCTCTCTGCCTCGCCCTTCCTGGTGTTTTTCTTGCTTCGGGACTTGGGTGGCGATTGGAGCTCCTCTTCTGCTACATGTGCAGCTTGTGCCGAAGGTGCGTTTATGAATCGTTCACACTTTTAGGGTCTGTTTGGTTGGTGACCAAAACTTGCCCCGTCAAAGTTTAATCATGCCACATTTTCTTCAGCAGCTGTTTGGTTCCTGTCATTGCTATGGCACGCCATACTTAGTCAGGAAACGACGTGGCGATGCACATATCGCACG
The DNA here is from genome assembly GCA_904845875.1 of Miscanthus lutarioriparius. Classification (NCBI taxonomy): domain Eukaryota; kingdom Viridiplantae; phylum Streptophyta; class Magnoliopsida; order Poales; family Poaceae; genus Miscanthus; species Miscanthus lutarioriparius. Next base: position 32,712,229 of record CAJGYO010000014.1, on the reverse strand, counting down.
TCTTGCATTTCGTGGCTCATCAAACCGTGTAAGCAAATCAAATTAGTTCTCCTCTTCAAGAAAAATCAAATAAGTTCCTAAATGGTTACACCACACCAAATTCATGGCGTGGTAAGCTGCGGCATTCAACCAAACACTCCTATATGCTTACAAATACTGTACTCTTGATTCGGGTCCTGTAAACGTAAACTGTATATACGTAAATGTACAGGTGAAGCGGCTTTCTGGCCGTACTTTAAGCAAGGGCGCCTTGTGCTTTTTTTTTTGAGCATAAGGGCGCCTTGTGCTGTGCTGGTAGTTAGCTTCTCTCCGAAAGTCCTAATCCACAACTCGCGTGCTCTGCTCGCCTCGCACGGACTCGTGGAAAGGGATGGAGCCCACGGCCGCGCTCGCGAGGACGGCGCCGCCCCTCTCCGGGTCCACTCGCCGGCCCTCCTGCGCGCTGCGGCCGACGGCGTCCCTCTCCTTCGCCGCCTTTTCCACGACGCCCCGCGGCCGGCTCGGGCTGGGGCTGAGCACGGCGTCGCCGGGGAGCGGGAGGGCGGCCAGGGCTCGCGCTGTCCCGCGGCGCAAAATCGTCGCCTCCTCGGTTGGTCCCCCTGCATACTTGGTCTGATTGGGTACTTGCATTAACTCGAGGGTCGCTGAAATGGTGAAGAGAAGAGTTGATTTTGATTTTGCTGCTTTTCTTTTTGCTCATGTGTTCGAGGATTAGGGCCGTCTCGGAGAGCAATTTTTTATTTGTTTATGGTTTTGGTAGCTTTGCTTGATCTTTTGGTATTGGATGAGCTTGAATATGGAGAATTTGTTTCGAACAGGCTAACTAGAAACTACTACTCCCTCGATCCCAAATTGTAAGTCATTCCAAGAATCTTGGAGAGTCAAACTTTTTTAAGTTTGACTAAAATTATAGAGAGAAACACAAAGATTGATGACATCAAATAGGTATAATATGAAAATATAACTAATGAAGAATCTAATGATACTTACTTGGTATGATAAATATTATTATTTTGTTATATAAATTTGGTCAAACTTGAAAAACTTTGACTCTCCAAGATTCTTAGAATGACTTACAATTTGGGATGGAGGGAGTACTTCATATTCTCTTACCTTTCGGGTTATAATCTAGTGCCTCGTGGGTAGGTTATGCAGAGCAGCTGAACTAAAGGAAAATGCACTGCGCAATGTGACATTTTTTTTCGCCTAGGATTTTAGCCTCGATTCTTGAATTCTTTACGATTATTCTGCCAGGAATTAGGAATTAGGTGAAACTGAGCTTGGCTTCCTGTCGCAGTCAATGCTGAAAGTGCACCATTCAAACATGTTCCATTTTGTAAATTATCAAGAGGACCGACGTTTTCGTCCCCAATATCAACTTTTTGAGTGGATTCATCTTCTACTTCGGCCTCATCATGTGTTGGACCTTGTGTGGCCCCAGTGTAATGTTCTCCTTGTTCCCGGTCAAAGTTTCACCTTGCTTTCTTCTGATCTGACGAATGCAAGGATACCTGTGGACTGACACAGGGTTACTGAAATTATCCAACCATGTGATGGAAAGTGGATACTTGCAGTAAATTTGCTCCCTCCATCCAAAAAAGAAAAAATGCAATTCTCACTTCTGGAGGAGTCAACCAATTTTCAGTTTGACCAAGTATTTATAAAAAAATACTAACATTTATGATACCAAATAAGTATCATTAGATTTATCATGGAATATATTTTTATATTAATTTTATTTGGCGATATAAATGTTGATGTTATTTTCTATAAAAGTGGTCAATCTTAAAAAAGTTTGACTTGCTCTAAACCTAGAATTGCATTCTTTTTGGGATGGAGGGAGTACAATGGAAGCAAGTTTTTCTCTGCCAACCTATTTTTCAACTGAAACATGATATGTGCTAATTAAATTAAATTAAATTAATTTTGCACATCTTAGTGATACATTGTGGAATTCCAAATGCTTCCAAATTAGTTAATTTTGTTGTGTTTGCAGATCTTCAAAACATAGCGAAGGCAACTGAGTTATTTTTCTAAAGATGACAACCTAATCTAGTCCTTCCACCAATTCCTGTTGATGCTGAAATTCCAGATTCAGGTCATCAGTGATTCATTTAGGGAACAATTTCAGATTTGTCGTTGAACTCTATAAAGGCACACATGGAAATATGATTTCAGATTGGATAAATAGTTGTTTATCTGCGGCTTTATCATTTACAGAATGTCTTATTTCTGTTGCCATCTGTATGGCATACTTTACCAGAGGATTGTAGGACACTTATCCTTTCGTTCTATGAAACTCAATCAACCTTTTGTTTTCTACAAAGAAGTTTAGAATTCGTAAAATGTTTGAAACTTTTTGATGATGCTGATATCCTGTGACCTCAATTATGAGAAGTTGAGCACTCCACTTTCATCTGGTTCTTTACTTATCCATAATGAGACCTTGCTTAACAAGAACTTGCAATCTGTAGGAGGTTGAGCAAAGCTACATTATGATCAAACCAGATGGTGTTCAGCGTGGTCTGGTATGCATTCCCCAGTTCCCCACACCCACACTTTCCCAGTATGGTGCTCTTCCTTAGCTTCTTTCGTGTTTCAGTTCAGATAAAACATACTGTATCTGATGCATATAGGTTGGAGAGATTATTTCTCGCTTTGAGAAGAAAGGGTTTTTGTTGAAAGGGTTAAAACTTTTCCAGTGCCCCAAGGACTTGGCTCAGGTTTGCTTCCAAGACACATCAATGTTGCACAGCTGTTGTGGTTCTTGCAAAGTTGCTCATCATTATCATCTTTGGCTGTCAAATATATCTCACAGTGCCACAATTTTAGCTTAGGACCCTTATGTGTATCCTTTCTACATAGAAATACTGTCCAACTTTTATTCTATTATTCGTCAGTTATTCCCTTAAAGAAGTTCCTGATATTCAGTTAGTTTCATAATTTTATTGTGTATCTTTGATTTTTGGTATCCTAAGTACTGATCTGATTCTCTAATAGCGCTCGATTGCCATTTTTCTTATATTAAGTGCCAGAATGAGTTACTTCCTAAACCATATCATTCTTTTTCTTCGAGTGTCTGCTCTTTCTTGTGTCCTTTTTGTACTAATCGTTGATAAAGGCATTGCCCGCATCTCTCTTCTTCATTAACTTCACACTTTCATCTTTTTCTTAACATTCACTAAAACACCAATGGAATCTAGTCAACCTTTCTTTGATTCTTTATGTGCTTCGTTGGTGCACACAATGTGATGTTTGTTTTCACATCAAAATGGAAATATTGAGGAGTTCATTATGTTCAGCTCACTTATAATGCTTTTCATATACTCTGTGTTGTTCACCCTTGTCTCTCAGGAGCATTACAAGGATTTGAAGGATAGACCTTTCTTTCCTAAGCTGATAGATTACATAACTTCTGGCCCTGTTGTCTGCATGGTATATATTTTTCTTATGAGCTAGACATATTTGCAACTCCACACTTCCACCAATGCAGAGTTCACAGCTGCAATCTTGTTCTTCTATCCTGCAAGGCCTGGGAGGGTGATGGTGTTGTTGCATCGGCTCGCAAATTAATAGGAGCTACTAACCCCCTTCAAGCTGAACCAGGGACTATAAGGGGTGATCTTGCAGTTCAAACTGGAAGGTTGGCAGCCACACTCTTCCATGTGTTTATGTTCTAATATTTAATCATGTGACTCACCTGTTAAATTTTAGTTGGAAGGTGCTTCCATTTTACCATTTTTACCTGCATATCAAATAAACTATGATGGAATTGAATGTTTCAGGAATGTTGTCCATGGAAGTGATAGTCCTGATAATGGCAAGCGTGAAATTGGTAAGTTCTGCAATATTTCAGTATGATTCTATATTGCTTTTAGGTGATTTCTTGAGTCAATGATCATTTTAAACAATTGGCAAGGTACTGGAGTGGCAAGGTATAGTAATGTTTTGTTCAAACTTTGAGAACTGCACTGAGGATTGGATTAGTTGACATGAAAATCAGGAGCAGGATTAAGAATATGAAACTGATGGTGTTATGTACTTAGTGATATGGCTTGCATATTAACTTGGACCTAAATTTGTTTTGGCCTGCCAGCTATTATTCTTAACAAAATGAGATGATGAGCTCAAACTACTTTAATACTTGCAGCTCTGTGGTTCAAAGAAGGCGAGCTCTGCCAATGGGAATCAGTTCAAACACCGTGGCTTACAGAGTAACCCTTGCTAATCACTTCGAGAGTTGTATTCAATGTTTTTTTTCTGTTCATGCATCTTGATTCAAGGAGCCATGCATGAGTGTTGAGTTTAGTTCAGCTAAGTAAATTAGCTCATAGGGGCTCGAATTATCAGTACCCTTTACCTGGAGGTTCTTTTTGCAATATTGAGGATTTGTGCAACTGAAAGCTTTGATCAGTTGTTCATGTTGAGAAGCTAATTTCTTCTCACATTTACATGTAAGGTCTTGAATGAAATACTGGCACGCAAGTTACAATCTGTAGCGCATTTTGTTGTATTTGAGTTACAATGGAATCAACAAATGTTTCCACGACTCTACCGCCCGGCCAATCCTGTTCCATTGAATCCCCTCACATTTCCAATGTCACATATCTTTACGGCTAAGGAGTAGGAAATCTTTCTCCTGTTACACAAATTAAATGTTTTATTTCATCTAGGAAAAACCACCTCTTTCTCCACAAACAATGTCATACATGGAACATATATTATCATGAAGCAAAACTGAAATACCCTTCTTGCATGAGAAACCCCAGATGTGGGTGAAAGTAGAATGGATTTGGCATTGATGGTGAAAGTGCAATATTATGAAAGATGGTTATTTCGCAGTGCAGGTGCAATTCTTCACAGGTATGCAAATTAGCTAGCTAATATATGTCAGTCCTATAAATGCACACAATGACAATGGATTCTTCTCATCTGTTATAAGCAAATAGTAGAAGAAAAGAAACACAAATACCCTAAGTGCACACAATGACAACGGATTCTTATCATCTGGTAGTAGTAAGAAAAGTGAAGAAAAGAAACACGAACACACCATAAATATTGGTGCACCAGCACTGAGGAGCCAATCCTATGTCCCATTTTTATTAAAAAAAAAAGACGCATGAAAACAGAGGATATATAATTAGCATAATAATAACATGGTCTCCAGGCAAACGAAACTTATACACAGAAGATAAACAAATATAATTTGTGTTTGATTATTTCAATCTTCGACATTTATAAGAATCCTCACGGAGCAAAGTGCATGCGGATGATGGAAGCTCTTCACGCTTCAGGTTTTCGACCGCAGTTAACTAGTCCTCTTACTCATGTTTCACTTGAGGAATTAGCTGTTACGTGCAGCCGCCCATCTTGAAGCCCTCTTCTCCTTCCAAAGTTTATCTTGTGCTTCTCTCACAAGTGTTTCGAAAGTCTTGCCAGGCATCCCCTGTCCCGAACATATCTTGGCTGCAATCTCGTTGAACTGGCTGGTCAAATCTTGGTCTTTATCAATCCACTAGGTAGCATGTCCATACGTTGCTACGAGACAATAAAGTTTTTTAATAAAAACACACGGATCGTACGATAAGATAACAATATTGTGAAATTAAATACCGATATTAAAATGACATTTAATCCAAAAAGCAAAGTTTATGAAATTAACAGTTACAGAGAGCGCGGCATCGCAGGCTCACCAACTCTACTGTATAGACCTTTTCATACGTTGCAACGGGAACAAATGATGCCCTGATAATTTGTGCATGAACATGTTATACCGTTACAAAAAAACGATAATGCGAGCGTGATGTTTGGAATGTCAATATTACAAATTGAATTTTGTGCATGGCTAAAATTATCATTGATGGTTTGCAATCATCAAAGTATGCATTTATATTATTGTACATTTGTGCATATGCACATAAAAGTTCATATCACCGTAACAAGATTAATTCATTCCTCACCGTTTAGAACTAACCATGTCTTTGAATTATCAGTTTGCTTCATACAGACTGGTATACCAAGGCCACCCTTCTTCATATTTTATATCTTGGGTCTACAACATCTTGAGCGTGGGGTACAAAACCAGGACAAGAGGCACACCGGCTGCATATCTGAACAGCTATATGAAACTACATGAAACTCAATAAGGCAAACTTTCAACCTAAAACCAAATTAAATTGCACGTGCATGGGAATAAAAAGACTAAGGTACTCCAAGTTTGCAGTGTGTAGTACCTTGACAAAATAACAATGTTTTGATTTGTTCTTCACAACAGGTTGTTTGCACCCAATCATCACCTTGAGTATGGCCATGGAGAGGCTGAAGTTGATCTGCGCCAACATGCTCTGCAGCTACATAAGCGATGCACGTATGGCCATCACTACACTGGACCTTGCAGACAAACATGGCTGCCCTAGGCTCAGGGAGGCGTGCAAGAAGTTCCTCATGGACCACTTCAGTTTGGATGGGGCAAAGGCGTTGCTATCTCTGCTCTATTCTAAGTGCTACTACTGCATAATTTTCTTTTGGCGTTTTATTATCAATTCTATATATGCATGTAGCAGCATGCACCTCCTATCCTACTTTGAGACATTTTGTAATCAGTTGCTTTATAATATATATCAATGTTATGTTCGACAAGGTCGCTACTTGATCTATTTTATCTTGTATTTATTAGTGCTAGTATACCTGATGTGATGTTAACTTTACCAGCATGATAGGTAGCTGTTCCTCTGCAAAGCAAAAGCTCATACTTCTGTGCGATTTGCTTTCTTAATTACAACATACATGCAAATAAATGTAAACGAACTTAATGCTACACCCAAAAAATGCATTTCCAGTTTGTCATTTTGCATGCAGGCAAAGAGAGGGAAAATACAGTAGGATCTGGGAATAAGCAACAATTTTGAAATCTTGGCTCTATTTTTGACCTCATCATGCCATCACCCAAAATTCACTCCCTAATCTGGAAAACCTTTATCTATCCAAAAACACAACAAAAAAAAGTCCGAAGAGTAGACATGCAATAGCAGAACCACAACATTCCTTCCGCCCTTGGTGCCAAGCCTAAAAGGTCAGATGACGTCTGCTAGGCGAATTAAGCTCATATAGGATCTATATTTTCAAGATTTTTGTCACTTCAATGTATCGCATGAGTTCAGTGCAAAAAAGATGGCGAAGTAAGCTCATATAGGTGATTAAGATTTTTATCACTTGAAAATTAACAAAATGTTCCTTTATCAAAAAAAATATAGGATCTATATTTATATTTATATAAGAAATGCCATGAGTGCAATGCTACAGCATAATTGCTATGCCATTAAATTCCAGAAGTCAGATGAAATGTCCAGGCAGAGACAACGGCACTTGTTAGGATAAGGAAATATACAAAGAAGGCTTAACAGGCTGCATAATTACAAGTGGCATTGCAATTGTTTGGAAAATAAGGCCAAGGTGTGAGTTGACTAAAAACAATGACCAACGACCATTGGAAACTAAAAGTGACCAAAGAAAATACAAATAATACATCCTACACAGATTATTTGGCTCATCTCCCATTCGGCCAAGACTCGAGTTTCAACTTTGGAAGTGCATTAGGATGTCAACACACATGAATGACTGGTAAATCATAAAACAATAACAGATAAAGTATATGGCTGCTGGGTTATATACTTATATGTGATCACTAATCAAGGTGCATTTGATTAGCTTGACAAATAAGACAAAAAAGTTACTATAGGTTCACCTTTGAAACAGGCGACAAAAGAAATCCATGGATGAGGAAGTTGGCATCCTTGCTGCCATGTTACTCCCACTTTGGATGAACACCTAAGAAATATCTTGATTATCAATTAATCATTGCGCCAGGTCTGTAAGTTTTGGTATTCAACATCAAAAGAAGTATTCTTATTATTTTATTTCCCTGCAAGCATTCAAGAAACTGTTTGTTGTAAATGAGACTATATGGAATAGGAAGAGTTTTAATTGTATTTAACAATGCATCATTAGCAAGCCATCCAGTGCATGGACATAGTCATTTAATCTTCCGACTATTTGATGTTCAGGAACTTTTACCAAGCAAATAATCCAGCTATATAATCAAAACCATAAAAAATACTGATTGGAAGGGAAGAATGCAACAATCCTACTCCTATCCATGTGACTATTTAATGTTGAAGGGCAGAATGTTCCGGAGTTACCAAAAATAGAGCACACCTTTGTATATGTTATACTGTAGCGACTTGGAAACTTTTGTCTTCATTTTTTTTCCTTGAGACCTCAAGGGTTCTTGTTTCTAGGGAAAATATCGAGCTGGGGAAACGAATCTGCAGATGTAAGACACCACAAAAATTCAGTGTGCCATTTGAACAGATCTGCCCTTAAGTAAATTGGAACACCCACCAAATCAACCCCCTATGTCCACACGAATAAACGTATATATGATCTTCTGAACCACATGCAATAACTAACCGAGAAGAACAAAAGAAATCCCAGCACTGCAGGTTCTATAACTAATGGTGTCACTAACTGGTTTTTTTGCAATAAACAGTAAAGAATGTGGTTCAATTTGAAATATGGTTTTCTTAATTTTGTAGTGAATGTATGCGTAGCTACACCAGTTTTCCCTATAGATATAATTGAATAAATAGTGTTCAGAACAACAATTCACATTATGGTAACTGCATACATGATAATCTACAAAAAAAAATCATCTTTTCTTCAACTGTACACCTGTTATTACTAAGCAGTACTATTTTTGAGTTGGACCTATAAAAGAAAAGAAGAATGGTAAAAATGAAGTTGTGGAGCACTAAACCTGCAACATCGAATCAATTTTCCCATCGTCTAAGTATTCTACAGAATGACGATTTCAAAAATTTGAGTGCCATGTACATAATGGTGCCCACTCCAGCAACAACATTCCTGTATATAAAATATATTGGTAAGGCTCAAAATTACCTACAGGATTCAGCAGGAAAATAAATTTACACATTTGTATAGGGAGTGGCCCTTATTGTTTACCTTGAAACCTACAACATGTCAACCGAAAAAAGGACATTGTTGGTCCTTTGTTGGGACATGTCTATAAATCGTTCAACATTGTAGGCGTTCGTGTGCTAATTTCATAAGCAGTTGCTGCGTCTCTTTATATATAAACCAAGAATATGATATTAGTAAGGCATACTACAATTAATGCAGCCAACTATGAACAAACAGAGTGGAAATCCAATGCATACCTGCCTCAGTCTTGAGTCAGCCTTGGCGTCATCTGCTGGAAACACAGGTGTGTGGCTGAAAAAGAAACACAGGCATAAGAGAAATTGCTGAATCGTGGAGTGGCGGAAGAAAGGGGATTAGGGAGAGGATCTGTGGATCCAACCTGTCGCCGAAAGATTCGCCAAGTCGCTAGCCGATGTGGCATGAGGACGCACGCCATCCCCATCCGGAGGGGTGTCAGCCGTACGACGACTCTGCGGGCCGAGATCGAGTGGCAGTGAATCCCGTGTAGGGAACCAAGAGGAAAGGAGCAATTAAAGAACAAAACAAAACCCTAGAATCATATAAGATCATACAAAACATCAGACGAGAGGAAGGATTGGGAGGGGAGCGGTGGGGAGGGGAGAGTTGATCGGTACCATGGAAGAGAGTTGAGGGGGAGGAGAGGCGCTGGGGGAGGGCAACGGGTGGTGAAGTCGTCGTGGCTGCCGCAGGTCACGTTCATTGCGAAGGGAGGAGCCGCCGCCGGAGGGGAGGGTGCTCGTCGCGGAGAGAAGCTGCCACCAGAGAGGAGGAGCGGCTGTCGGAGAGCGTGATCGTCACGGGAAGGAATGGTCAATGGATCCGGTCGCGGTCGTCGCGGCTTGGATGCGCGCGTGGAGGTCCTGGATCGGCGTGGGCGAGGCGCGCGTGGAGGGAGCCGGCCTCGTCACCGGTGTATCCCGTAGTGCGCGGGAGCCGGGCGGACTCGTGCGGCGGCGGCGCGGTGAGGGTGAACGGGATAGAGCGAGGGGTGCGGGATCGCACCAAAAGGACGCAGCATGCGGGAGATGTCGTGGGATCGTAGATACGGGCAGACGGACGAACCAAAACAAATGTCGCACCAAAAAATATCTACACTTTGTTCTTTTTAGTTGTAGGAGATTTGATTGTTATCGCCCAGCACAAGCCTAGCAAGGCCTGCTGCAGTTCGATTATTCCCTGGTGTTGCTCACCCTTTTGTTGATGAGGGGTAGAGCTGCTTTCCTGTCCATTATCATTATCATGCGGAACACCACCTTGTTCTAAGTCCAGGCCTTCCTCTGCCAGAAGAACGTTGCCGCCGTTGTTTGCTTCTCTTACAACTTGTTTTTCTTCAGTCGTCATGAGCCAATGGACAATTTCTTTGAGTACCTGAGGCACCAATAATGGTAGTTCAGACTTGAGAGTGACAACAGTAGTACTCCATACAAATATACATGATGCCAGTAATATATATAGGAATGAATGAAAGAGATTTTTTACATAAAAAAATGTTTGTGCACAGGTACGTTAATTACCTCTTTCATCACATTGGCGACGGATTTCTTCAGCTCCACTGATGGTAGCATACTCGTGTCACTTGCCCCCGTCATCGAAGATATCATGGCCTGCATCTTTTCATCTGCTAATCTTGCGGTGTAGGTACTCTCTTTTAACAAATGAGTGGCGCCGTGCATCCTGCGATCAAAGTCATAATCTGCTGGCACAAGAAAAAAATTCCAGCAGTATCCATACGAATATCATGCTGATGCTGCTTCCACTTCCACCGGCCACAATGGAGGGCGGTGTATCCGGAGACAGGTATAAGAGGACCTGTGCGGCTTGTCTCTTCAGCCACCATTTACATTCGTGGCACCCCAGGGTTCTCATGATCGCTTCTTGGCTGCTGCTTGAGAGTGAGATCTCACATGTCGTCAGCGTTTTTGTTGTTGGTCCTAGAGTAGCCATGAGCCGATTCATGAATTCTAGTAATTCCTCTGCTATGCTGGACCATTCATCATGATGGTCCCCGTGGAGTTTGTCTAAGATTAGGTGCGCCATCGTCCTGGATAGCAGACCTTGGGTGCTTGCTATGACTCTGCAGTTGTCCTCGTTGATTGCGAGCTTCTGGAGGATACGCAGGCCGTACACCACCAGTGCTCTGTAGCTCTGGAGCAGTTTACCATTGTCACTTTTCTGTGTCTTGCTGTCACAGTCAGCGGCCGTTGCTCTTGGAAGTGCGTCGACATAGTCAGCGCCCGTTGCTCTTGGAAGTGCGTCGACATAGAAACTGTACCGCAGCTCCCCTCCATCTAGCAGCCACTCCCGCTCATACCCCTTCCATGTCCGATCTGAACTTTGCTTATATCCCTCAGGTCGCCACCTGTATTCCTCAAATGTGTCAAGCAGGGATGATATGCACTCAATCATCATGCCTTGAGGGAACTGGTCCAAACGAACGCTGCCAGCAACAGTTCACTATCCTAGCAGCTCGCAGCCTGATCTTTGTGCTATATGGGCTTCTCGGACCAAATGTCTCTAGCAGTTGCTGCACCGCATGGCTAAAGGATGCTGATCCAGTCAGTAGTTGTTTTAGCAGACCCGGCTGTCCAAGGGACACTCTCGACTGGAGAATTGCACCAAGAATCAGAACCCCAGAAATGTAGCCGTACCTTGACTTAGATTCCATCAATAAGTCCACAGCATATGTGACGAGGTTCCTTCCTCTTGTAAAAGATGGATCCTTCATGCACCCTTTCACAGTTTCGTCTAAGTACTCTGAAACTAGGTCTGTCTCTAGTGAATAAAAATCGGCCACTTCTTCAACTAGTCCGGTTCTTGCCACTAAATCGTAGATGGTCCTGTAGCCATAAACCACACCTTGGGTCACAGCTAAAGAGTACAAGACGTTGAGAGCTGGCTTCGAGTTGGCGCCTCCATCACCGTTACCATAATCGTGTTGTATTAGACGCCATAAAGAAATTCCAGCAGAGAGATACAACCCAAGCACACATAGAATTGCAAGAGGACATAAGACAATAGCAAGCACCAGCACTTGGACAAGCAATAAAACAACTGCTAGCCATATGCGTGCAATCAATGATGGTTCTTTAATTTTTGAACTCAAAGGTGTGTTTGTGTCTTTCTTGAACGCTGTCGTGACCGCAACCAATACAGCAGCCAGCAAGCCCTTCAAAGAATTGCCAATATCACTTGCCTTTTCCTTTAATAGGAAATCAAAGACCCTGTCCATAAAGTGTTGCGAGCAAGATTATTATAGGAAGAAAGGCGAAGCTGTGTGCCATGGCAAGGATGCCATCAATTAAACTGATTTATAGAGGACAATGCGAATCACAATAACGGTGATGAGCTCGACAAGTTTATAACAACTAGATAGACACTATATATAGAGTAGTATCTATTATGTCTATTGTGTTATAAAATGAACAAAGATAAAATAGTACTCCTTCAGTTAAAAAATATAAGTCGCTTTGATTTTTTTTACATCCATTTTGCTATGTATTTAGATAAACTATTTATCTAGATGCATAACAAAATAGATGTACCAAAAAAGTCAAAGCGACTTATAATTTAGGAACGGAGGGTGTACAATTTAATACAAGTAATTTTTATTAGTTATAGGTACTAAATAGTAATAATGCTTGTCTATTAAGATACTAGTCCGTGCGAGAGCACAAAATTGATGGACTAGTACATTATAGTGATGGTAGCGGTTCAAATTTTTTTTGCGCCTCTCATCTAGGTACAACTGTAGTATCTGTTCATAAACAGACACACACCAACACCACACACACTCACACACACCTCAAGTACACAAATAGACCCTACAACTATACCTAGATTCCAAGATCGCGTCCTTGAGGAGATCACCGAAACCATCCAAGGCTCCGTAGGCGACGGGCGCGCCGCTATCCTTTTGTAACTCCACGTGAGAGAGGCTGCACCTGTTAAAAATGGGAAAAAACCTCGATGGGGATCGTGAGTCGAGCAGAGCTCGAACCCACGATCGGCCGCTGCACCACTTGCAGTGTTTGCCACTCGAGCTATGGCTCGATCCCCGGTAGCGGTTCAATTGCGATGGAGGTAATGGTGCTAACTTGAATATAATATTAATATTTAAGCCTTATAATAATTTTCTACCTAAAAAGGACCTCAAAGACTAGAAAAGTCATAACTATTATTGGTATGTTCTAACCTCTCCATTTCTTAAGAGGCTGAGATCGCTTAGGGCCTTTTTTATCACAACTCGATTATTATAACCTGGATTATGCATGGGATTATTATAATCCGGATTATGAATTATAATAATTAGAGTGTTTGGATCAATGGGTTATGGTGATTGATTATAGGTGGCTAAAGTGAGAAATTCCTATTTTATCCTTTATAGTTTGGCAAGTTGGACAATTAGTTAGGGGCAAGTTGGACTTTCAACACCCATAATCCCCTATAACCTAGTCTCACCTGGATTATGAGATTATAGTAATCAAGAGTTTTCATTAGAATAATCCATCATATAATCAAATTTTTTCGGATCACAATTTGATTATATAATCTTATTATTGCAATGGAAGGGGTACCAAACAGGGCCTTATAGAATTACAAGTGTAGTATTGGCGTATTGCTTTATTACAAAAAATAGAGTGCCTACAATTATTGGATATTATTAAAATTTTAAATAATTTGTTAATATCATTGGTATGTTAGCCATTGAGAGAATTTTTATGATACCTAAAACATAACACATATATTTATCACCCATGTGTGTATTTGATCTATGTTATGGCATAACATCTATTTGATAAAGTCGTTTTTTAATTTGTTAGTAAAACAAATTAAAGTGGGTAATTTATGAGCATTTTTTATGACAACAGATGTTGGTAAGATGAGGGCATATTTTAGTTTTTGTTTAGCTAACATAAATGGTAATTTAAACGTAAATCTAAGGGGTAACATAGATTATATATCATAATGACAAGTAGGTAATTAGATGCAAATTTAGGGGTTACTTTAATGTATACTTTATAATGGCAGAAAGGTAATTTATAGATATATTAAGAGGTTACTCTATATTATTTTTCATGATGGCAGAAGTGGATAATTATTTAGAACACAGAATAGATCTAATTATTATTATTATACATGGTAATTAGAGTCTTGCCAATTTATGGCTAGATCTTTGTGATTTTTGTGAGAATTCGTAAGATCTATCTATTCTTGCAAGTCTCTTGAAGATTAACGTGAGGGCTCCATTATTGGGGACTCAAGATATGTGTTGTCATTCCTTGGACTATAGATCCTTGGCATTATGTTTCATAATAGTGGAGGTGGATAATTTAGACACGAATTTAGGTTTTTTAAAATTATATTTCACAATGGCATTCCATATCTGACGTATCTAGCACCAGAGCAAAGAGCTGGCGTCAGAGAGCCATAAAAGTGTAGATCTGTGTGAGGAGAAGGTGGATCTGTCGTTTGGATTAGGTAGAAAAGGGGTTGGATTGGCTGAAGATTTGGTGTGAGAGGGGGAGAAGAGCGGTGGGGAATTGAATGACGCGCCCAACCTCACATCACGAGTCTAGGTTTCCGTCCTTGCCTATACAATTGTTTACTAAGTTTAGGTTCAATCTTTATGTCCATGATCCTTCTACTCAGACTGTGGGTGGGTATTAGATGTATAATTGTGTTGTATTGTAACACATGCTCTTTTTTCGGCCTATATATACACGAAAGATGTCACCTGATCCAAAGGGTACCTGATGTTTTTTAAAATTTCCTACACTTTAGTAAAAGTAGAGTTCCCTCTAGTCATGCAAAAGTTATCTCAAGAAACATTTCGGATTGATTTGATTTGAAATATGGACTGATAAAAAATTAATGAGCAAAGATAAACAACTTAATTACTAAGGAAGTAAGGAAACTAACCCGGCAGTTTGGACTAGCGTGATAGCTGTGAGACACAAAAATCCTTCTTTTGCAGTATAGAGACGAAGCCACCTAGGAGGACAACCGTGGTCCATGTAAGCACCAGCAAACCAAGCCCCCTCACGCCCATCAACAGGTATCCCATGAATATTGCATAGCTGTTGATTTTCTCAACCTCGGGCCAATACTTGTCATTAACAGAACTTCTTTTGACGGGCCATTATTCTTCTCTTGAGGATTGGAGTCGCTGTCGGTCAAATGAAAAATATGCAAAACCATGACTTAGAGGACTTAATAAGAAGAGGATCTCCTATTTTTTCCATCCCTCTTAAACAAATGACCCATAAGAGCTGCTAGGTTCAATCTTTATGTCCACGATCCTCTTAAAAAAAGAGAGAGAAATGGACAGTATATCCATGAAATATGAAACAAAGATATATACTAGATCAAAAGTGAAAGAAATCATACAATTGTTACATTAGAATAAAAAGGGCGTACCCAGTGCAGAGAGCTCCCGCTCTGTGCGGGGTCTGGGGAAGGGTGTTAGTGGCAAGCCTTACCCTCGGCTGTAAAATGCGAGGAGACCACGACTCGAACCCTGGACCTTCCGGTCACAGGCGGTAAGACTCTACCGCTTGCACCAGGCCCACCCTTCACAATTGTTACATTAGAATACATTCGTCATTACTAACAAGTTAATGGAGGGATGGCTATATGGCCTGTGCGCTACGTGGTATACTATTCGAACGAATGATATACAGACGATTATGACTCGCGCGCATGTGGTGGTTCTTTGATTTTAAAAGAAAATCTAGTGTGTTCCCCCGAGTCCCCATCCCATAAATCTGACGGATGCATGCACGCCAATTAAATTTGTACCACTTCTGCAAAGAAAAGAAACAAAAGGGAAAAAAAAGAGAAAAACCCTGAAGTAAAGTTAAAAGTGCTGATTTCACTCACCTGCTGGAATTGCGAGCAGAGATGACGATCCAGGCCTCCTTGTTCAAATTCGAGCTATACCGGGTGTGCAGCAAGATGGACAGTCAGATAGATAGTTTCAGCTGATGGAGAGAGAGCCTGATGAAATAAGGGCCTGTTTGGTTTTTATAAGTCAGGTGACTTATTAAGTCAAGTGACTGAAAACCAGTGACTTATAAGTAATACCTGTTTGGTTGTAGATGACTTATAAGCTCATTAAAGGTGTGGGCCCCACGCGAAAAAAGGTGACTTATAAGTTTTAAGCAGGGGTGAACCAACTTAAAACTTATAAGCAGAGGTGACTTATAAGTTGGTGGTGTTTGGCAAAATAAGTCACTTATTTTATTTTTTAACTTATAAGTAGTGACTTATTTGGAACCACAGGCCCTAAGGTTCGGACCGGATAACACCCGGGTAGGGCGGAAAAGGAAGTGACTGAAGACCAAAGCTTAAGCCAGCATTCAGATTCTTGGCAGCATTGAGGAGGCAAAGAATAAATAAAAAGAGAAAAGGAATGTATCTAGCTTAGCTGGGAGAGAGACGAGCACACAAAGGATCCGATGCATCAGGATGGATAACAATATAATAATTTTACTCTTTTTACTTATTATTATTACGCTCATATATAGTATAGGAGTATATGGTCTGATGGCACTCTAGCAAGTTTTGTCACCCTATCACCCCTCTAGCATATCTGCCTCATCACCGCCACCTCCATGGCAGAAGCTACGCTGTTACCTCTGCTGATATTATCGAGGCAAAGGAGACAAGATCCAACAACATATGTGGGTAATTAATTTAGTATGAACGCAAAGGCCAAAATGAAAAAGGAAAACTTACGGAACATATATAGCAATGAATTGGTGAAGCTCATACTGATTGAGTGGTAACTTCAACTGCGAAATTAAGGAACAAACAAACAAATAGCAGATATATATATTTGGATGTGACAAATGCACCTCTGCACCAATAGATTTTTCTCGTTTTGGTCGAGGACGACCCGCATTGTTAGCCAGGGCGACGTCGTGCGCCGACGCCGGAAATCGATGGGAGCCTCGCCGCCGACAGCGCATCTGCATCTCTCTACCCAGATCTGCCGACCTCATGCTCGGCGCGGCCGCCCGCACCTTGCGCCCGCCCCGGCCTCCCAAAGTCGCGCTCGCCTGTCAGCACTCCTTCCTCTGCTACTCTGATGGTGGCGATGCCGATGCAGAGAGTGAAGACCAGACCGGGCCTCCAGGAGAGCAGGCCCGGCCTGTGCGCACGCGTCGGCCCTATGTCAAGGTTTCAGGCCCGGAGTGGATGGCGTAGAGTAGTATATATCTGAGAAGGGAGAGGAGAGAATGGCATGGATGTAAAATCTTGAACTCCCAAATATTCTAATCACTCTTCTGTCCTATATTTTGTTCTTCTTCCTCCAATCCCCTTCTTCTTCTTCCCCAGCAAGGCACCACTTGCTCACGATTCCCAGTATCGGACTCAACCACAATCCAGGCAGCGGATCCCCCCGCACGACCACTACACCCGCTTCCAACGTGCCCGGGGTGCCATGGATCCAAACCTCAACTTAGTTCTGGAGGAGATCCAGAAATCGAAGGAGCACTTCAATCGCCGGTTCCATGAACACGATCCGTAGTGGGAGCGCCACTTCGCCGATCTCGACGGCGACCGCGCCGCCCGCATTGCCACCGTTGACAAACGCCTCGACGCCCTCGAGTTCGCCTGCGACGACACCACCATCGACATCGGCAGGCGCGTCGCTGACTTTAGGCCATCCGCATCGACCAGATCATCGCCGAGCGCGACGACCGCATCACCGCCCTCGAAGTTGCCGCCACATACCTTGGTTCTTGGCGCCCGGAGGTCGAGGCCCTGGTCAACAACCTGAAGATCGAGGTGACACTACCGAAGGATGGCCGCTCCTAGCCACTCAGGCTTGCCGACAAAGCCTCAAGCTTCTTCTGCAGCCCGTCCAGGGTCATCACCCGCGGCTGGTCACACATACTCCCTCCGTACAGGTAATTCAAGTCGTTCTCTCCAAAACATAACTTTGACTCTTTATTTTTATAAAAATAATTTTGGAAAGTGATATATATATATATATTTATGAAAGTACTTTTCAAAATAAATCTATTCATATAGTTTTCACATTTCTAAATTCAACAACTTAAAAGTTATTCATGATTTATATTCCCAGTGTTTGACCCCAAATCGAGGGGGTACCTGTGAACTCCTCGTGTATCTCCCACATTAACTCATTACAAAATTGCTTGCGCCGTCTTCCCCCTGAGTTAAGCAGTCCGCTTTCCCATCATAATTCGATGGGACCATGGTCCGAGGCCGCCGAGGTTAGGTGCCTGACCACAACATTCGAAATCTGGCACTCCACTCTACGCAAGCTAGTGCCCGAGCCTGACGCGACAGAAGGAGCCCCCGGCCACTTTCTTCTCAAACGTCCATCTGTGCCCTTCGAAACCAAGGTCGACCATGGAAGATAAGAAGAAGCCTTAATGAACTTCAACATCTCCCATGTCTTGTGGCGTTCCGCAACCTACGCCTCACCACAGACGACACACGTCAAATGCCACGGGTTACCCCCACTCTCTGTAATAATAGTATCAATGTGATATTAAGAGTACAGTAACAATTCAACCCTAGTATTATTGTTCCAAAAAATTCTAAGGCCACCACTGCGCCCTAAGCTAATTATAGCGAAAGCATTGTCGAAACCTAGGGGTACCTTTAAGACTTTCCACCCGTGCTCTCGGTCGACCTGAGTTTCAAGGACACAAAGCTCGGTAGGGGCAACTTTCTTCACTAACTCACAAAGCTCTTTCATTGTCGTAGCGCTGCCCAT
This sequence comes from Miscanthus lutarioriparius, assembly GCA_904845875.1. NCBI lineage: Eukaryota > Viridiplantae > Streptophyta > Magnoliopsida > Poales > Poaceae > Miscanthus > Miscanthus lutarioriparius. The sequence continues at coordinate 32,693,454 of CAJGYO010000014.1, read as the reverse complement.
CCCGCGACAGTTCCAGCTGAGACAACTCATTGCGCTGGGCGGGCTCCCTCCTTGGAGTCCGCTAGAGAAAGAATTGCACCACTGCTACTTTGCACCTTTTCCTTCTTCTTATCCTTCAACTTCGCCCCTGAAACTTCTGCCATTGCCGTCGAGATTGGCTTCCCCAAGTCCCAAACCCCAGGTCCCATCCCACCAAGGCTAGGCAACTGCGCACAGGACATTCCCATGATCAGCCGGAGCGAGAGAGACAAGGAGGGCCGCGTACCCTCCGCTGCCTCAACGTCGCCAGTGGAGTCACCAATCCCGCCTCATGCGGTCACCTGCTTATCACACCTAGTGATATGCCTTGGCCTATCTAGGCCTTGTATCCATAGTCGTTGGCCCATGCCGAGAGACTTGGGCTAGAATCATGGAATATGTTTTTATTATTTTTATTTGGTGATATAAATGTTGATGTTATTTTCTATAAAAATGATCAAACTTAAAAAAGTATGACTTGCTTTAAACTAGAATTGCATTCTTTTTGGGATGGAGGGAGTACAATGGAAGCAAGTTTTTCTCTGCCAACCTATTTTTCAACTGAAACATGATATATGCTAATTAAATTAAATTAAATGCTTTTGCACATCTTAGTGATACATTGTGGAATTCCAAATACTTCCAAATTAGTTAATTTCGTTGTGTTTGCAGATCTTCAAAACATAGCAAAGGCAACTGAGTTATTTTTCTAAAGATGACAACCTAATCTAGTCCTTCCACCAATTCCTGTTGATGCTATAGGAAACCATTTTCTCCACACAAATCTCAGGCACATGTGATTTGATAAATAGTGCTAGTAGTTTCATCCATTTAGCCTCAGAAAGTCCAGATTCAGGTCATCAGTGATTCATTTAGGGAACAATTTCAGATTTGTCGTTGAACTCTATAAAGGCACACATGGAAATATGATTTCAGATTGGATAAATAGTTGTTGTTTATCAGCGGCTTTATCATGAATTTACAGAATGTCTTATTTCTGTTGCCATCTGTATGGCACACTTATCCTTTCGTTCTATGAAACTCAATCATCCTTTTGTTTTCTACAAAGAAGTTTAGAATTCATAAAATGTTTGAAACTTTTTGATGATGCTGATATCCTGTGACCTCAATTATGAGAAGTTGAGCAGTCCACTTTCATCTAGTTCTTTACTTATCCATAATGAGACCTTGCTTAACAAGAACTTGCAATCTGTAGGAGGTTGAGCAAAGCTACATTATTATCAAACCAGATGGTGTTCAGCGTGGTCTGGTATGCATTCCCCAGTTCCCCACACCCACACTTTTCCCAGTATGGTGCTGTTCCTTAGCTTCTTTCGTGTGTTTTAGTTCAGATAAAACATACTATATCTGATGCATATAGGTTGGAGAGATTATTTCTCGCTTTGAGAAGAAAGGGTTTTTGTTGAAAGGATTAAAACTTTTCCAGTGCCCCAAGGACTTGGCTCAGGTTTGCTTCCCAAAACACATCAATGTTGCAGAACTATTGTGGATCTTGCAAAGTTGCTTATCATTATCATCTTTGGCTGTCAAATATATCTCCCAGTGCTACATATTTTAGCTTAGGATCCTTATGTGTATCCTTTCTACATAGATATACTTTCCAACTTTTATTATATTATTCATCAGTTATTCCCTTAAAGAAGTTCCTGATATTCAGTTAGTTTCATAATTTTACTGTGTATCTTTGATTTTTGGCATCCTAAGTACTGATCTGATGCTGTAATAGTGCTCGCTTTGATATTTTTCATTATATTAAGTGCCAGGATAAGTTACTTCCTAGACCATATCATTCTTTTTCTTCAAGTGGCTGGTCTTTCTTGTCTTCTTTTTGTACTAATATTTGATAAATACATTGCCTGCATCTCTCTTCTTTAATAACTTCACACTTTCATCGTTTTCTTAACATTCACTAAAGTGCCAACAGAATCTAGTCAACCTTTCTTTGATTCTTTCTGTGCTTCGTTGCTGCACACAATGTGATGTTTGTTTCCACATCAAAATGGAAATATTGAGGAGGTCATTATGTTCAGCTCACTTATAATGCTTTTCATATACTCTGTGTTGTTCACCCTTCCTTGTCTCTCAGGAGCATTACAAGGATTTGAAGGATAGACCTTTCTTTCCTAAGCTGATAGATTACATAACTTCTGGCCCTGTTGTCTGCATGGTATATATTTTTCTTATGAGCTAGACATATTTGCAACTCCACACTTCCACCAATGCAGAGTTCACAGCTGCAATCTTGTTCTTCTATCCTGTAAGGCCTGGGAGGGTGATGGTGTCGTTGCATCGGCTCGCAAATTAATAGGAGCTACTACTAACCCCCTTCAAGCTGAACCAGGGACTATAAGGGGTGATCTTGCAGTTCAAACTGGAAGGTTGGCAGCCACCCTCTTCCATGTGTTTATGTTGTAATATTTAATCATGTAACTCACCTGTTAAAATTTATAGTTGGAAGGTGCTTCCATTTTACCATTTTTACCTGCATATCAAATAAACTATGATGGAATTGAACGTTTTAGGAATGTTGTCCATGGAAGTGATAGTCCTGATAATGGCAAGCGTGAAATTGGTAAGTTCTGCAATATTTCAGTATGATTCTATATCGCGTTTAGGTGATTTCTTGAGTCAATGATCCTTTTAAACAAATGGCAAGGTCTAGTAATGTTTTGTTCAAACTTTGAGAACTGCCCTGAGGATTGGATTAGTTGACATGAAAATCAGGAGCAGGATTAAGAATATGAAACTGATGGTGTCATGTACTTAGTGACATGGCTTGCATATTAACTTGGACCTAAATTTGTTTTAGCCTGCCAGCTATTATTCTTAACAATATGAGATGACGAGCTCAAACTACTTTCCTACTTGCAGCTCTGTGGTTCAAAGAAGGCGAGCTCTGCCAATGGGAATCTGTTCAAACACCGTGGCTTATAGAGTAGCCCTTGCTAATCACTTCGTAAGTTGTATTCAATGTTTTTTTCTGTTCAACTTGATTCAAGGAGCCATGTATGAGAGTATGAGTTTAGTTCGGCTAAGTAAATTGGCTTGAGGGCTCGAATTATCGGTACCTTTGAACCTTTTTACCTGGCGGTTCTTTTTGCAGTATTGAGGATTTGTGCAACTGAAACCTTTGATGAATTGTTCATGTTGAGAAGCTAATTTCATCTCACATTTACAAGTAACGTCTTGAATGAAATAAAGGCAAGAAAGTTACAAATAGTAGCACATTTTGTTCTATTTCATATACAATGGTATACGTGGAACATATATTATCATGAAGCAAAACTGAACACCCATCTTGCATGAGAAAAACAATATGTGGGTGAAAGTAAAATATTTCTGGCATTGATGGTGAAAGTGCAGTATAGCCAAAGCCGGTTATTTTGTACTGCAATCTGCAGGTGCAGTTCTTCACAGGATTGCGTCCAGACAAGGTTGTTGTCGGCAATACCCAGCAACTATGCAATTAGCTAGCTAATATATACGTGTCGGTCCTATAAATGCATACAATGACAACAGATTCTTGTCATCTGTATAGTAAGAAAAATATTAGAAAATAAGCACAAATTCCATAAGTGCACACAATGACAACGGATTCTTATCATCTGGTAGTAATAAGAAAACAGAAGAAAAGTCTGGGCGTTTCGGGCAGAATCGTCTGGGGGTGTTTGTCAGCGGGCGTGTGTGCGTGTTTTTTAGTCGAGATGGAGTCGTTAGCCAAGGCGTTGTTGCGCAGCCGAGGCGTTTAGTTTTGGGATCAGGTGAGACGGAGTTCGCGGATCCTGGTGTCGGTGCGCGCCGCGGGATCGGGCGAGGCAGTTAGTTTTAGGGATCGAACGAGACGGAGCTCGCGGATCCTGGCGTCGGTGCGCGCCGTGGGATCGGGTGAGTCGGAGTCATGGATCCTGGCCTCGGTGCAGCCCGTGTAGCCGAGGCAGTTAGTCAGTTAGTTTACGGATCGGACGGGCCAGAGCTCGCAGATCCTGATGGGGCGAGTTCGGGGTCGCAGACCCAGGTGTTTTTGGCGTGCAGTCGAAGCGTAGCCGAGGGATGGGGCGAGTTCGGGGTCGCAGACCCAGGCGTTTGGTGTGCAGTCGAAGCGTAGCCGAGGATGGGCGAAGTTCAGGTCGCAGACCAGCGTTTGGTGTCTGATCGAAAGCGTAGGCGAGGGATGGGCGAGTTTGGGGTCGTAGACCCAGGCGTTTGGTGTGCAGTCGAAGCGTAGCCGAGGGATGGGGCGAATTCGGGGTCGCAGACCTAGGCGTTTGGTGAGCAATCCAAGCGTAGCCGAGGGATGGGGCGAGTTCGGGGTCGCAGACCCAGGTGTTTTGGTGTCTTGAGCCCCCGAGCCCTGTTGGGCCTTGGTAGGGGTCCGTTTGAGTTGTGTGCGTTACCCCATCCTTGGTTTCTCACAACCAGAGGGGCTGAGCTTTGTCGCTTGCCTCGATCGCTCGGGCCTGAGTGACGCGCTCAGTGAGCTCGCTAATGGGTATGATCGAGTGGAATCTGGGTCCGTCATTCGTGACGGGGTTGGCATAGCCCTCTTGTGACATTCCACTGCTCCTTTACTTGTAACCCGGCAGATGCCTGGGTCGTTCCAGAGACCGACCTGGGTGGCCTACTGGCCTTCCCTCGATGGAGATTCTGTGGGCTTGGCGAGAGGTTTAGGATCGAATGAGAAGGTTGAGACGACCCTGTCTGCTTTGGGGCAGACTGGGCGAGGGCCGCACGGGGCTCATCTGTGTTTTCTCCCTTGGCTCTGTTTGACGTGGGGCGGCCTCAAGCCCTTCGTGGGCCAGCCTTCGAACCCCATGAAAGCTCTAGTTTGGTTTTGGTTAATTGATGAGACGCTAAGTGCTAACATAGTTTATCAAAGTGATTATGAGATAGGTAGCACTACTCCAAGTGATGAGGCAATGGTAAAGATCATGATGATGGTGATGGTATGGTGATGATCAAATGCTTGAACTTGGAAAAGAAGAAAGAGAAAAACAAAAGACTCAAGGCAAAGGTATAAATAGTAGGAGTCATTTTTATTTTAGTGATCGAGACACTTAGTGAGTGTGATCACATTTAGGATCGAGAGCCGTACTATTAAGAGGGGTAAAACTCGTATCGAAATGCGGTTATCAAAGTGCCACTAGATGCTCTAACTCATTGCATATGCATTTAGGATCTAGTGGAGTGCTAACACCCTTGAAAATGTTTGTGAAAATATGCTAACACATGTGCACAAGGTGATACACTTGGTGGTTGGCACATTTGAGCAAGGGTTAAAACTTCATCGGCAGAGTGTCCGCCAGAGAAGTGGACAGACGGACATCCGGATGCACTCGGCGCGCACTATACTGAAAAAGACGGAGGTCACTTGTAAGTGATCGGATCTTTGTCTCTCGGGAGGGACGACGCGTCCGGTCAAGAGAAGCGAAAAGACGCAAGGGCGTCGGTCTCGACAGATCTTTGGGTCACTTTGTGACCGGACGCTGGAGGGGTGCATCCGGTCCTGCGGACATCGTAGCGCACAGAGGAGACGCCGAGTGACCGGATGCTGGGTGAGTCCGGTCGTGATTTTTCGCTTCTGGATGCTTACTAGAAACGACCGGACGCTGAGGTCCTACGTTCGGTCACTTCGAAGCAGCGCGTCCAGTCACAACTTAAACGTACTGATGACCGTTGTGATCGGGCGATTAGCGTTTGAAGCAGGGGACACGTGGCACACATCGCGCGACCGGACGCTGGGGTTCAGCGTCTGGTCGATCTGACCTGCGCGTCCGGTCGTCCCGTTTTTCAGTGGACTGAGGAGCCAACGTCTCTATTTTGTGGGGCTTCTATTTAAGCCCCATGGCTGGCTCAAGCTCACTATCTTGGCCATTTGCATTGACATAGCAACCTTGTGAGCTTAGCCAAAGCTCTCCCACTCATCTTCATCATTGATCCATCATCATTGTGAGATTGGGAGAGAATCCAAGTGCACTGCTTGAGTGATTGCATCTAGAGGCACTTGGTATTCGTGTTTCACTTCGGGATTCACTTGTTTCTCTTGGTGGTTGCCACCACCTAGACGGCTTGGAGCAGCGAGGATCGTCGTGCGGAGGTTGGTGATTGTCTTTGGCTCCGATCGCGGTGATTGTGAGGGGTCTTGTGCCTTCCCCAGTGGAGCGCCGAAAGGTAACTCTAGTGGATTGCTCGTGTCATTGAGTTACCTCACTTGTGGGTAGGTTCTTGCGGTGTTCAATTGTGTGGACGAGGTTCGTGCAACACCTCTTAGCCGCCGAACCACCAAGTGTTGGTCGACACAACGGGGACTAGCGTGCCATCAAGCACGTGAACCTCGGCAGAAAAATTGGTTGTCTCTTGCCCTTTGGTATTCTCCCAGTGATTGATTTAGTATTCATCTTGTGATTGGTTCACTCCTCTACACGACGGTATAATCATCCTACTCACTCATTTATATTCGTGCAAACTAGTTATAGCAAGCTCTTTAGTGTAACTAGAATTGAGAGCTTGCTTTATAGTTTAAGTTCATCTAGTGGAGCTCTTTAGTGTAGCAAGTGTGAGAGCTCTTAGTGAGTAGTGACATAGCAAATTGTGTGGTTAGTGATCATAGCAACTAGAATTATTGGATATGTGGCTTGCAACCCTTGTAGAGGTAGAGCAAGTTTGCATTTCGCTATTTATTATACTAATCAAATCGATCTAGTTGATTTGTAGATTTTTAAATAGGCTATTCACCCCCTCTAGCCATATTAGGACCTTTCACCCCGGTCGGTCGTTGCTCATGTCGAATGAGGCAACTGCCGCTTCATGACGCAACATGGAGCGTTGTGATGCATTTCGTTGCACGTGCGATGGCTTAGTTCCTGAGCCCCCGGGCGGTTCAGGACCCGAATTGTCCAGGGAGCACGGGCGTATGAAATGAATGCGTGTATGGATGTATGAAATGATTATAAAGAAATAGCGAGGGTCGGTAGTGTTACCTTGATGACTCGAGTGACGGGGTTTGAAGAGCTTCAATCGGAAATGTCCGACCAGGACCCATGCTCGTTGTTCGTGACGGAGTCGACGTGGCCTATATGGGGGTGTCCCTTTGCTCCTTACCTATCTCTCGGCGTGTTTTTCTGAGCCATTCGATCGACTTAGGAAGCCCAATGGTCTCTCCTGGTGGAGATCCCGTTGTTTAGGTTTTTCCAAGTCCCGCCTAGGGAGATGGAGAGCCGCCTACGCGTGGCGATGCTTTAGTTTTTGCGCTCGGCGTGCGGTAGTGGTGGGCCATACCTAGGCCACGTCCCGTCTTACCATGCGTCATTCCATCTGACCAGGCATCTTTTCGTTGGTCAGTATGCGTCCCATCGGTCAGGGTGCGTCCCATCGTTTCCCATCCGCATTGAATGGGGGAAGGGAGAGAGTTTTTTGCTCTGATCTTTTGCCCCACTTCAGCTGTCGTGTTTTCTCCTTAAATAGGGGGAGGGAGAGGGCTTCTCGTCGTAGTCCTTTGCCTGTTCTCCAACTATTGCCTTTCCTCCTTCTTCCTCCTCACCGAGAGTGCCTGTATGCCGCGGCGGTTCCTAAGTGAGAGAGAGGGTAAGTGAGGGGGAGGACTTACAGATCCTTTCTTGAATTCGGAGCGCAATGTCGAGCTGGAGGCTGCTCGAGGCGGCGCTGGCTATCTTTGCCTGAGAAGGAGCGGTTTCCGCCGAAGGAAGTGGCGTGCTAGATTCATCTGCGAGGCCTTTTTTAGGATGGAGCCGTGTGTGGATTTTTTCCGATGGATCTTCACCGGGGGAGCCTTGTCGGAGGGGAAGTTGCCCAGAATCATGCTGGTGGAGGGTTCCATGCCTATAGCTGCTCAGGTTGGCCAGTTCATAAAGTTTGATGAGATCTCTTCCAGCCATGGTGACCATACCTCGGTAGCAGCATCCCTGCCCAGGAGCTGCCTCGACTGCATGAGAAGGTCAGGAGCTCCATGTTCTTTTGCTGAGCATCTATGGGTGCGACACCCTTGAGGTACCCGTTGCGCTCGCCGAAGTCGAGGGAACAGAACCAGGTGGGTCCCTTGAGGTACCCATTGCGCTCGCCGAAGTCGAGGGAACGGAACTAGGCGGGTCCCTTGAGGTACCCGTTGCGCTCGCCAAAGTCGAGGGAGCAGAACCGGGCAGGTCCCTTGAGGTACCCGTTGCACTCACCGAAGTCGAGGGAGCAGAACCGGGTAGGTCCCTTGAGGTACCCGTTGCGCTCACCGAAGTCGAGGGAGCAGAACCGGGCGGGGCCCCTATGGCGGTGGTTATCTCCGGCGGCGCATGCCATGGCCTGTCCTTTGGCGACAGGCGATGTCGTCGAGTGGCTGTGGTTGTATTTGGAGTAGTAGTTAGAAAATCCAATAGTTGAGTTCGTGGGTGAGCCCCCATATGAACAATTTTTGTATCAATGAATACATTAGTTCTTGTTACTATGATAGAACCACTATCCGTTCCTTGTTTTTTGTCCTAGCATAACTTTTGTTTTTTATCCTTTCTTTTTCGCACCTGCTCGTTAGTTCCGTAGGCTACAGCTTTTAAGAACCTGGGCATGGCCCGCGGGGCTCGACTGCTCGTAACCGTAGGTCATGGCAGGGTGCGTTCGGTTAGGAGTAAGAACAAAGTCACGTAGGGCACTCAATGGAATGGAATGTGCTTCCATTCGGGGAGAAAGTTGTTACCATGCGATAGTAAAAAAGAGAGGTAGTATTTAGTATTGTATCCTCATGGAGCCCCCGAGCAACCCGGGCTGAAAGTGTCCGGGCTGGGGTGCTTTACAAGAAAGTGTTGACTAAAAAGCGGTAAGACCAAATTTAGGGGAAAACGACGTAGCTGTTCAATGTTCTAAGTGTTGGTGAGAACGTTGCCGTTGTCATCCTCCAGTCGGTTGGTGCCCGGTCGGAGCACTTCGGTCGCCATATAGAGTCCTTCCCATAGTGGAGAGAGTTTGTGTTTTTCCTTTATTGATTGGGTCCTCCGGAGTACGAGATCACTGACTTCGAGGATCCTCCCCCTGATCTTCCTTTCATGGTACCTGTGGCGAGTTTGCTGATAGCGAGCGGAGCGGATGACGGTCGTCTCGCGGGCCTCCTCGAACAGGTCGACTGCGTCTTGCTGAGCCTCCGCGGCTTGATCGTGGTCGAAAGCCTTCACTCTTGGGGCGCCGTGGTCAAGGTCAGAGGGCAGTACTGCTTCAGCTCCATAGGCTAGGAAGAAGGGTGTGAACCCTGTGGATCGGTTCGAGGTCGTTCTCAGGCTCCAGAGGATCACTGGGACCTCTGCAAACCATCGCTCGGCATACATGTTGAGTCGGTCGAAGATGCGTGACTTGAGTCCTTGGAGGACCATGCCATTGGCACGCTCGGCCTAGCCGTTAGTACATGGGTGTCCGACCGAGGCCCAGTCGATTCTGATGCCGTATCCATCACTGAAGTCCAAGAACTTCTTCCCGGTGAAGTTAGTCTCGTGGTCAGTGATGATGTACTTAGGAACGCCAAACCGGTAGATGATGTCGAGGAAGAATTTGACCGCCTCTTCCGAGCGGATGTTGGTGATGGGCTTGGCCTCTATCCACTTGGTGAACTTGTTGACTGCTATGAGTAGCTGAGTGAAACTGCCTGGGCCCTTTTTGAGGGGTCCCACCATGTTGAGGCCCCAGGCCGCGAATGGCCAGGTGATGGGGATGGTTTGGAGCTCCTGTGCTAGCAAATGGGTTTGCTGAGCGTAGAACTGACATCCTTCACACCTGCGGACGACCTCCTCTGCATCTCGTAGCACGGTGAGCTAGTAAAAACCTTAGCGAAAGGCTTTTTTGACCAGCGACCTTGGGGCCGCGTGATGTCCACAAATCCCGGCATGGACCTCAAGGAGTTGCTGCTTCCCCTGGTTGGTGGGGATGCACTTCATGAGCACCCCCGATGGACTCCGTTTGTAGAGTTCGTCATCGAGCAAGATGAAGGTCTTGGTGCGTCGAGCGATCCATCGGGCTTCAGTCCTTTCGGGTGGGAGAACCTCCTCGAGGAGGTGGCAAGTAGCGGCACTCGCCAGTCGGTTTGATCGAGTGCCAATACGGCGACGTTGGCGGGTGACGTCGTCATGGAGGTACTGGGATCGGAGCCCCCAAACGCTGGCTTGGCATTGGGGTCGGAGCCCCCGGGCGCTGGCTGGGCGTCGGGGTGTGTCTGGACCGGACCTTCCAGAATGCAGGCGGACGGTTCGTGGATATCGTTGATGAAGACTCCGCTTGGGGATGGATCCTGCCTGGCGGCCAATTTTGCAAGAAAATCGGCGGCATCGTTGTCCTTTCGGGGGACGTGATGCAGCCCGATCCCCTAGAATTTGTCCTCGAGCTTGCGCACCTCTTGGCAGTATGCTGCCATGAGGGGGCTTTTGTAGGAGGACTCCTTCATGACCTGATCAACGACCAGCTCCGAGTCGCCACGAACGTAGAGTCGCGTAGCTCCAAGCTCAATGGCGATGCGTAGTCCGTTGATGAGGGCCTCATACTCCACGGCGTTGTTTGAGGCTGAAAAGTGGAGGCGGATGGCATAGCGGAGCCTACTCCCGTCTGGGGAGATCAGAACCACTCCAGCCTCCAAGCCAGGCGCCATTACGGACCCATCGAAGTACATTGTTCAGTACTCGTGGGTGACGTCTGGGGTCGGTAGCTGCACCTCTGTCCATTCGGCAACAAAATCCACGAGAGCCTAAGATTTAATGGCAGTACGGGGGATGTACCTCATGTCATGGCCCATGAGTTCAAGTGCCCACTTAGAGATCCGTTCCGTGGCGTCGCGGTTGCGGATGATGTCCCCGAGTAGGTATGAAGTGACGACCGTGACTTCGTGGTCGGTGAAGTAGTGCAGGAGCTTTCGGGTCACCATCAGCATGGCGTATAGGAGTTTCTGCACCTGGGGGTACCGGACCTTGGGGTTGGTGAGTACTTCCTCGACGAAGTATACGGGCCGCTGGACCTTAAGGTGGCGTCCCGGCTCCTCCCTTTCGATGACCAGCGTGGCGCTTACCACATGGTTGCTGGCCGCGATGTAGAGTAGAAGGGGTTCTCCCCGTTCGGGAGCGACGAGGATCGGGGCTGACATCAGGGATGCTTTGAGGCTCTCCAGAGCCTGCTGAGCTTGCTTAGTCCAGACGAAAGTGTCCGTCTTTTTGAGGAGCTTGTAGAGTGGCATCCCCCTTTCGCCGAGCCGGGAGATGAATCGGCTTAGGGCAGCCAGATAGCCGGTGAGCCTTTGCATGCCCTTGACATTGCGTATGGGGCCCATGTTGGAGATGGCCGTGATTTTTTCGGGGTTGGCCTCGATGCCGTGCTCGAACACAATGTATCCTAGCAGCTTCCCCTTCGGAACCCTGAAAACACATTTTTCGGGATTCAGCCTGATGTTGAACCTTTGGAGTTTCGTGAACGTTGCGGCTAAGTTTGCGTTCAGGTCGCAAGCTTGAGCCGTTTTGACCACTATGTCATCAACATAGACGACGATCGTTGGTCTCGGCCGCTCGGCTTGATCAGGCTGATCGAGCGGGTCAATTTGGTCGGCGAAGCATTGCTGCATGCACCTTTGGTAGGTGGCGTCAGCGTTCTTCAAGCCAAAAGGCATAGTTACGTAGCAGTACGATCCATACGGGGTGATGAACGAGGTTGCGAGCTGATCGGACTCTTTCATCGCGATCTGGTGATAGCCTGAGTAGGCATCCAGAAAAGAGAGGATCTCACAACCTGAGGTAGAGTCGACTATCTGGTCTATGCGCGGTAATGGAAAGTGATCCTTTGGACACGCTTTGTTGAGGCCAGTATAATCAACGCACATTCTCCACTTCCCGGTCTTCTTTTTGACAAGAATAGGATTGACAAGCCAGTCGGAGTGGAATACCTCTCTGATGAATCCGACTGCCAGGAGTTTGGCGATCTCTTCGCCTATGGCCCTGCGCCTCTTGTCGTCGAAGCGACGTAGGCGCTGCTTGGCGGGCTTCGAGCCTGGGATGAGGCGCAGTGCGTGCTCGACGACCTCCCGCGGTATGCCCGGCATGTCAGAAGGCTGCCATGCGAACACATCGCGATTGGCGTGCAGGAAGTCGACAAGCTCACATTCCTATTTGGCCGGGAACTGGGTCTTGATCCGCACCGTCTTGGTTGGGTCGGTGGGGTCGATTCCCACCGCCTTGGTTTCCTCGAGCAGACGGAAGGCCGTCGAGGAGGTTGGTTTGTTGCAGTCTGGGACTACCAGGGTCGATGACTCCCCGAGCCGCGGGAGCTCGGACTAGTTGACGACCGCGGTGGTGAGCTCGAAATGCTCGCGGTCGCACATGAAGGCGTGCGAGAAGGCGCTGCTCACGGTGATGACGCTGTTTGGTCCCGGCATCTTCAGCTTGAGGTAGGTGTAGTTGGGGATCGCCATGAATTTGGCGTAGCATGGCCGCCCCAAGATGGCATGGTAGGACCCTGAGAAGTCCACCACTTCGAAGGTGAGGACCTCTGAGCGGAAGTTGACTCGGTTGCCAAACGTGACGGGCAGATCGATCTGCCCGAGTGGGTATGCCTGCGCTCCCGGGATCACCCCGTGGAAGGGAGAACCCGCAAGGCGGAGTTCCGACCGGGGGATGCGCATGGCATCAAGGGTGTCAACGTAGAGGATGTTGAGGCCGCTGCCTCCGTCCATCAACACCTTGGTCTTGGTCCGACCAGCTGAGGAAGAAGGGGACGGTCGTCTCGGCGGCACATGCCTCCCTATAGCGCACCTTGTGCTGGCATTTGGTCCAGATGGTGTCAGATCCGCTGAAGATCATGATGCATTCCTCAGGGTCGGGGAAGCCGTCTCCGTCCTTACCCGCCGCGCCTCCTTTCTTGGCGGCTGCATCTTTGCCGTCTCCTTCTTTCGGCCGGCTGGCCTGTCGGAGGAAACATTTGAGGAGCTTGTAGTCCTTGTAGAGGTGTTTGATAGGGTAGGCATGGTTGGTGCATGGGCTATCTATGAGTTTGTTGAAGTGGTCAGGCAGGCCCTGTTGGGGCTGCTTGCCCGTGAGGTCAGTTGCGGCGACCAACGCGGTGCTGTCCGGTCGGCGTCGGTCCTTTTTGTTCATCTTGCCCCTCTGCGTGGAGGGGCCCTCATCTTGGTTCACGTGCTTGGCCTTGCCTTTGTCTCGGCCTCCGTTGAAGACCGCTCCGACTGCCTCCTCGCCGAAGGCGTGGTTAGTGGCGATGTCGAGCAGGTCATGGGTGGTATGGGGCTTCAGGCAGCCAAGCTTGTGGATCAGGAACTCGCAGGTCGTCTCAGAGAGGAATGCGCTGATGATGTCCGCGTCGATGATCCCTGGGCTCCTGCTGGCAGCTCTTGAGGTCTCAGGAGTTTCCAAGGCGGACATACGTCTCCTGGAAATTTCCGACGAAGACCCTCTTGAGGTCCGCCCAGTCGCGGATGCTGTCGTGTGGGAGGAATTCAAGCCATGCCCGAACATGTTCCCCCACGCAGATAGGGAGATACTGAATGATGAAAAAGTCATCATCCAGCCCTCCGGCTCGACAGGCGAGCCAGAAATCTTCGAGCCCGATACCAGGGTTTGTCTCCCCGGTGTACTTGGTGATGTTGGTGGGCAGTCAGAAGCGTTGTGGGAACGACGCACTTCGGATACGCCAGTCAAAGGCCCGTGGTCCCGGGCCCTCAGGGCTGGGACTCTGGTCACCTGGCCGGCGACCATGCCCCCGAGCCCCTGGGCGATTCGGGCAGAATCGTTCGGGGGGGTTTTCGTGTTGCCAGCGGGGGTGGTTTTTGTTTCGTTGGCGGGTGCGCGCGAGCGCACCCGCGGGTGTAGCCCCCGAGCCCCCGGACGATTCGGGCATAATCGTCTGGGGGGTGTTTGTCAGTGGGCGTGTGTGCGTGCTTTTAGTTGAGACGGAGTCGTCAGCCATGGCGTCGTTGCGCAGCCAAGGTGTTTAATTTTGGGATTGGGTGAGACGGAGCTCGCGGATCCTGGCGTCGGTGCGCGCCGTGGGATCGGACGAGGCAGTTAGTTTTAGGGATCGGACGAGACAGAGTTCGTGGATCCTGGCATCGGTGCATGCCGTGGGATCGGGCGAGTCGGAGTAGTGGATCCTGGCCTCGGTGCAGCCCGCGCAGCCGAGGCAGTTAGTCAGTTAGTTTAGGGATTGGGCGGGCCAGAGCTCGCGGATCCTGATGGGGCAAGTTCGGGGTCGCAGACCTAGGTGTTTTTGGTGTGCAGTCGAAGCGTAGCCGAGGGGTGGGGTGAGTTCGGGGTCGCAGACCCAGGCGTTTGGTGTGCAGTCGAAGCGTAGCCGAGGGATGGGGCGAGTTCGGGGTCGCAGACTCCACAACCACCGGCGGCTATCCCGGAGCGTCTGCCATAGCGCACTCCCAGGACAGATGGTGTTTAGGTGCCACGTCGCTGTTGCTAGAGCCGTCGCTCTCAACCTCGTCATCTAGGAGTTCGTGGAAAGTGGTAGGAGCATTGCTCGCCATTCCCACGAATTCAGATGCGTGGGGGGATGGCGCCAGCATCCTTCGGAGCACCCGAGTGCACGCGTCCGTGGGGGACGCGAGGCCATAGGGGAACCGATCGTACGGTCTTCGTGATGCGGTCAATGCGGTCCCTCCGGATAATCGGCGGGAGATAGTAAATAGAGAGTAAATAACAATATGCATATTACTCACAGCGGGGTTTGAGCAGATAGTTTGCTCGGAATGAAGTGCAGATGCCTCATCGTTGAAGTCGTCGTGCGTCCTGGAGCCAATGGAGGGTGCCCCTCCGACAGGCGCTGGAACGAGTGCCTCCTCGCGGAGGTGTAGTATGCCAAGCCGGTCGGCGATGAAGTCTAGGCTTCCGAAGAGGAAGGCCTGGGATGGCTCGAAGACGGGTGGAACCCACATCCCAACAGGTGGGAGTGCGGGAAACTCCAGTGAGCCGAAGCGAGTAGTATCGCTTGAGCCCGCCATGGCGAAGGTGGCGGAAAAGTGGGCCATCCGATGACCAAAAAGTGTTGAACGTACAACGTCTTCCCCACGGACGGCGCCAACTGTCGGTGCAGAAAGTGAGCAACAAGTAAATATTTGTAGTTTTGCCGTACGTTGTGATCGGAGGTGGCCTAGCACTCAATGACACAAGGTTTATACTGGTTCAGGCAACGTGTCCTACGTCCAGTTTGAGTCGGTCGGTGACTTTATTCTTGAGCCCAGGTGCTCGAAGTTTGTAGTGAGGTTACAAACGAGAAGGAGAGAGATGAGGGGTACAAGAGGTCCGATCGGACTTCGGTCGGAAGGGCCGAGAGTGACGGGAGCCCCGCTATGAGCTAAGTGTTCAAGCGTGTGCTTGTGGTTCGAACCTGGCGGTTCTGTGGTTATGTACTAGCGAACTTGGTCGATCTAATGAATCTGACTGAACTCAATGAACTTGAATGTTGGGAGAGAGTGCATCCCCTTTTATAGATGAAGGGGATGGCCTTACAAGTGAGATGGAGGGAGTACGTATGCTACTAAGCCTTGTTGCCCACGCCGACGGGTATAGGATGATGGTAGGCGCCCACAATACTATTGAATGTCAGAAGCACGTGGGCGGTTGGGTTGTCTTCTTCGGGCATGGCAGACGTCGGCGTCTGCCATACTGTTGATTCCTGGAGGCATGCAAGGGGTTTACCATGTTCGCCCGGTACGGTAAATGCCGACGCCCACAACACTGTCGATGCCCAGAGGCATGTGGGGGGAGCCTTACCGTATGGGAGTTAATAGCGCCTACAATACTGTAGGGGGAAAATGTCGGCGCCTACAACACTGCTTGGGTTCTGACGTGCCAGGGAGGTCGCAGAGTACTGTTTCCGCAGGTGTACAGGGTACGGACCCCGGTATTGCGGTTTTTGACTTGTGCGTCCTGCCTTACTTTCTCTGTCCATTTTCTGGTCCTTACTGAGCGGGCGTCCCCGGTCGGTTGGTCCTAGTCGGCTCTGATCGCGCCAGTCGGAGAAGAGCAGTGAGCAGGGGTTTGGCACATCCCCAGTCGAAGACGCGGGTCGAAGTCGGAAGTAGTGCTTTGGCCAGGCCTTCCGGTCGGAGAGGCCGTTCGGAGGCGGGCTGGAGACCGAAGCGAGTGCTCCGGTCGGAGAGGTGGGCCGGAGTCGGAAACGGTCGACGTTACTTCTCGGCCAGGCCTTCCGGTCGGTGATTGGATCGGCTTTCTGGCATGTTGTTCAGGTACTTGGACCGGCCCACGAGTTACGCGTTGTTTGCAATGTTACCTGCTGGGCCGAGCCTTTGTTGGGAAGCCGGTCCGCGAGGGACCCCGGTTTATGAACCCGACATGTTGAGAAGCTAATTTCATCTCACATTTACATGTAACGTCTTGAATGAAATAAAGGCAAAAAAGTTACAAATAGTAGCACATTTTGTTCTATTTGTTCTATTTCAGATACAATGGTATACGTGGAACATATATTATCATGAAGCAAAACTGAACACCCATCTTGCATGAGAAAAACAATATGTGGGTGAAAGTAAAATATTTTTGGCATTGATGGTGAAAGTGCAGTATAGCCAAAGCCGGTTATTTTGTACTGCAGTCTGCAGGTGCAGTTCTTCACAGGATTGCGTCCAGACAAGGTTGTCGTCGGCAATACCCAGCAACTATGCAATTAGCTAGCTAATATATACGTGTCGGTCCTATAAATGCATACAATGTCAACAGATTCTTGTCATCTGTATAGTAAGAAAAATATTAGAAAATAGGCACAAATTCCATAAGTGCACACAATGACAACGGATTCTTATCATCTGGTAGTAATAAGAAAACAGAAGAAAAGAAACACAAACATCATAAACATAAATATTCGTGCACCAGCACTGAGGGGCCAATCATGTATCCCATTTTTACTTTATTAAAATATAAACACATGAAAACAGAGGATATATAATTAGCATAATAACATGGTCTCCAGGCAAATGAAACTTAACAAAGTACATACACACAAGATAAATAAATATAATAGACATTTATATTGAGAATCCTGACGGAGCAAAGTGCATGCCGATGTTGGAGGCTTCAGGTTTTAGAGCGCTGTCATCTAGTCCTCTTACTCAGGTTCCTGTTTCACTTGAGGAATTAGCTGGTACGTTCAGCCGCAAATCTTGAAGCCCTCTTCTCATCTCATTTTTTCGTGGATGCTTCAGACACAAGTGATATGAAAGTCTTGTGAGGCATCCCCTGTCCCGCACATATCTTGGCTGCGATCTCGTCGAACTGACGAGCCAAATCTTGGTCTCGATTCCATATCCAGTAGTTGCATACCGTCCAGCACAATTCTACCAAGGCCTTCTGCAGTTGGATTCCCTGGTGTTGCTCATCCTTTTGCTGATGAGAAGTACCATTGTTATCATGCGAAGAACCACCTTGTTCTAGGTCCGGGCCAGCTGCCGGAATCTTGCCGCCGTTGTTTGCTTCTGTTACAGCTTGTATTCCTGCTTCTCTCATGCCTCGGCCATGGAAAATTTCTTTGAGCACCTGAGGCATCGATCCATAATATAATAATGCTAGTTCAGAGTTGCAAAGATACTAGTACTGTAGTAATATATACTCCGATAATATAAGGCAGGCCTTGTCAGTAATATAGGAAGGAAAGGGATTTCATTAAAAAAATTTGGTATTAATATATGTTTGCACGGGTTAGGTTAATTACCTCTGGCATCGCATCAGTCATGACTTTCTTCAGCTGTTTGAGATTTTCATCATCCTTGGTGTAGTAACGGACCAGGCCCTCCAGGATTTTTGCTGCATGTATTCTGATGTATGCATTGTTTTCGGCATCTGCAACTGCTGTAGCAAGGCTGCGAATAACGTCACCAACTGATCGCAGCGTACTCGCTTGTGAAGATGAAGACAGCATGCCCTGCAGCTTTTCACCTGCTAATCCTTTGATGTCACTGCTCTTCTTTGCCAAATGAGCGGAACCGCACATCCTGTCAAAGTGATAATCTGGCACAAGAGAAATGTGCAGCAGTATCCATACGAACATTGTGCTGCTGCTGCTTCCACTTCCACCGGGCATAAGCATAATGGAGTCTGGTGTATGTGTATCCACATACAGAGACAGGTGTAGGAGGACCTCTACGGCTTGTCTTTTCAGCAGCGCTTGACACCTGACACACTCTAGAATAACTTTGATGGCTCTGATGATGACTTGGATGTTGCCTGAGATCTCACTTGGCAGCTTTGTTCCGGTCTCTCCTGGATACGGAGTAGCCATAAGCCGTGAAATCAGTACCAATGATTCCTCTGCCATGCTGGACCATTCATCATGATGGTCACCGCCGTGAAGTTGGTCTGAGATAAGAGGCGATATTGCCTTGTATAGCAGACCTTGAGCGTTCCTTATGATTCTGCAGTTGTCCTCATTGGCGGCCAGACCCTGAAGGATACATAGGCCTTGCACCACCAGACCTTTGTAGCCCTGTGTCTTTCTGTCAGCGGCCTTCGCGGTTGGAATTTTGTCGACATGTAGGTACATAAGCTCCCGGTCACCTAGCAGCCAGCCCCGATCGCACTCCTTGTACCTGTATTGTCGCTCATCGTATCCCTCAGGCCGCCACCTGTATTCTTCAAATGTGTCGAGCAGGGATGATACACACTGAATCATCATCATCCCTTGAGCTGGGAAGTGGTCCAGACAGATGCTGCCAGCAACAGTTGCCACTATCCTGGCTGCTCGCACCCTGATCTCTGTGCTACATGGGCTTCTCGGACCAAATGTCTCTAGTAGTCGCTGGACCACGTGGCTAAAGGACGCTGATCCAGTCAGTAGTTGTTTCATCAGACCCTGCTGTCCATGATAATACCTATCCATTTTTCCAAGAATCAGAACCCCAGAAATGTAGCCATACCTAGACTTAGATTCCATCAATAAGTCCACAGCATATGTGACGAGGTTCCTTCCTCTCGCAAACGACGGATCCTTCATACATCCTGCCACAGTTTCGTCTAGTGACTCCGAAACTAGGTCTGTCTCCAATAAATAATCATCGACCACTTCTTCCACTAGTCCATTTCTCGCTACCAAAACATAGAGTTTCCTGTAGCCATAAACAACACTTTGGGCCACGACTAAGGAGTACAAGACGTTGAGAGCTGGCTTTAGGTTGGCGCCTCCATCGTCGACACCATAATCGTGTTGTATCAGACGCCATAAAGAAATTCCAGCAGAGAGATATAGCCCAAGCACATACAGAACCGCCAAAGGACACAAGACAATACCAAACACCAGCACTTGGACATCCAATAAAACACATGCTACCACGAAGCGTGCAATAGATGATTCTCTCTCTTCTTGTTTAATTTTTGATGATTTCGCAGAAGTGCTTGTCTCTTTTTTGAATGGTTTCACGACCGCGGCAGCTACAGCAGCCACCAAGCCCATCAAAGAATTGCCAACGTCACTTGCCTTTTCCTTTAAAAGGAAATCAAAGACCCTGTTAATGAAGTGTTGTAAGCGAGATTATTAGGAAAGAAGCCGTGTGTCATGGCAAGGATGCCACCAAACTGATTTATAAAGCACAAATTGCAATAATATAATGGTGATGAGTTAGGTAGTTATGATTTTTTCTCAAAAAAATATGATGGATTTCATTAAAACTCGACATACAATTGGCCCTACAGGTAGTAATAGAACTTGCATTGCGTATTAATATTTGAGTGACTAGCAAGACACGCTCTTAGTCTTCAAAATGAACGTGTTTGTTAATCAATGTTCAAACTCTGACACCCTTTGTGTCGGCTGACGATATGAAAAGCTTGATGAATTTTATTATGTACACTAGTCAACAACTCGTTCTCGTGCTTGGGTTAGAATGTAAGGAGACATTTAAGCGCTAGATGCATATAACTAATATAACTAATTTATTATATTATTTGCATGTCCTTTCTCCTTGTTCATTTTATAACACAAAACATATACAGATATCTATAATCTATATCTAGTTATGATAAATTATCAGTTATTGATATATAAATTTATCAATCTTTTTTCCTTGTTCATTCCGAGTGCAACTTGAAGATGCCTGTAGAATCCAACTTGTATACGTTTCAAGTAGGATAAGTACCGCTCCGTTTGGCAGGGCCTCACTTCACTAGTGAAGCCATTTTTTTTGCTTCAGCTCCACGAACAGCTCCATCAATGGAGCTGAAGCTATTTTGGTAAACCGTTTGGCAAAATGGCTTTCCTGTGAGAGCATGTTTTTAGGGGCCTGGAGGAGGAGCCGGGAGAAGCCACTTTTTTTTTGGCTCCATCCCTCCCCAAATTACTGTGAGAGCATGTTTTTAGGGGCTTCACTAGTGAAGTCATTTCACTTTATCCCGTTTGGTAGAAAACGGCTCCTGAAGCCGGTGGAGAAGCCCTGCCAAACGAGGCCTACATCCCACCCGCAAAAGGTCGGCCAGATGAGAGAGATGGCTCTCGTCCTTCCACCTCTCCCTCACCCCCCTCTCTCTCTCTCTCTCTCGTCCTCCTTTCCCGATGCCCCTTCCACCACCACCCCCGTTGTCTCCCGCTCCGGGGCCAGCAACCACTTCATCGAACGCGGCTCCCTCAAGTCCGGCCACTACCTCCTCCCTGGCGTCGCGGGGACCGCCAGTAAGGCCGACCGGTGGTGCCAGGAAACCCCTCCATTTGGCAAGTCCGGCGGTGTCACTGCCCCATCATTCTCGGAGGTTGTGCGGGCTGGGATTGCCATTGTGTCGGCCTTGAAGGCCTTCATCCCCTGCCTGGAGCCCCCGGTCACGCCCTCGCACGGTGCTTCCCCTGCGTCACAGATTGTGGCGACGCGGGTGAGTAATCGGCTCCCGGCAGTGCTTGATGCCCTCGACGCTGATGGTTGGGTGAAGGTGCTGAGCCGATGGATCCGCAAGGAAGCCCGACAGCTGGCGGGATGGCTTCATGGGTCTGTCCCGAATGACCTTAGAGGTCGCTGCTTCAACTGCTTCTCTCTACATCATCATGTGACAAGTTGCCGGTTTGGCCCCCGCCGCTTCCATTGCCGGGCCCTGGGGCACCATGCTCACGCCTGCCCGGATCACCGGAGGTTGTTTCCTCTATGACGCCTAGCCTAGCGATGGGTCATCGATTCACCATCACTTGTGCCTCCCCCTCCGTCACTTGGCTCTGCCCCTCCACTGGTGTCGTGCACGATGCAGGCCGGTGTCGAGGCGACAAGCTAGGGACGTCGTAGGCGGTGAAGGACTCATGGGCGACGATCGACAGGGACTGATCATGGGTTGGCCCCTTCTATGTGCCATGGTGGTGATGGGGGCGATGCCCCGATGGTCTCCCTCCCTTCGTCCTCAAGCGGCGATGAACTAGAAGCCCCCGCTCTGAGGCCCAGCGGGTCATTGATCGGTCGTCCACCATCAGCTAGAGGGAGGAAGCGTATGGTCATGCTTTCATTGTCTCTGCGATCGGGGAGCCTCTTGACGACATCAAAGTTTCAATCAAGAGCTTGGGCGCTACTCATTTTGGGGCCGATGTGGAGACGCCCTTGTTGGCGGTCCTTAACTACTATTTTCACCCGCCAACTTTACATAAAATTCATACAAACAAACACCAAAACTTAGTAAATAGGGTTTATACTAACGAATTCCATGAGTTTTGGTGAGTTGATCATTTGCAGGAGATATACATGAAATACATGTGAAATACGATCAAAGTACACCTTCCAGGGTGTGGCCGCACTGTCCCTAGCTTCGCCCGGTCCCACCTTCGACAGGCGGTGCCATCAATGCACCTAGGGTCGGTTTCGAGGGGTTTTCTAATTTATCTCACCCAAACCGACCATAGACCACTATATAAGAAGGGAGAGAGGCCTCTCTCAAATCTAATTCATCATACAAAAGTTACACAAATGTGACAAGAAGAGGAGGAGCTCCACTTTCATATCTTAGCTCTTAGGCTTGGTTTAGGGAGTGAGTGAGGAAGAGAAAGAGATGGAGAAGTACTGGAATTGTCGGATACCTCCGCTTGTGTACCGGGGCCCCTTTTGTACACCGAGCGGAAGGAATGCCGGGAATGTCGGCTCCCTCTTCACTCGTATCTCGACGAATCTAGTACTATTTGGAGTGCAAGGTTCATGTTTATCTTCGGTGGTGAGTTCTACTTTAAGTTAGTCTTGTTCATTATTTACTTGCGGGTTCGTCGTCCGCTCTTGTAGCGGATATTCTAGTAAAGGGCCCTAATAAAGACGGATAACCCTGATCGGTTCTAGAGTAGTAGTCTATAGCATAGACGTGGTGTCTAGGCTAGAGGCTACCTTCGTTTGCCTCATATCCTTCGGTTGAGGGGTAGGTGGTAGGTGGTGACAGCCCTGTCCGTCCTTTGTAATCCTCCACGTTCGGATACGGCGTAGGGCTGTAGGCTAGGAATTCTTGGCAGACCAAGTGTTATCCAGTGCCCGAAGCAAGTCTATAGTGGCAAAGCTATATTAACTTAGGATCTCTATCCTTGGAAAACCTCACTACCCGAGCTATCTTTCTTCTTGTTACCTTAGGTGAACTAGCTAAGAGACTTTTACACATCCGTTCCTCGTGGAAATACGATACCCTGAATACTTCTGGGTGAAATGCTACAACGGTAATTCCGTGCGCTTGAAGATTATTTCTGTATACATTAAGGAATACCAAGAGCCCTCCCTTCTCCACTCAGGGCGGACCAGCTTCCTCCTGATCCTACTAGACGAGGACACTGCATCAAGGGTTTACAATGGTGGATGACCAATCATTATCCTGATCCTCTGTATTCACATCATGAAGTGGACGTGGTTCATCCACTCATCTGCTTCCAGTCTACCCTCATCGGCTGACATTGTGTTGCGCGGGAACTCGGCTCATGCATGGGAGCTCTCTACGTCGGAACAACTGCTGAATGAATTTTGCTAGATCGGCGACATTCATCCTGACAATGCAGTCCGACACGACGTTTTTAAGGTGGCGGCATGGTCTTCCGACCTTAAGCTAATCCCTACGGTGATGGACTTAGATGTCATTAAGCCTTCCATGGCTGACAACAGCTCCAACCCGGCGAAGCGTCTGCTATCGTATCCCATTCACATCTCAATGGTCCCTTTGAACCAGCCGTTGACATCTAGAGGTTCCCCTTCTCCACCTCCGGCTCATGAAGGAAGGGGTCGATGAAGAAGGCGGCGATAGTGTCGTTCCCCATTGGTGCATAGGCTAGCTAAGGCAGCGCCCGGTGGCCCGACGACATCTAGTATTTTGTTGGGGGTGGTCCACACCAGGCTAGTCCCATGGCCTTCTATGGAGTGCCACGTGTCAGCTAGGCGAAATCCACCTCACTGCGATGCCTTGCCACACGCCCCGGCATTGATGCACTGGTGCTGGCTATGGCTTTCAAGGGGCCCATCTCACCCATGCGCCACCTTCAAGGAGTCTAGTTCGCTCACGCTTGTTGTCTCGCCAACTATGATGTCCCAATGATGGCTGTGCCTCTCGATGAGGAACCTCCAACTTCCTCACGCTTTTGTGAACCTTCCGTGCAGTGGAGCAGCTCTAGGCATCCCTGCATGCTGTCGGCTTGGCGGTGGAGTTACTGGAGCCAACCCCCTCCCATGCGGCGATCAATGGTGGTGGGCCATCTTTGGATGCTGACCTGGATCGGGCCCTGTCCGGTGGGCAATCCCCTCGTAATGGGTCATGACCAGTGTCCTTGGTCCCTTCTGTTGAGATGGGCCGGGAGCTCGATGGGCCTCCACCCTCTGTAGGGTCAAGTGATGCTGAAGACTTTCAACCCATGGAGCTCAAGTGCTTTAGGGATGCGGCCGGAGTTGAGCTAGAGGAGTCCGGTCAGCCCGCCACCACCGACCCCCTAGCTAATGAACCGGCTTCCCAGGCGGCATCGGTGGCCAACCCCCAATTTCAAAAGGGAGCCTTGCCACCCTTAGCGCCGTTGCTGCTGCTTTGCCCCCACCCCTTTCAGGTGTATTCATGGCAGCGACACCATGTCAGAACCCGTGCTCTGTCCCTTGAAGTTGACCCACCCTAGCAGTTGTTGATCGGTGCCTTCTCAAATCTAGGAGCTGAATATGATGTGCAAGCTTGTTGACAAGCTCCTCCCCTTGCCAGTGATCTAGAAGCGATGGAAGAAGATGCCCCCACCTAGGTCCCTACCACCTAGAGCCAGCGGGTGGCTGGTGTTGGTCCCTGCTTGTTGGGCCCGGCGGTGATGGAGGTGCAAAAATGGGTGATGCGGCACCTGGTGTAACAACCCTGAAAATCCTAGAACCCAAAAATACCAACTTTAAAAAAACTTTTTCAAAATAACCTTGCTTGGTGAGTGAGCATGCTAGGAAGCCACACTAGTTGCACAAGTAGACCCTAAGATTAGAATGAGTGAGCATTTGCATCTAACAACATTTGAGTTGCTTCTTTTGATCTTATGCCTTGTAATAAAATATTGATCAACACTTAACAAAAAGAGCTCTTGTTTGTGTGTGTTTCCCCAGACCCTAGCTTGACTCAAGACCCCTAGTGTTGACCTAGGTGGACCCTACTAAGGTGGTATACATGGGTGCTAGAAAATGGAGAAATACAATTAGAAATAGAAACAGAAATGGTTTAGAAATGAGAAGAAATGAAAAGAGGGAAAGCAGCCTAGCCGGCCAAATAGGCTCAGCCAACGCCGCGCTCTGACCGGCCCAGCCAGCTCCCGCAACACCGTGGCCTAGGTCGCGCTCGCCTGGCCCAACATGCTGTGCTCGCACTCGTCCGTTGGTGCCCCACATGGAACCCACCACTTCGTGTTGAAAGCGCTTGCATCCGTCCCCTCTCTTGAAGCCGCTGACAGGCAGTCCCCGTCGACCCCACCGGTCAACCCCTTCCCTCGCCCCCTTCCTCTGCTTGTCGCTGAGCCCATGTGCCAGCATGAAACCGAGGGAGGCGAGGCCGATCCCGGCCATCCCTATTCACCACCGCCTTAGACGCGCCCCAGATGGCCGCAACGTCCACGCCCTAGATTCCCTCTCCGTAGTCTATGGTCCATGGTGCACCATCCCCTTGACCACCATAAACCGCCGTGGTGAACCAGTCCTGTTATGAGCCTAGCTAGGCCACGAGGCTAGCCTCAGCGCTTGACACGTGTCTAGGCTAGCACGGCCCATATCCGACCCATAACTCAACCCATTGGGCCCAGCCCAGCCTAGTCAACATTGACAGTTGACCCGGTCCCACCTGTTAGTGTCTCAGACCAAGCCGACCAATAGGAGCGCGCCACATGTCCAGCCTGTGTTTTCCCTCTCTCTTTTTTTAGAAAATGAATTAAACTTAAAATTCATAGAAAATTCATCTGACCTTAGAAAATTATGAAACCAGTGTCCAAATTTTTCTAAAAATGCACTCTATGCCATAGGCTTCTGTTTTGGGGTGATCATTTGGATCTTTGCTTCTTGATGATTCTATGTTGCTTCTCAACTATT
Source organism: Miscanthus lutarioriparius (assembly GCA_904845875.1). Taxonomy (NCBI): domain Eukaryota; kingdom Viridiplantae; phylum Streptophyta; class Magnoliopsida; order Poales; family Poaceae; genus Miscanthus; species Miscanthus lutarioriparius. Next base: position 32,667,920 of record CAJGYO010000014.1, on the reverse strand, counting down.
GTGATCATCTATTGGAGTTGCTTAGGAGGAGGACTATATGTCATAGAGGAGCTTGAGTTGACTAGGCTATGGTGCCACGTCCCACCTAACCTCAGAAATCCTATTAGACATACAATATACTTATAGAGGAGCGTGGACTTTTTGCAATTGAACTATGATAGGATGCATGGTCCCACCTAACCTCATGGGGTGATGGTTATCCCGCTTGAGAAGATGTCTATATACTTGCTGGTCCCCTATGCATTGTATCTATGATGTATGCCAAGAGAATGAGTGGCTAGGCATAGGTGCCATTATAATGTCCACAACTAGGGAGATCTTGATGGGTGGGTGTGTGGTAAGGATGTGAGTCGATCGAAAAGGATTCTAGGAGTCTTGGGACTACTACTGGGAGGTTGTGACCGAGCATCCTAGTGTGAGTACCTATGGAGGTACATGTGGCGGAGTAGATCCCTGGGAGGAGCCCTCGTGGGGCAAGTTAGCGTGGTGACCATGGGGTGATGGTTATCCCCACTTGAGAACATTTCTTGTCTGGTCCTCTAAGGACCTGGTAGTGGAGCTCTAGGACCCTAGGGTGACTGTTCTTGATGGGTGAGATGGTGAGAGTGGTGATGCCACTACTACTAGGTTGTAAGTTGATAGTGTAGGGAGGTAAGGGCATATGGCTCTAGCCCTCCTAAGATAGCGTGGTGACCTTGGTGGCCCCATGCACCACAGTCTGATGATGGTGGATCTTGTGGTTCAAGTGAGTACACAGAGTGAAGAGTTGATCGATCTATATGTATAGCCATGTCCATGCTCATGGACATTCCTATGTTCTATGCTTCCCTTGATTAGCCATGAGGTGGACATTCCTATGTCTTTCTTTCTCTTCCCTAGATTGGTTTGGTTCTGGCTGTTAGCTGTTGAGATGTGTGGATGGGAGGGATGGATGGATAGAAATGGGTTAAAACTTGAGAAACAATCATAAAATATTGATCACCTTGCATAGGAGAACTACAACCATAAATATGTCTTTTTGCTTTACCCTTGCATTCCACTTACCACAAAGCAAACGCAAAGCATAGGGTGGGAGCTAGTGGCCAGTACAAATCATATTGTTAATTATTTGGCAGGTGACGAGCCAGAGTACGACTACCATGGTGATGGTTGGGAGGATTAGAGGTCTTGTCCTACGCTCAATGTTGCCAGAGGAGATTGGGTCTACGCCCGCTGCTGCGCCTTCTGATGCTATTCTAGATGCTATGTGCTTTGAGTGATTCTACCAAGTGGTGATGTAATAATGAGTAAACCTCTCTATTGAACTCTTTAAGATAGGTATTCGATGTATGACTTGTAATATAGACTGATATTCGATAATGTGATGGCATGATCTCCTGGGACTATCACATTATGGTTTGTATCTATGGATTTCCCTTTGAGGAAATCATGGATCCAGATTTCACCTGGGCTTTGAAAAAAGAGAGGTCATCGATCCGGATGCGCAAGACTGATACAGTAAGCTCTATAAGCCATTCGTCTCTGAATCTCATGTTGATGCTTTAGCCACCATCTTTCGTTGGGCAGTAGGGGAGGGAGAGCAGGTGCAGGCTGTGGACATGCTTGCAACCGTGTGAGAGGGTGGCATCGGTTTTCTCTTCTGGTCATATTAATTCTTGTCAAAAGGAATCCTACTTATATACTGATTTGGAATGCGTGCCGCCTAAATCAAAAGGACCATTGCAATGCCGTTAGAGATGTTATCCATTCTAGCAACACCGACATTGTCTGTCTGCAAGAGACAAAGATCGCAAGCATGACCCAATACATGTTCCTCTTGGTGTTTGGATCAACTTATGATAAATACATTGCATTGTTGGCCAATTTTACTAGGGGAGGTGTTCTGATTGCTTGGAAGGGCAGCTCTTGTCAGGCAATTGCTTCTAGAGTGGATACCTATTCTGTGTCCGTCCTATTCTCTGAGCAAGAAGGCTACAATTGGTGGTTCACCGGAGTCTGTGGACCACAAAGAGATGAGGAGAAGATGTTGTTCCTACAAGAGGTTAGAAACTATAAGGATCTGAACAATGGGCCTTGGTTAGTGCCAGGAGACTTCAATCTAATTTACCAAGCCACCGACAAGAACAATGCAAATCTAGACAGGGCTATGATGGGAAGATTTAGGTGGTTATTGGATGACACTAAGATCAAAGAAATACCATAGCTGGGCCGTAAATACACATGGTCCAATGAGAGGAGGTCTCCCACATTAGTTTGGTTCGATAGTGCATTCTGCTGTGTTGAGTGGGAAGGCATTTTTCCTGATTCAGTTTTGTAGAGTACAGGGGTATTTGATCACTGTCCACTTATCCTTGGCTTAAAAGTGAGCACCAGTGGCAAGTGTCTTTTTCATTTTGAAAGCTTTTGGACAAAGGTCCTAGGATTTATAGATGCTGTCAAACAGAATTGGGAAGCACCAGTATAGTTTGATTGCGCCATTGATTGGCTCAGTAGAGGGTTATAAAAATGGGGCAAAGGAAGGTGGGGAATATTAAACTCTAGCTTGAGATGGCTAAGGAGGTCCTTCACCGCTTGGAAATTGAAAGGGATTCAAGGGATCTTACTAAAGAAGAGGAGTGGATGCGCAAGAAACTCAAACTCCATTGTCTTGGGTTGGCATCACTAGAATGAACCATGGATCGGCTACGTTCTAGAATTCTACACCTTAAGGAAGGAGATTTGAACACTGCATTTTTTCATTAGTAGGCTAGATTTAGAAAAAAAACAAAAATTTATTCTAAAGCTGCAGGCTGGGGATCAAGTGGTTTTCTCTCAGGAGGAAAAACATCAAGCTGTGTTTGACTATTTTGATGGTATCCTTGGAAGGCAGAGGAAAGGGAGTACTCCATTGATCTGAATAGATTGGGCATTCAACAACATGATCTTTCTATACTGGAGGCTCCATTTTCAGAAGAGGAAGTGTGGGCTACTATAAAGGACATGCCGGTGGATAAGGCCCCAGGACCGGATGGGTTACTGGGTGGTTCTAGAACATGTTGGAATGTTATCAAAGGAGACATTTTGATGGCCCTAGATGCCATTTACGGAGGCCAAGTGTTCAAGTTCAGGCTCCTTAACTCGGCCTTCATCACCTTGCTGCCTAAGAAGATGGATGTAGTTCAAGTAAAGGATTTTAGGCCTATAAGCCTGATTCATAGTTTCACTAAATTGGTGACTAAAATTATGGCTAATCGACTGGCCCCTTTCTTACCCTCTTTGATCTCTACGAACCAAAGTGCTTTTGTGAGAGGAAGGAATATCCACGCCAATTTCATTTTAGTGCAGCAAATGGTGAAATCTCTGCACAAAAAGAAGGAAGCTCACATCTTGCTCAAGTTGGATATCTCTAAGGCATTTGATTCTATGTCCTGGTCATGTTGGAAGTCTTGCGACATGTGGGGTTTGGACAGCGATGGTGTGACTTGTTATGCCTGATCCTGTCAACCTCCTCCATGCAAGCTTTGGTGAATGGTGACCCGGGAGAGATTATTACATAGCAGCAAGGTCTCCAGGGGTATCCCCTCTCACCCATTTTCTTCATACTGGTCATGGACTTCATGAACTCAATGGTCAGATATGCGCAATGATGAATGAGTTACTACATCCACTATCCATTCAACAAGCCCGACATCAAATCTCCTTCTTTGCCGATGATGTGGTGATATTCTTAAGACCCTTCAGTTTGGATTTAACTATTTTTAGACATCTTCTTGATCTATTTGGACATGCCTCCGGTCTTAGAACCAATCTTTCCAAAAGTTCAGTCTCCCCTATCCACTATATAGATGAAGAGCTGATACTCACTGCCAACATCCTCTCTTGCTCCATCAAGGATTTTCCCTATACTTACCTTGGGCTCTCACTCACAATTGGCAAGCCAACCAAGGAGGTATTGTTGCCTTTACTAGATAAAGTGGCTGACTACCTCCCACGATGGAAGGCATCTTTAATGAATAGAGTTGGGTGACTGATAATGGTTTGCTTGGTCTTGACTGCTGCCCCAATTTACCTCTTGACAGCTAGGGATATGCCAAAGTGTTTTTTAAGGCTATAGGTAAAAAAGAAGAGGTTCCTTTGGAAGGGACAAGAGCAAGCAAATGGGGGTCACTGTCTGGCAGCCTGGGAGAAAGTACAGCGGCCAATCGAATATGGAGGGTTGGGCATCTATAACTTAGAACTGCTTGGTTGTTCTCTAAGAATTCGATGGCTTAGGCCATACCTGAACAGACCATGGGCAGGGCTCCCAATCTTAGTGTACCTCGTAAGGCTCAGGCCCTTTTTGATGTTGCAGTGGATGCCATTGTGGGAAATGGGGAGCAAATCCTGTTTTGGACTGACAGGTGGCTAGATGGGCACACCATGGCTAACATAGCCCCTAATTTGGTCAAAACAGTGACAAAACAAACAGCCAAGCGACGGACTGTGGCTCAAGCAATCCAAAATAGAAGATGGGTTGGTAACATAAAAGGAGCTCTCACAATAGAGGTTCTGATTGAGTACCTCCATATTTGGGATACTGTGGACGACTTATTCTTGCAGCCAGATGTGCAGGACCATTATACTTGAAAATTATCCTAGGATGGGACATACAACAGAAAATTTGCACATGGAGCCTTCTTCGTGGGAACTATCAAGTTTGGACCATGGCGAAGGATTTGGAAAAATTAGGCACCCTCGTGCTGTAAATTCTTCATCTGGCTGGTATTTCACAATAGGGTCTGGACGGCTGACAGGTTGGCTAAAAGAGGTCTCCCCATCTGGATACTTGTCCCTTTTGTGATCAGGCTGAGGAAATCATATATCACTTGCTGGTTGAATGTGTATTCACTCACCAAGTGTGGGCCTTGATATTCCATAGACTTGGCTTGTTGTTTCTGGTGCCTGATCCAACTATGAGTCGCTTCTCATGATGTTGGAGGAAAACTAATGGAGCGGCTCCAAAGGAAATCAGAAAGGTTTGAACGCTTTGATAATCTTGATAGCTTGGGAGGTCCGGAAGCATCATAATGATTGTGTCTTCCAGAACTTAAGGCCGAATGTTCAGGAGGTTATCAGTGATGTGTGCACGGAGGGCGGTCTTTGGTCTATGTCTGGGGCCTCCAAGCTCACACAACTTTTATCTAGGTCGCTCCCCTTTGGAGCTTAAGTTCTGGGAGTTGCTCGTTGTCTTTTAGTTAGTTTGTGGAGCGTTGATGTGCTAGTCTCTTTAGGTGGGGTGTGTGTGTTTGTCCTGGTGCTCGGGTTAGTTCTCCTAGACCCGTGTACTTTTATTCTACTTTAATGAAATGACATGATGAAATAAGTATCGAGAAAACAAAGTACATCCTACCCGATAAATAAAAAGGGAACTGTCGAATTGAGGGTATCCAATCGATCAAACACAAATAAATCTATTGTTTTTACGTGTTTTAACCGAAGCAGAGCAGAAGCATCAGCGAAGCGACTCTAGATTTAGCGACCAATCTCTATACTTCTTATTGTACAAAAATCTCAAGGGTGTTTTGGATCTTCTAGGTGGCCTATACCAATCCTACAACAACCTTAGATATCTCCTCGACGGGCTCCTTTCAGAGGGCATGCACTCGAGTTAGCAAACGGATGAAGTACCAAAGTAAATTGGCATGTGCCCCTTCCCATTAGAGAAAAGCAGAGTTCCCTCTAGAATGCGAGGTTATCACACGATACAATTCATATTGATTTGATAAGAAATATGGACTGATAAAATACAATGAGAAAATATGAACTATTTAATTACTAAGGGAAAGGAAACTAACCCGACAGTTTGGACTAGCGTGATAATTCGGAGACACCAAAATCCTTCTTCTGCAGCATGGAGACAAAGCCACCGAGGAGGACAACTGATGGTCCATGTAAGCACAAGCAAACCAAGCCCCCTCACGCCCGTCAACAAGTGCCCCATATATATATAGCATAGCTGTTGATTGAACGAACTCTCAGGCCAATCACTGTCATCAACGGAATTCTTTTGATGGGCCATTAATCTTCTCTAGAGGAGTCCGTGTTGCTCAAATGAAAAATCTGCAAAACGACTTGAAGACTTAATAAGAAGAGGGTCTCTTAATTGTCTTTTATTTTTTCAAACCGAGTTGTTATATATGTTCAAGATGTGGCAGTAAAACTCCTTTTTGTTGTATATAACTTTAAAAAGAGAGCTGACTATATAGCCATGGAATATGAAACAAAGATATACTAGATCAAAAGTGAAAGAAACCATACTATATATTGTAACATTGTGTCACATTAGGCCCCGTTTGGCTTGCACTCGTATCTATCTTAATCCATATTTATTGGGATGAATTAGGATATTTAACTAATTTTCACCCCGATCTATTCTAACATGAATGAGTTGAGGTAAATATGAGTGCAGTCAAACAAGCCCTTACGGATTTATGGTTTCTATCTCATTCGTCATTAATTCACCGAACAAGTTATTAGAGGGATGCCTTTATGGCGCTGCTTCTTCCGTTTCAGATTGTAACGTACTGTTAGACTATTTTAACATAACAAATGATTATGATGCACACACGTGTGGTGGTTATCTATTTTCAAAAATCTGCTATCCCCCAAGTCTCCATCCCATAAATCTGACGGATGCATGCATGCCAATTAAATTTGTACTACTTCTGCAATGAAAAGAAACAAAAGGGGAAAAAAAGAAAAACCCTGAAGTGAAATTAAAGGCGCTGATTTCACTCACCTGCAGGAATTGCCCACAGAGAAAACGATCGAGGCCTCCTTGTTCAAATTTGAACTATACCGGATATGCAGCAAGATGGGCAGTCAGATAGATAGATAGATAGTTTCAGCTGGTGGAGAGGAGAGCCTGATGAAATAAGTTTCGGAACCGGATAATCCAGGCAGGGCGCACGGAAAGGGAACTGACTAAAGAGTAAAGACCAAAGCTTAAGCCAGCATTCAGATTCATTTACGTGTTGAGGAGGCAAAGAGTAATAACCGAAGCAGAGCAGAAGCATCAGCGACGTCAGCGACTCTGTAGCGACGAGACGAGGCGCAGGCGCTCAGACACGGCTTCCAGTTCCAGGTCGGTGCCGTTGTCCACCAACGACACCCATCTGCGATTCTGCCTCCACCACGAATCCACGATCTGACCCATCAGGGACGAGAAGTGGGGCACACCGCATCAGGAATGAGAGGTGGGGAGCAAAGCAGGCCGCAGCGGCGCCCGGAGGGAGAGGGGCGGTGGTGATTTGGGCGAACAAATTGATCTGCACAGCCCACTGGCACGCTCTGCGTCGTGTTCGGACCATGCGTGGCGTGGCCGAGGCGAGGCGCCGAGGGCCAAGTGGCACGCTCTGGATCGGAGGCTGTGTATTGGAGGCAGAAATGCACTGCAACGTTACGGTGGTTGTATTGGAGGCATGGATCGGAAGCTACGTTGTTATCTCTCCTGATGTTGAAGCAAAGGAGAGAACATCCAACAACATATATCGATGGTTAATTTAGTATGGACGCAAAGGCCAAAATGAAAATGAAAACTTACGGACCATATATATATATATACGAGTAGCAATGAATCGGGGAAGCTCATACTAATTCAGTGGTAACTTCAACTGTGAACTTAAATACTCCGTGTACGTATGTGGGGGGTATGGCCTCCGGTATCCTCAAGACAAGACATGGGCCGCACCATCAGAGGTGGCTCAGCCCACAAGATCAAGACGTGCACGGCGCTGCTCGGCATGCACCGCAAGCTATTATATAGTACCAAATAAGATACTTTACTTGTAACCCTACCCCTCCAGAGTATATAAGGAGAGGCAGGAGTTCCCTAGTGGACAAGATCTATCTACTACATCTCAGTGCAATACACCAACGACGCATGACGTAGGGTATTACGTCGATCAGACGGCACGAATCTGTCTAAATCGCTGTCTCTGCGCCTTGTGTCACCATCTGGTTCCTGATTACGCGTACATCCACCGACAAATCTACCATCGCGGGATACCCCTCGGTGGACTGCCGAGCATATTCTGTCGACAGTTGACGCGCCAGGTAGGGGTGTGCACTTGATCCCATGACGAGCCAGATGGACCTCAAATCAACGGCACGTTCTCGTCATCAATCTCGTGGAGATCCATGCCGGTCCACAACGATGATTCATCGCTGGCTGCACCAGCCCCACGACAGCAGATCCGATATCGGAACCACCTCCGAGGTCGCCTTCACCAATAACTCACCGCCTGCTAGGTGCTCGCCATCAACGCCAACCAGGTGACGCCATACACCGCCGACCAGACGCTCCGTCCAAAGCTAAGTCACGCTTTAATATTCTTCTAAATATTATCCAATCTCCGTATATCGCCATAATGTTTCTCCGAGCTGTTTTCTCCATATTTGCTCTCCAAACGATTTTCTGAACCCTCGAACAGTCCTGTTGATGCCCGGACGCCTCTAGAGACGGCCCTGTCTCCGGCTCCTCCCTACACGTGCTATGGGCTCCGCGCTCTGCGTTATGGGTGGTCGGCAGCGGCTCCTTGGTCACGCATGTTCCTCCTACACGTGCACGAGCTCCGCGCTCCGCGTTATGGACTATGGACTAGCTAGGGCTGGAGACTCAGCTACACACTAACTGGTCAGACGGTTTATATTAAATATAAATACATCTTCACACCAACTGATCGCCGAACTGCATATGCTATTTCATCGCTATTGCTGATTTTTCTCCGGAGTTCATATATTTTTACATCATGTACTACCCGTTCTACATATTTGTATTGCAGGATCATCGTTCAGGTGATCGGACCACCTGGTGCTCGGACTTCTCCATCGATCAACTGGTCGGACCGCTAGGTTCATCGACTTCGTCGCCGACCAGTTGATCGGACTGTTCGCCGGTCGCTTCTACTCAATGCTCACTTCGTCGCCGACTAGTTTACCAGACTGTTCGTCGCTCGTGCTTCATCGCCAGCTACGCCGGTTACTCCTCGGCGCTCGGATTCTTCGTGCTCGAGGACTAAGTGGGCACACTTCACCGCACGGACGTCGCTAGCTACGCTGGGGACTCCTCGGTGCTCGGACATCGCCGCCTACGCCGGGGACTCATCGGTGCTCGGACATCGCCAGCGACATCGAGGACTCCTCGGTGCTCGGACATCGCCAGCGACGCCGGGGACTCCTCGCTCTTCGGTGCTCGAACATCGCCCACGACGCCGAGGACTCCTCGGTACTCAGACATCGCCAGCGACGTCGGGGACTCCTCGCTCCTCGGTGCTCGGACATCACCAGCGACGCTGGGGACTCCTCGCTCCTCGATGCTCGGACATCGCCAGCGACGCTAGGGACTCCTCGGTGCTCGTACATCGCCAGCGACGCCAGAGACTCCTCGCTCCTCGGTGCTTGGATGTCGCCAGCTACGCCGGGACTCCCTTGCTGCTCGGATCTTGCTACGTCTCATTGGTGTGCTATCAAGCTGCTCCATGCTGTTCGGATCAGGGTGCTGATCTTGGGCAGCACGTCTAGGGTATTGATACGCTCATGTCAGACGATGTCGGCAAGCTTTCGGACTTCTTTTTCTTTGACCCTGCTACAAGATTCATTCTTCATCTTTCAAGCAGGCTCGGGGACTAAATGGGCACACTTCACCTTGCGGTGAATGTGCTTTTCGAGGCTACGCCCGGGGACTGGCTGCTTGCTCGGTTGGTCTTCTACTTTCTGACCCTGGCACCACGTGACTACGTCACCTACTATTAGGCTCGGGGACTAGCTGTGGGGGTATGGCCCCTGGTATCCTCAAGACAAGACATGGGCCGCACCATTAGAGGTGGCCCAGCCCACAAGATCAAGGCGTGCACGGCGCTGCTTGGCGTGCACCGCAAGCTATTGTATAGTACCAAATAGGATACTTTACTTGTAACCCTACCCCTCCATGCCGATCCACGACGACGATTCATCGCTGGCTACACCAGCCCCCGCGATAGCAGATCCGATCTCGGAACCACCTCCGAGGTCGCCTTCACCAACAACTCACCGCCCGCTAGGTGCTCGCCGTCAATGCCAACCAGATGACGCCATACGCCGCTGACCAGACGCTCCGTCCAAAGCTAAGTCACGCTTTAATATTCTTCTAAATATTCTCCAATCTCCGTATATCGCCATAATGTTTCTCTGAGCTGTTTTCTCCATATTTGCTCTCCAAACAATTTTCCGAACCCTCGAACAGTCCTGTTGATGCTCGGACGCCTCCAGAGATGGCCCTGTCTCTGGCTCCTCCCTACACGTGCTACGGGCTCCGTGCTATGCGTTATGGGTGGTCGGCAGCGGCTCCTTGGTCACGCCTGTTTCTCCTACACGTGCACGAGTTCCGCGCTCCGCGCTATGGACTATAGGCTAGCTAGGGCTGGAGACTCAGCTACACACTAACTGGTCGGGCGGTTTATATTAAATATAAATACATCTTCACACCAACTGATCGTCGAACTGCATATGCTATTTCATCGTCATTGCTGATTTTTCTCCGGAGTTTATATATTTTTACATCATATACTACCCGTTCTACATATTTGTATTGCAGGATCATCGTCCAGGTGATCGGACCACCTGGTGCTCGGACTTCTCCACCAATCAACTAGTCGGACCGCTAGGTTCATTGACTTCATCGCCGACCAGTTGATCGGACTGTTCGCCGGTCGCTTCTACTCAATGCTCACTTCATCGCCACCGCCAGTTTACGGTCGTTTCGTCGCTCGTGCTTCATCATGACACGCGCGGTTACTCCTCGACGCTCGGATTCTTCGTGCTCGAGGACTAAGTGGGCACACTTCACCGCATGGACGTCGCTAGCTACGCCGGGGACTCCTCGGTGCTCGAACATCACCGCCTACGCCGGGGACTCTTCGGTGCTCGGACATCGCCAGCGACGTCGAGGACTCCTCGGTGCTCGGACATCGCCAGCAACGCCGAGGACTCCTCGGTACTCGGACATCGCCAGCGACGCCGGGGACTCCTCGCTTCTCGGTGCTCGGACATTACCAGCGACGCTGGGGACTCCTCGGTACTCGGACATCGCCAGCGACGCCGGGGACTCCTCGCTGCTCGGTGCTCGGACATCGCCAGCGACGCTGGAGACTCCTCGCTCTTCGGTGCTCGGACATCACCAGCGACGCCGAGGACTCCTCGGTACTCGGACATCGCCAGCGACGCCGGGGACTCCTCACTCCTCGGTGCTTGGACATCGCCAGTGACGCCGGGGACTCCTCACTCCTCGGTGCTCGGACATCGCCAGCGACGCCGGGGACTCCTCACTCCTCGGTGCTCGGACATCGCCAGCGACGCTAGGGACTCCTCGCTCCTCGGTGCTCGGACATCGCCAGCGTCGCCGGGACTCTTCGCTCCTCGGTGCTCGTACATCGCCAGCGACGCCAGGGACTCCTCGCTCCTCGGTGCTTGGACGTCGCCAGCGACGCCGAGGACTCCCTTGCTGCTCGGATCTTGCTACGTCTCATTGGTGTGCTATCAAGCTGCTCCATGCTGTTCGGATCAGGGTGCTGATCTTGGGCAGCACGTCTAGGGTCTTGATACGCGCATGTTAGACGACGTCGGCAAGCTTTCAGACTTCTTTTTCTTTGACCCTGCTACAAGATTTATTCTTCATCTTCCAGCAGGCTCGGGGACTAAGTGGGCACACTTCACCTTGCGGTGAATGTGCTTTTCGAGGCTATGCCCGGGGACTGGCTGCCTGCTCGGTTGGTCTTCTACTTTCGGACCCTGGCACCACGTGACTACGTCACCTACTGTCAGGCTTGAGGACTAGCTGTGGGGGTATGGCCCCCGGTATCCTCAAGATAAGACATGGGCCGCACCATCAGAGGTGGCCCAGCCCACAAGATCAAGGCGTGCACGGCGCTGCTCGGCGTGCACCGCAAGCTATTGTATAGTACCAAATATGATACTTTACTTATAACCCTACCCCTTCAGAGTATATAAGGAGAGGAAGGAGTCCCCTAGTGGACAAGATCTATCTACTGCATCTCAGTACAATACATCAAAGACACAGGACGTATGGTATTACGTCGATCAGACGGCCCGAACCTGTCTAAATCGTTGTCTCTGCGCCTGGTGTCACCATCTGGTTCCTGATTACGTGCACCTCCACCGACAAATCTATCATCGCGGGATACACCTCGGTGGACTGCCGAGCATATTCTGTCGACAATGTATATATAAACATAATGTATATGTAGGTACTCAGTAAACACTATGTATCTAGAAAATCTAGAACGACTTATAATTGAGGAGGCAAGGAATAAATAAAAGAGAAAAATGAATGTATCTAGCTTAGCTGGGAGCGAGACGAGCAAGCAAAGGTTGCTTGTAATGTAATATATATACGATCTGATGCTTCATATCACCCCTCTGGCTTATCTGCACCGCTGCCTCAGAAATGCACTGAAGCGGTTGCAGGCCTGGATTTGAAGCTACGTTGTTATATATCTTTGCTTTTTTTAATAATGGAATAAACATCTGGCTTCATCCTCACTCGTAAGTGAGGAATCTGACCACGTTATTACAAAGAAGCTCTCACACTTATGTTTAAAGCAGACTCACAAAAAAAAACCAGAAAATCAGTTCACAGTCCTAAGCATAATGGGCCATTCATAAGAGGAAGAAAATGCCAAAGCCGATGTCTCCAGGGTCTGACAAGCCTTGTAGATACATTCTTTCTTTTTTTCACTTAGTTGCAACTGATCCCAAAACCAGAACCAATGCGTTCCCTGAATAAGACCTGCAAAAATGTTTTAGGACTACATTTGTCAAAAACACTATCATTTCTAGTGAGCCATAAGGTCAGCAAAAGGCAGCTGCCCCTGCTAGTAATAACAAGCTTGAATCTATTCCACATTGCTTATAATAATTCCCAAAAAGGTTTGCTACAGTACATGATGGATTAACACCAAACACCGTATGCAATGCACGTCAAAGAAATTTAGCATATTTACACTCAAAAAACAGATGTTGAATAGTCTCAAAATTACTACACAAGCAGCAATATTTGCTTCCTTGCCAATTTCTTTTAGCTAGGTTGTCTTTAGTTAGTATTACACCCTTTTTGAGGAACCAAAGAAATATCTTAATTTTAAGTGGCAGCTTGACACGCCAAATTTCCTGTGTTACCTTGATGTGATTAGTGATTAAGTATCTGTACATCGACCTAACCGTAAAATTACCACTTGTACTTAAGGTCCATGTGATAGTATCCTTCCCTGTTTGTAGGTTTACATTCGCAATAGTTGCAATCAGATTATTCCATTCTAGCAATTTATTTCCTATTAGTGCCCTCCTAAAAGAGACATTAAGGGGAATAGTGCTGAATATACTTCGGCTACTGTTGCATGTTTTTTGCAAACTATGTTGAACAAGTTTGGAAATATGTAACTTAAGGGTTGGTTCCCTAACCAGGTATCTTCCCAGAATCTAATTTGAGAGCTGTCCCTTTGGTTGAACTTTACCAAATTAAAAAATTGATCTTTCACTGTCATTAAGCCCATCCAAAAATAAGAATCGCCAGCTTTCTTATTTACTTAGGAAAGTGTTTTGTTTTTTAGGTACTTATTTCGTAATAATTCCTGCCACATTCCATCTTCATTATAAAGTTTGTATAACCATTTACTTAGAAGGCACTTATTCTGTGAATCTAAGGAGAGAAGTTTTTTTTTGTTTGAATGGAAAGGAGAGAAGAACATATATCGATGGTTAATTTGGTATGAACGCATATATATCAATGAATTGGTGAGATCATACTGATTCAGTGCAAACTTCAATTGTGAAATAATTAAGGAACAAACAAACAAATAGCATATATAATTGGACGTGACAAATGCACCACTGCACCCGTAGACTTTTCTCGTTTTGGTCAAGGGCATGCGTTCACCACCAGAGACTGAAGCTACAACGAGTCTCCACCAGCCGTACGGGCCGCGTTGGAGCACAAGAGCAACAAGGCCCAGCTTGGGCGTCTTTGGACCTGAGTGGATCATGTATGTTAGGACTTGTGAGTGGCGCTACTTTGGATCCGGCCAGTGTTTGCTTCATGGTCTTTGTTTGAATTGTTGGCTGATGACTTATCACACAATTTGCTTCCACCATTGCTTGGAGGAAAGACTGTACAGAATTGCTCTTCGATTCTGAGCAGTGCAACTGAAGGTCTTAAGTCATGTTCCCCAATATCTATATTCTTCAGGTGGCAAATGGAGTGACTGTGCAGCTCAGATCAATGCCTAATAGAATGTAGTAGGTCTGATGCAATAATGTGCTAAAGCTTGATAATTTTAGAAGACTGAATGAATCCTGGTTTAGGAGAAAAAATAGTGACGATGTTGGAGCTGAAACAGTTAATTTTCATCTATAAATTATTACTTAAAACTGGGGTTGTTGGGAAAAAGGACATAAGAACGATGATGGATGCAATATATCCATTTGCATATTAGTTTTGATTGAGGATTATATGTTTGTTCTCTTCTAGCTAGCACCCTGTTCGCTTGGGCTTGTTTGGCTGATAAGCCATGGCTGAAAGTATTATTGGTTGATTTGGTGTGAGAGAAAAATATTGTTCGTTGGCTGAAAAGTACGGCTTATAAGCCAAACAAGCCCAAACGAACGGGGCGTAGATTTGGTGATAAGAAAGGCCATCAGCGCCAATCATTTCTAGAAATAAAAAACCGGGGGCAAAAATAGCAATTTTTTATTTTAGAAATAAATCTCAGAACCTCAGGCCTCGCGCATTACTCTTCTTACCACTGAGCCTCACACTCAGTTATGACTAAGTAGCAGATACATTTCTTTTGTCTTCACTATAGTGAATATTGTAATGAATATTTGAAACTCCAAATAAATTTAAATGAAAAAAGTTTCAAATAGAAAGTTTTGGATCTCGTCGAGATTTACATCTATGCTTCTGGTCGTTTTACCATCCGAGGTAATTTCAAAATTTTGAATTTAAATTTTATAGAACTTCAAATAGAATTTTAGGATCCCAAATGCTTTGAAATAAAAAACATCAACTACAAAGATGTAGATCTCAAATTGGTTTGGTCATTTCTCCATCTGAGTTTGTTTGGACATTTTGAAAAAAATGAATTTTAAAATATAAGAACTTCAAATAGAATTTTGGGACCATAAATAACTTCAAACTAAAAAGTTGTGTATCTTCTCGAGATATACAAGTTTTATATAAAGTTTGTCTTCAACCGACTTTATTTGAAAAAGTTATGGATTTTACTATGTTGTAGCATGGTTATTGCTGTATGATTCGGTAGTGAAAACCATTTTCATCGCTGGATCATATGGCGAGACAACAGTGATGATGGAGCCTATTTTCGTCATCGGTTGGTAACACCAACAGGCGGTGATAACCCCATCACCGCCAGCCTTGTATTAGGAACTGATGGTGATAAGCATCATCACCGTCGGTTTTAATAAATCTAGAGGTGAAAGTATTGGCCGTGAAAATGTTTTTTTGTAGTGATAAACATCTGTGAAATACTAGAAAGACAGGCACGGCCTTGCCGCGCCATTGATTTGAGTATCCATTTGAAGCCCTGGTTTCAGAAAGAGATCTCCGTTTTCCAAGCCCAAAAGGGTATTTTGCTCTCTCCACCTATCTCGCTCCTGAGTTTGTTTGGTTGGGAGTAAAAACGAATCCATCTCTGGGATAGTTCTAGTAGGTGTTCAGTTAAATTGATGAAATGGTTGTTTTACATGGAAACAAGCCAACATAAAGAATAAATCATGGATACCAGCTTTTACAGAAATAGAAATGATGACCGCTTTATCACATGCTAAGGTGACCGCTAATTTGATGGCATGAATATTGATCTAAATTACAGCACGAGACATTGTCTGTCAGTATCAATCTTTGCGAAGATAGGAGCGGAAACAAAAAGGCTCCTCATGAAGTCAAAAGAATAAAAAACAGGCCAACATGGCAGTGAACACATCCACGCTGCTAGTGATATACCCTCTTGATGCAAGTAGTTGGTACATATGATCATTTAGGAAAATGTTTGGATGAATGTTTGTTTAAAAATACTCTCTGAAACCTGCAACTTTATTTTTTATCTGAATATTACTTCAGTTATAGTCAGAATGTGCAAATCAATTTGAACAAATGAATGGTGAAAAACATATACAAGGCTATCAAAGTCATAGCGTGATGAAACTTTCCATGGGCGTGCCACTAGATCAAACGGCTTGTAGGCACAACAGAGAATATCACAGTTCACAGTATTGCAGGGGAAGGAGCTACGGTAGTCTGTGGCGCCTCGCAAGCAGTTGCAGTTAAGCACGCTGGACTGGAAGAGGTGCCCGTACACAGGCACAGACTCCTTGATTGGGCGGTCGACGAAGGTGGCACTGGCAGTTCCCTGGCGATAATGGGGTCGGCGGCGACTACATCTTGCCTGCAGCGCCGTGTGTCGAGGGCCCACCTAGCTCACGCTGGCAGAGTCGCGTGCGCCCGGGGGCCGGCCGCGCAGGCACCGTGCATGGAGCCGGCCACATCCCGCGTCGGGGAGCCGGCCGCGCCCGCTCGGGGGAGCAGCCACGCTGGGGCCAACTCGCTGTTGCGCCGGTGGCCAAGGGCGTCTCACCCAGCCATGGGCGGGGGCTAGGGCCACCGTGCTTCCGTGCCGGGGGGCGGTTCTGCCCCGCCATGGCTGCCTCACCGCCGTGTCGGGGCATCTGCGCCGCCGCCGCGTGAGAGAGGGAGGTTGAGAGAGAGAGAGAGAGAGAGGAGAGGAGAGGGAGGGAGAGAATGGATGTGGCGATCGAACGATCGAAATCGAACGGCCGAGAAATTTTAGATGGCGTGGACAAATCTGGTGCCGAGGAGGATGGGGCAAGATTCGTATAGTAAAAGATAACTCGCAGCAAAACATTCTAATCTTCCACATGCTGTTGACTAGGGAAGTATGTGCCTAGAACTCCTTGAGGTCCTCGGAGAACACGTCAAATCCTCCATCTAATTACCAATCTAGGATTTTGCATTTTGCTGAAATAATAATACAAAGTGTGAGCTCCATCGTACTCATCAAGTATAGTACGTAAAGAGGCTGTTCGGCTGGCTTATTGCCTGCTGGCTGGCTGGCTTATTCTCTCACGAAATCACTGTTCACATCCTACCAGAACAGTATTTTTCTCTCACAACAATCAGCCGGAACGGTATTTTTCAGTCCTGCCGAACAGGCCCAAAATGAGTAGCATGCATCCATAGGTTTATAATGAGAAATAGGTTACAGTGTGAAACATCTAGGCCCTATATATTATGGAGATTATATTTCGGTGATTAATAAATACAAGTAGATGTGACTAACATGAGTTTTATTTGCAAAATGAAATGTATTTGAGTTAGCCGGACGTAATATGAATAGCCACGTGCCTTGACCCAAGACTTGGTTTGTGAAGATTGAATAGCACACAGGAGATTCACGAAGGCTAAGGATACTCTAGAGCGAACGTAGGATACGAACGTGGGGGGCATACTATACGTTGAAGTACTGTGTAATATGTCTTTCAGCCTGTTCGCTTGGTCACATTTGGCTTATAAGCCATGGCTTATCAGCCAACAAACAATATTTTTCTCGCACACCAAACCAGCCAATAGTACTTTCAGCCATGACTTATAAGCCAAACCAGCCCAAACGAACATGACGTTTATTTTTCTTTGAACGTACTACTAAGGTCCCAAAGCATTCAACTTGAGAGTCCATAAAAGAGCAATGTGTTATATGGCTAACTCTCACATGAGAGCATGCACAGTTAAGTAGTTCGATTATTTCAATTTATACGTTATTCACTTATTTTGAATTGAGTAAAATGCATATTTAGCACGTAAACTTGGTAGGTGGGTGCACTTACATACACCATCTTTCTAATTGCTCAACTCAGTTAAAAGAACTTGGCAAGTGGGTGCACTTACATACATCTTTCTAATTGCTCAACTTAGTTCAAAAAACATGGCAGGTGGGTGTACCACTGGTCATCAGGGCACACAGAAGACAAAAATAACCATACTAGTGGCCGATCTAGCATAGGAGGTTGTAATAACAATTGTAGATAGCTTCCTCTTTTTTTTTTTGAATGCCTCAACCTTCGAGTATAAGCCGTAGTATTTGAACTCACGCACTAACTCACACCCCACACACACCACACCACATGTGCACGCACACACACTCCCTAGTGCGCAAGCTAGATCTACAACATATATCTAGATCTAGAATGACACGGCTAAGAGAGATATGATAGTTATGGCGCATACGTGTGAGGCAACTGAAATTATTTGGGGGCCGGCTCCGGTGAGGCAAGCAAGTTCGTCCCCATCAGGAATCGAACCCGCGAGCGGTCCCTTCACACCTGGAAGCTGGACCAACCGAGCTAACGCTCGGTCCTCTTGTAGATAGCCCCTTGGTAGTATATTGTCTCATGATTTAGTCCTCACTTTGGCACATACGAGAGACAGAGAGGGTTTTGGAAGAGGGAGAAAGGATATGGCTCCGATGGCAATCACGTAACTACGAATAGTGTGTCTGTGCAACGGATGGGTCTAAGCTGAGGGAAACCTAATTACTTGGCTCTATATCACAGTAGGTGATGGGGCCAGCGGAGGAGCACTTGTAGTATAGTAGGAGGTGTTGACGTGAACAGATAGATACTGAGTAGTTGCCTAAGAAACAAGGTTTTACTGCGGTACCCCAAATAACTATGAACCGTTCATTTAACGAGATCGGATGGTTAGATCATCTATTAAGGTAATAGTTGAAATATATATTTATTTAATTTTTAATTTGATAAGATAGGATAAATAAGGAAAGTTTTAGATATAAAAATCTTTTATGTGTGATCTATTTGATATGATAAATCTTTTATTTTGTAACTTTGAACATGACATAATTTGGTTACCTCAAATTGCCATGATAGCTAATGTACGTGATATAATTTGATTAGCACGTAGCTGCTTTTCATTCACCTGTACGTGACAGCTACAAGGTGTAGCGTGTGTGGTTCCCAACGTTCATTTGATACGTGTAACATGTTTTAATTTAGAAAGTGTTGCACTATAGGTGAACGACCAGCTCTTGCACAAGAAAAAGGAGCCGGTGCTTTTGTTGTCACGTACTTTTTTTACGTAAATTTGTTGTCACGTACGTGTAACATGTTTTAACACTCACTATAATATACGTGATGCACAAATGTGGCCACTCAATCGCTCCTATGTAAGGGAAACTTCCCCCACTTCTTTGTTGTCCCGGTGATTAGGGGATTTTAGAAGATTTTCTTTTTTTATTAGAACATTTATTTAATTAATTAATTCATAAAGCTAATAAATCAATGGCTCAGATTGCTTTGAACTATTACCTCTTAGATGGTAATGGAGGTACCGTAGCATTGCCCTTTCTGGCCCTGTTGTCTGCACAATATATATATTTTTCTTATGAGCTAGACATATTTGCAACTCCACACTTTTACCAATGCAGAGTTCACAGCTGCAATCTTGTTCTTCTATCCTGTAAGGCCTGGGAGGGTGATGGTGTTGTTGCATCAGCTCGTAAATTAATATGAGCAACTAACCCCCTTCGAGCTGAACCAGGGACTATAAGGGGTGATCTACATTTCAAACTGGAAGGTTGGGGTAGCCACCCTCTTCTATGTCTTTATGTTGCAATATTTAACATGTAACTCACCTGTTAAAATTTAGTTGGAAGTTGCTTCCATTTTTTAGAAGAAACTGGAGGGGCTTTGGGCCCCTACAGATATTTTATTGAAAAATGGAAACTGTTACAAATGAAGGGAACAAAGACTAAGGGAATTAAGAAACTAAAAAGGACACAAAGAAAATGAGAAAAGAGAGGGAGGTTACATCAGATTTTGGATCCATAAGTCGAAAGTTTGTGAAAGTCTAGCCTTAGCCCTTAGGGAAAGGATCTTCATTTCTTTTGTGAACATTGCTTTAACCATCGAAGAGCTTGGTGGGACTCCTTTGAATATGAGGTCTTTTCGTGCAGTAAAGATGGACCAGCACATTAGGACCGCCATCATCAGGAAAAAAAGCAGGATGAGATTGGTCCCTGATCTGATCAATAGCAGCATAAATGTCGTGATCTGCCTGAATTGTGATTCCAATCAGATTCCAACAATCTTTAGCAAACTGACAACCCAAAAACAAATGATCAACTGTTTCCTTAGATGCTGTCTGACATAAAACACAATCATAAGAGTCAAGGTGCATGTTTTTCCTTTTTAGAATGTTTCTGGTACTTAACCTGTCTTTCAGAAGCAGCCTGGCAGAAACTCTTCCATAACCATTTGAACACCTGAGGGACCTGCCTGTGTCCAATGAGGAACTTGTATGCTTTTGATGCAGAGAAAGTTCCCCAATCTGTACACCATACATCTTCCTGTTCAGATAATGGAAAATGATCTCTGAAAGACTGAAGGATTTGCAATTGCTGAAAAGCTTCAGTTGACAGAGGTAGACTGAAAAGATCCTGGGTGAGCTGCTGAGAGAAAAACTTGCATGCCGTGATTGCTTTATTCTTTGCAAAAGAGAACAATTCTGGGTATTCCAGCTTCAAAGGTTGCTGGATCCATTTATCAGACCAAAATAAACAAGATTGACCATTTTGGACTTGGACTGTAGAGAAAGATTTGAAGCAATCTAGTAACTTTAGAATGTCCCTCAACCAGAAAGAGCCCTTTTTAATGTGGCTTGGCAATTTCCCATTTGAGTAGTTTTTCCCAAACTAGTGAGACCCATGGGATGTCCTTCTTGTTAAAAAAATTTGTCCAAATTTTTCATCAAGAGTGCTTCATTGTGCTTTTCCAAATTTATGACTCCTAAACCACCTTCCACTTTGGGAGCACATACCATTTCCAAAGCTGCTTTTGGCGCCTTTTTTGAGTTAATGCCAGCCCCTCTCCAAAGGCAATGTTTCTTGAATTTGTCAATTTGTTTAAGCAACCCTTTTGGAAGAGCAAGGGCACAAAGGTGAAAGGTACGTAGGGAGGGCTGTCAAAACATCATTTGTTATTTCTAGCTTTCCAGCTTGAGAGAGGACGGTGGAGGTGCAGGCCAACCTTCTTTCACACTTGGTTACCAAAGGAAGGTAATCTTCAATTCTTGGCTTAGTGATGCCCAAAGGCAGTCCAAGGTATATACCTTGCTTCCATTTTACCTGCATATAAAAGAAATTATGATGGAATTGAATGTTTCAGGAATCTTGTCCATGGAAGTGATAGTCCTGGTAACGGCAAGCGTGAAATTGGTAAGTTCTGCAATAACTCAGTATGACTCTATATGTTGCTTTTAGGTGATTTCTTGAATCAATGATCATTTAAAACAATTGGCAAGGTATAGTAATCTTTTGTTCAAACTTTGAGAACTGAACTGAGGATTGGATTAGTTGACATGACAATCAGGAGCAGGATTAAGAATATGAAACTGATGGTGTGTCATGTACTTAGTGATATGGCCTGCATATTATCTTGGACCTAAATTTGTTTTGGCCTGCCAGCTATTATTGTTAACAATATGAAATGACGAGCTCAAACTACTTTCCTACTTGCAGCTCTATGGTTCAAAGAAGACGAGCCCTTGTTAATCACTTTGAGAGTTGTATTCAATGTTTTTTTTTTCTGTTCAACTTGATTCAAGGAGCCATGTATGAGAGTATGAGTTTAGTTCGGCTAAGTAAATTAGCTTATGAGGGCTCAAATTATCGGTACCTTTTAATCTTTTACTTGGAGGTTCTTTTTGCGATATTGAGGATCGGATTTGTGCAATTGAAACCTTTGATCAGTTGTTCATGTTGAGAAGCTAATTTCTTCTCATAGTTATATGTCCTATTTTTTTACAATTTAGCTCTTTTCTTAAAGAAAATTTATGTTTGACCCCCTGAAAGAAGTAAACTCATCTTTGGACCCTGGTGTCGGCACCAGGACTCATGGCACCGAGGTAACACGTCTCGACACAGATTTTGACGCCGAGGTGCTTGACCGAAATTCTAGGTGATGTTGACGTAGCCGGTACCTCGGCGCCATAATATATGACGCCGAAGTCAGCGCCGTAGATTTTGACGTCGACCTCGGCGTCACCTCCGAGCATGGATAATCAACAAGAACTTGTCAGCGTCACGAACTCTGGCGCCGAGCATAGATAATCAGCAGGAACTTCTCGACGTCTGCCACTTTGTATTGTTTTAATTCAAAAGCGAGAGTGTAGCAGTGCTGTGAATGTCCGGCAGCGGCGCCCATGCTTTATTAATTCAAAAGCTTTGTCTGCGGCGTCTGCCACTTGGTCTCGATATCCGTACGTATTCTCCACTGCTTTGTATTGGTGCCATATCTCTCATATGCTAGGTAGGAGTTCCAGTTTCAATACGCCAGCTAGCAGCGTACTACTACTGACTGCAGCCATATCTGCGGGCTATACTGTGATTATGAACCTGGCTTTTGCATATACGGTGTATATACTCCTCCCACACGGCTTGTACTTGTACTATAGCAGCATCACTGGCGAGGGAATCACGAGATGTGAAAGCAAGCAAGCAGCAGCGACGGGGCCAATGAAAGCTTGTACTGATGCGCTGACGTGGTTTTCGCAGGTGGGGCTTGGGCGGGTACGTTCGTCTGGTTAGCTGTGTATTTTTTCAGTCAACAAATTATATTTTTCTTTTATAATAAATTAGCTAATCATATTTTGGCTTGTGAGACTAGCGGACAGTCAACTACGATTAAACGTATGGGGTGCTATAGGAGTGACGAGACAGGAACAGTGGTCAAGGTTTTTAATTTCGGTATCGTCAAAATTTTGGCCACCACTGAAATTACTGAATTTCACGAAATTCAGCCAAAATTTCGTCGAAATTTTTTTTAGAGATTAGCACATGAAGTATGTTTTTTCTAAAAAAATTTAGATCTAAATAAATATTAATATGATTTATGACTACATATCTATTAAATAGAAGAATATACAATATAAACAATAAAAAAAAATATAAGATTAGAGTTATATAGCACATGTATTAGTGTATTAAAAAATTTCGGAATTTTCTTTCGGCCACCACCAAAATTATCAAATTTCGTGAAATTCGGCCGACCTGCGCCGGTGGTGATGCATTGCTCCTGCTACAGTGCTACTAGCAGTACTCCTACTGTGCAAACGCTGCAGCCGTGTGCCCATGCGCAGTGTGCAGTGGCCTTGGGAACGACGCTGCCTCGCGCCGCGGTGCCACTACTGCCACCGCTTTGGTCAGGTCAGGGTCAGGGCAGTGAAAGCCCACCCAACGCTTTGAATGCACGATCGGCGCCGGAATACATGGCGCCGAACTCGGCGTCAAATCTACGGCGCCATGTATTCTGTCGTCGAGGTACCAGCCACGTCAATATCACCTAAGATTTTCTATTGTGCATGACCAGACACCTCGACATCAAGATATATGACGCCGAGACGGCGCCGATCCCTATGGATCTAAAGATGAGTTTAAGTCTTCCAGGAGGTCAAATGTAAATTTTCTAAAATGAAAAAGGGTCAAATTGTAAAAAATTAAGGTTACATATAAGGTCTTGAATGAATTACACGCAAAAAAGTTACAAATCGTAGCGCATTTTGTTCTATTTCAGATACAATGGTATACATGGAACATATATATTATCATGAAGCAAAACTGAAATACCCTTCTTGCACGAGAAAGACAAGATGTGGGTGAAAGGAAAATAGTTTTGGCATTGATGGTGAAAGTACAGTACAGCGGAAGCCGGTTATTTTGCACTGCATCAGGTGCGGTTCTTCACAGGTATGTGTCTTGACAAGGTTGTCATCGGCAATAATACCCAGCAACTTTGAAATTAGCTAGCTAATATATACGTGTCAGTCCTATAAATGTACACAATGACAACAGATTATTGTCATTTGTAGTAAGAAAATAGAAGAAAAAACACTAACATGTACACACAATGACAATGGATTCTTATCATCTGCTAGTAATAAGAAAATAGAAGAAAAGAAACACGAACATCATAAACATAAATATTCGTTCACCAGCACTTTTTATTAAAAAAATAGACGCATGAAAACAGAGGATATATAATTAGCATAATAACATGGTCTCCAGGAAAATGAAACTTAACAAAGTACACACAAGATAAACAAATATAATTTGTGTTTGCTTATTTTCAATCTTATGACATTTATACTGAAAATTCTGACGGAGCAAAGTGCATGCGGATTTTGGAGGCTTCAGGTTTGTAGCGCAGTCAACCAGTCCTCTTAGGCCTCGTTTAGATGTCAAAAATTTTTGGCAAAATACACTATAGCGGTTTTCGTTGTTATTTGGTAATTAGTGTCCAATCATAGTCTAATTAGACTTAAAATATTCGTCTCGTGGATTTCGTCTAAACTGTGTAATTAGTTTTATTTTTTAATTATATTTAATGCTTCATGCATGCGTCCAAAAATTCGATATGACGGGGAATCTTGAAAAATTTGGCAAAATTCTAAACTGGCTCTTACTCAGGTTTCTGTTTCACTTGAGGAATTAGCTGGTCTGTACGTCATATTCCCGTCAGCGAATCTTTGGCCATGCATCATTAAATATAAATAAAAATAAAACTAATTACACAGTTTAGACGAAATCTACGAGACGAATCTTTTAAGCCTAATTAGACTATGATTGAACACTATTTGTCAAATAACAACAAAAACGCTACAGTACTCATTTTGCAAATTTTTTTGCATCTAAACAAGCCCCAGGTCTAGTACGTACAGCCGCCAATCTTGAAGCCCTCTTCTCCTCTCGAAGTTTCTCTTGTGCTTCTTCCACAAGTGATTCGTGTTAGAGAGTGACCAACTGAACTCTATTACAGGCCCAAAAGGACAAATATACAGTATACATATGCAAAGAAGCCCTCCAAGTAGAGGGAAAAGACATACTCATCCTATACATCTAACACCCCCCTCTCAAACTCATGGTGGATCTACAACACTGAGTTTGGAGAGCAAAAATCTATGTTGGGCCCGTGTCTTGTGCCTTGATGAAGAAATCCGCTAGCTGAACTTCTGAAGGCACATGGTGGAGGGTCACAACCTGATCTTGCACCTGCAATCTCATATAGAAAGCATCAACGCCAATGTGTGTTGAATGGGGTGTCATATGAAAAGAGGCACCAGAGTCGAGGAACCATGGGGATGACGTACCTGACGGAGGAGGAGGAGGAGCAGCAGAACAAGAAGCCTGAGCAGTAGTCTCGGAAGCAGACTGAGCAGTAGTCCCGGGAGCAGAGGCCTGAGCTGCAATAGTAAGGCGACGAAATAGGGCAAGAACCTCTTGTTCCGCTGCAGACACGAAACGAGTGCCCTTGGAGGAGCCCTGAGAGGAGCGCCTGCTATGATGCCCCTGTCGGTCGCACTGCTTCTTGCGACAATCCTTCTCCTCATGGCCATAGAGCTTGCAGTACCCACATTGAACACCAGAAGGTACCCCCGCCACCACAGGAGAGGGCTGAGACAGAGGCGGGGAGGCCTGTGGAGGTGTGGCTGCCAGGACGGAGGGCTGTGGTGGAGCACAACTCACACCCGCAGCTCGAAGACGTGTCTCCTCAGCTCGTAGCTCAGGCATCACCTCTGAGAGCGATGGACGTGGACGATGAGTCAGTAGCTGTGCCCGAACAATCTCGAACTCGGGGCAAAACCAAGAGAGAAACTCGTGAAGGCAAAGGGTGTCTCTCTGGTCCCGGTGACGGTCACAACACCGACAAGTACCACCACCATAGAACTCAGTGCCCAAATTGTCCAAGACATGCACCGCCACTTGACTCTTCCCCATTCGTCCTTGGACCTCCTCCCGAGTTCCTCCTTGCTATGCTATTCGTGACCGCAGCACCCTTCGTCCTCCCGATCACCTTGGTTTCACTGCTACCGTTTTTGGCTGAGCCCACGACCTATCGGGAGGTTGTCGCTCATTAGGAGCGGCAGCATGCTATGGCTGAGGAGATTGCTGCCCTAGAGCGTACTAGTACTTGAGATCTTGTTCCTTTGCCTCCTAATATCACTCCCATCACCTGCACCTTTTGTTTCAAAAGGGGGTGTTAGATGTCTGGCATCGCCCGGATAGTTTGGGTGCTGAGTTCTGTGGTGGTGGTACTTGTTGGTGTTGTGACTATCACCGGGACCAGAGAGACACCCTTTGCCTTCATGAGTTTCTCTCTCGGCTTCGCCCCGAGTTCGAAGACGTGTCTCCTCAGCTCGCAGCTCAGGCATCACCTCTGAGAGCGATGGACGCGGATGATGAGTCAGTAGCTGTGCTCGAACAGTCTCAAACTCGGGGCGAAGCTAAGAGAGAAACTCGTGAAGGAGAAGGGTGTCTCTTTGGTCCCGGTGACAGTCACAACACCGACAAGTACCACCACCACAGAACTCAGCGCCCAAACTGTCCAAGCGATGCCAGACATCTGTCATCTAACGGTGGAAGTCCTCGACTGTAGAGTCAAGTTGACGAAGTGACTGAGCCTCCTCAACAACAGCAAGGTACATCGCCTCGTTACAGATCTCATAACTGTGACGGAGGTGATCCCACATGAGGTGTGAGGTGGCGAGACCTCTGAGGGACCGTGAGAGATCGATCTCCATGCTCGCAAGTAAGATAGCCTTGGCAGATTTCTCCTTGCACAGCCAAGTCTCATAGAGACTAAGATCAGACCAGTAGCTCTCCATCTGAGCCTCAAAGGCATCAAGTAAAGCACTCTTGGCATCATCATCAGCATCTGGCGGATATGTGGGCGGCATGGGGAGAATAGGACATGGAGGACAGATCCGATCGCTCGTAAGGTAGCCCCACAGCAGCTGTCCATCCATGTAGACCTCCATATGGAAAACGAAGTCGCCCTAATTTATGCCATTGAAAATGACGGGACACTTAGGGACACGAACAGCACCCAAGCACCGGGTGACACCATGGGAGATGACAACGAGCCTCTGTGTTTTTCTTTTCTTTTTTTTTTGAAAGAAAAGAAGAGGACCTGACCGGCTCGCTACTCACGCGAGCAGAAACGGCGCGGCGCGAAGAAGCCCGCGTGGGGGCACGCGTAGGAGGCCGCATGGGGCGGCTCAGGTCACTATGTAAAAAAAGGACATTACAGACATGCATTGGGGCACATTACAGACGCGTAGCGCGTCTATAATAAGGTCTTATTACAGTCGCACAAAAAACACGTCTGTGAAAACGCGCCTGTAATAAGGTTCTGCTACAGACGCATATACACTACACGCATCGTGAATAGGGTTACACGCGTCTGAGATAGGATTAATCACAGACGCATATAGTCAAAACGCGTCTGTGATAACCCCTTGTCACAGACGCGCATAACCTACACGAACCCCTTGTCACAGACGCGCATAGCCAACAAGCGTCTGAGATAATAAATTAAAAACAAAAAAATATAAATTCTAGTGCCAGGATCTTATCTACATCATACATGACACATCAAATGAATTATATACAGTAGTCAATTGCTAATTAGCAATTTCATATACATGAAGTAGTATCAAAAGCCATTACATGTCCCTCCAACATACTGCAAGTAAACCTACTTGCTACTTGAACTAAGAAGATAAGAAGCAACAGGCATGTAGCTAATAATCTTCTAGAAGGAAAGGAAACTAACTTCAAGACAATGCTTCCTATGAATAGTCTGCACATACTTCTCAGTTCACAGATGACAAGTCATTATACCTACAAAAAGAAAATACATACAAGTGGTTAGATTATGATCTCTATTGATTGAAAATGTATCATTATTTCATTCACTCAACTTGTAAAATTACAAGTTCAGTTCAGCTGACAAAGATAAATAGCAACAGAAGCACTTGGCACTTGGACTGTAAACTCATGAAGATGGAGACCTCTATTTTAGACAGGGTGATGGTAACTAATAAATAATATGCAAGTATGCAAGAAACTGTACTTGGCCTATCTAGCACTACAGTAATAAATGCTGGTTATATGCTTATATGACCCCTACTTACAAGGGGAAGCTTGGAAGAACATAAGCAATAAAATGACAACAGAGTTTTGACAGTTAACTTGGGATGCTTCCAATGAGTTCTATATAAGTTCAGTGAAATTAATGATACAGTTATCTGACTTAGCAGTATATATCCTACTCCTATGCATTACTAAAATGACAAATAGTAAGAAGGTTAGAAAGACACGAGGTTCTGCAGATGATTTTCATACCACTGTGATGCGACGTTAACGGTGAGAAGAAGCTTCCCCTTGTAGGTACTGAGGTCAACATCTTTGCTGCTCGCATCCTGCACACTAGCAGCATGCAAAAAGCCATCATTAGACTCCCTTTGCAAATTCACCATTTTAGTGCAAGTATTCCATGATGTCAATGTAACTGAAGGTACTGAGGCTTTATATCAGTTAAATTTTGGCATAAGCACAAGTCATACACATCATCCCAACTAGGACAGAAAATTATCTGATTCCTATGAGGGTTAATTAAACTGATTCATACCTAACTGCTTTGAATTCTAACGATGATAGCATGTTCCTTTTTCCCTCCTTTTCTGAAAGAAAAACATTGGATGGCAACACTTGTATGCATGAAATATTTTTGTTGAATATTACTACAAGGAAACTGATAGGTTAGGACTCAGATCAACAGAGATGAATCATTAGAGTCCAGAGGCCCAATCAAATAATCACATAAGACACATGGTGAGAACAAGGGAAGGTTATTTGAGCACTACATCAGATAAGATGCAAAGGACTTATGCTGCAAAAGACAGATCGTATTTGGGAAACAGCTACAAGTATCAAACTGCAAAAGAAAAAAACTAGATTGAGTCTCTAGAACTGTACAAACCTAAAATACTGTTCTCAAAAGAGGCCTGTTAGCATCATGTTCTCACCCAATGTCATGACACCACCTGTAGATCGTATGATAATTAAATATCTCTGTGCTCACCAAAACTTTAACTTTCAATAAAGCAGTAATATGTGAAATAAAAACTCACAAATTTATCATAATAATGTCTAAAACTGCAAGAGCAAACAGAGCACTCATGCTTTTCAAAAGCTATACACAGAGCAGGAAAACTTACATGACTAGGTGGAATATGTTTTCCACTCGGGGGTTGAGCAAGACAGTGCCAAAACTGTAAACCACGCTCTCAAGACTTACTGTGCCTGCAGAACAGACAACAGTTAGAAAAAATAGAGAGCCACACTCTTTGCTTTGAAAGTGAACTAAGCCTTACACATGAATATTTCTGTCAACTCAAATGGAGATGTTAAGTCACTACAAAATTCAGTAGTACAAGCTAATAAGAACTTGAACATGTGTACTAATCCATGCTAAGGCTAAACTTGTACATGGAAGTAACTTATGCATCTGGCCATTAAAAAATTCCATGTAATGTACTGGTTAGCCTCCCCCAACCCCTATTCAGTAAGTACACGGATACGATCTTTGTCAACTTTACTGTCAATAAGTCCTAAGAGTTTGCATCTGGCTTTTATTGTCAAAGGTATAAACTGACCTTTTGGTCAGTTCTCACTGTCAGTTGTGCACTGGATTTTACTGGTTGGGATCGTAGTTGTACCAGTCTCCAGATTGAAGTAATGTTTTTCTAATCAACACTAGTAGAGAAACGACCTTTGATCCCGCCTCGAAATTTGGCTTTAGTCCCGGTATTTTTCGCGTCCGGGACTAGAGAGACCTTTAGTCCCGATTTATAGCTCCAACCGGGACTAAAGGTCCCCGCCTAACGACTCCATCATGGCAAGAGCTTTTCTTTGAGGGACCTTTAGTCCCGGTTGAAGCTACCAATCGGGACTAAAGGTTAACTTTACTCCCGGTTGGTCCTTTGACCGGGAGTAAAAAGTCTACTCTCATTTGGAGGCTCCGTCCGGGACTAAAAAGGGACCTTTAGTTCAGTTTACTGTCTCCGACCGGGACTAAAGGTCCCTCAACTCAGTTAAATAGTGGACGGGCCACTCACATCCATCTCGGCCGACAAAAAAAGCAGTGGCGCATCCCTCAATCCCCATCTCCCCATCTCCCCACCCTCAATCGCGAGCACATCCCTCCTCTTCCTCCGTCTCTCCTCCCTCCCTCACTCCTCTCCCTCCAGAGCGAGAGGCTGCCCCCCCTCCTCGGCTGGGGGCGGTGGTGGCACGCCAGAGTCTTGGGCGACCCCAGCCCCTCCTCCCTCTCCAGTGGATTCTGGGCGTCGTGCGGCCCTAGGCCCCCTCCTCCCTTTCTACCGATCTGGCGGCGGGAGGCACGCGGGGGCTGGGGCAAACCCAGCCCCTTCCTCCCTCTCCACCGGATCTGGGCTACCTCACGGCGTCCCTCTCTCCCATGGCTCCTCAACAACACGCGGCTCCACCTAGGAGGGCGAGATCCAGTGGAGGACGGAGCCATCGATGCAGGAGCTACGGACCTGCGAGCTGCGGGGAGGCCGGATCCAGTGGTCGTAAGGCCTGATCTGGTGGCGGGGAGACCGGACCCGGCGGGAAGCGATCGCAGTGGGCGGTGCCCGTGGATGGACTCATTTGGGAAATAGGTTTCTATATTCACTGTCTAAATTGGCACAATGTTCCCTAAATCTTATATGAACTCTCAACGGTGAGACTTGATAGTACAATAGCTGTGTTTGGTTGGTGTGTTCTAGTTATGCTTGTCAGAAACTGCTTAGTCGATGTATAACTCAAATATTTTGTGCCAATTTCGAATCACTCCATCGATTTGTCACTTTCGGTTCTTTCCTCAATTGTCATGTGCATTCACGACAAAGGTCTCGAGAATTGACCCATCGATGGTGGTAGTGGCTTTTCACTCTTGCTGAAACAATTTGATCTATCTAAAGATTGCGAGATACAAAGGAGTGAAATCGAGATAGGTTGATGCCATACAAGGACATCATGCAAAGCACCGTTGAGAGTTCGCAAGTTTCACGGCGTATTCGAAAACCAAAGCAATTGATATCAATTAAAATAGAAACAAAAAAAAAAAAAAATTTTAGTCCGGTTGGTAATACCAACCGGGACTAAAATCGATCCTTAGTCCCGGTTGGGCCTAATCGGGACTAAAGTAATCGGATTGAAACCGGGACTAAAGGAGGGGCCCTTTAGTCCTAGAT
The DNA here is from genome assembly GCA_904845875.1 of Miscanthus lutarioriparius. NCBI lineage: Eukaryota > Viridiplantae > Streptophyta > Magnoliopsida > Poales > Poaceae > Miscanthus > Miscanthus lutarioriparius. Next base: position 32,636,701 of record CAJGYO010000014.1, on the reverse strand, counting down.
TGGTGCTCCCGGTTCCAAAACCGGGACTGAAGGGAGTTGAGAACCGGAAGTACAGCTCGTGCTCATAGTAGTGCAAAAGCAGCAGTTGTATGGTGAAACTAACCAAAAGAAAAAAAAAGTCCTAGCTAACATTGCTGCATGAAGTGACATGCCATTTTTTCCAGTATTTGAACACTACAAATTTTGACTCAAATAGAGATGTTAAGTCACAACAAATTCAGTACAAAATTTGACTCATACCTACTTTCATGAGCAAGGAAAAAATTCAGAATACCTACAATTTGCAATAGATAGTTCCCTTCAACTATCACTATTTTGTACCTGCCAAAGTCATGGTAATTAGCAATATGCAAGCATCACATCCATACCCATACTTAAGCATTTAAGGAAAGACAGTATTAATCAAGTCTTACTCTACCCATACTTAAGCATTCAAGGAAAGACAATATTCTTACTCTTACACATGGAAAAAGATAGTACTAATCGATTCCAAAATTAACTAACAAGACATTCAATTGCTAATTAGTAAACCTACTTCTACTTGAACTAAGAAGCTAAGAGACATTTGTAAAAGACACAAAATTTCTCTGGTACACACAGGTAAATTCACAATAGAACATATGAACACCATGAATGAGCATGAGATCTGCACAAATTAAAGCAGCTCCAAATCCTAATTAATCTTATCTAAAGCGTAGAGAGAGGAAACAATAGAGCTACACTCAACATTGACAGCTGCCCCTCCGCCACAGCATCATCCTATCATTTGTTGGTTTCTCCTATGGTAGCAACAAGAAGGGCCACCAAAATCAGCTTGACCTGAATCTGTGGATGCACAACTGAGATAAGAATAGAAGGCAGGGTACTTGCATATTGGGGTTGGGGCGAACCACACACGGATGAGGGAGAGGGTGATGATGCAGCAAAGCTACTCCTCGTGGCCTCGTGGGTGGCATCCATGATCCACCTCCCCGTTGCGCACCTGGTCGACGAGTGCCCGCAGTGTTGCTGCCTCTGACGGTTACTCGGCTTCCGTGACTGGGGACGCCTCCAAGAACGAGGATGGGGCCCACCGGTCCTTGCTAGATCTGGAAGAGGGAGGCAGCGTCGGCTAGATCTAGGTGGAGGAAGGCGGCGTCGGTTAGCTCTTGGTGGAGGGAGGAGGCGGAAGAGGAGACGAGAGAGAGGGTGGCAGCGGACGGAGGAAGGATAGTAGCACTGGACGAGCAAGAGTTGAGAGGTGTGGCGGCGGAGGGGGCGTGCTCCCAGTCGATGAGAGAAGACGGAGGGGACGGGGTGGGGAGACGACGGTGAGATCCTAAAGTTTCGACACCGGTGAGGAGCGGATGACCGGCGGCGGCAGCGACGGCTAACCCTAGCACAGGAGAGGAGAGGGAAGGAGAGGAAGGGCGTGGGCGAGTCGAGGGGGATTTTTTTTTTAATTTTAACACTTTTTGTAAACTATTTTTAAATCTAACATTGTTTAATTTTTTTTTCACATCTAACACTTTTGGCCGCGCCTATTTCTCTGACGCGGCGAAATGCCTGTGCCGCATCATGCATGGTGGCGCGGCAAGAGGGATGACATGGCGACGACCGGGACGCTGACCGATGACGTGGCAGGGTCTGTCGCGCCACCGATCTTGGCGCGGCAGTGACGCGCCGTGGCGCATGGCGCGGCAAGGAGGGGATTAATTCGCCTGGCAGTCGCCGCGGCGGCAGAGCACTGCTGCCTGCCAACGTGCTGCGTGTGCTGCCACCACGTGATCACGGAAACCTGGGGCCCCACGTTGTCTTCAGGGCTCATCCTCATCCTCTGCGGCTCGCCCTTCCTGTGGCTGTGGCCTGCCCTACCAAGGACTAGGACTGCTTGGAGCTCAGAGTCTGTGCAATGGCCAGCCAGTTGGAGTCCGCAGGCTGTGCAATGGCCTGGAACTCAGCGAGGAACATGTCTGTGTCGCGGTGATCGGAGGGAGCATAGACGTTCGTAACGGTGAAGATATGCAGCCTGTTCGGGAGGCCGTATCGTATCGTGGATTATTTACTGCTGGCTGGTTTGGTGTGAGAGAAAAACACTATTCTCGGCTGAAAATTTACGATCGTTTACGAGCAAGCGAACAGGCTGATGGTTGGAAGAGGTCGAGGTGAATGACACGGTAAGGCAGTGGTCGGTCTAGGAGACCTCCTCAGCCGAGACCAAATCCGGATTCTAGGGCATGACGATGCCACCGCGGGAGCCATCGGCCGGAGAGCAGATAAAGGAGCTCAGGTAAGCCGGGAGGAAGGCTTTGCTTTTGGTCGAGTCAATTGTGTGTAGTTTGGATTCCTAAATGCACACAATGTGAGGGCGAGAGATGGAGATGGTGTCACGCACCGCGTCACATTTTTCCGGAAGGCCAAGGCCACGAACGTTCCAAGATAACAGGGTATAGTTAAAACGCTCTTGATTCATTAATATAAGATTACACCAGATGGAGTCGAGGAACAAGGCGGAAAAGCACAGAAACAAAAATGGTGGAGTCGCTACGGCAGCCCACCTTCACGGACGCAGCCGGAGAGGATGGAGAAAACGTCCTGCACGCGGACAGGCTAGTTGTTGCCGGTGACGTTGAACAACTAAGGGAGCGCAGAGCTAAGTAGCTGACCCCGGAGCGAACGCAGGCCCCAGGCCCCGGGCTGAGGTGGTTGATAGCAAGGAGCCCTCATGGAACCGTGGCAGTGCCCGACGCCGCGCCCGCTGCAGGAGAGGCCAGCAGCCTGGCAAGGCGCCCAAGGTCAAGCGCCCTGATATGATGGGGTTCTTCCTCTTGAGCAGCTTTCGTCCTGCCACCTGCTTCTTGAGGGAGGCAGAGCAGGCAACCAAGCTCTCGCGCAGAGCCTTGCGCTGAATGGCCTTGGCTGCGACAAGGACGAACACCGTGACAAGGATGAACACTGAACCTTATCCCTACATGCTTCATCAGGGGAGTGCCAGTCGTCTCTCGGGTCTCAGCTCTGGCTCTCTGAGCTCCAAGCAGTCCTAGTACTTGGTAGGGCAGGCCACAGCCACAAGAAGGGCGAGCCGCAGAGGATGAGGATGAGGATGAGCCCTGAGGACGACGTGGGGCCCCCAGGTTTCCGTGATCACGTGGTGGCAGCACACGCAACACGTTGGCAGGCAGCAGTGCTCTGCCGCCGCGGCGTGCGCCCGGCGAATTAATCCCCTCCTTGCCGCGCCATGCGCCGTGGCGCGTCACTGTCGTGCCAAGATCGGTGGCGCGGTAGATCCTGCCACGTCACCGGTCAGCGCCCCAGGCGTCGCCACGTCATCCCTCTTGCCGCGGCGCAGACATTTCGCCGCGCCAAAAAAATAGGCGTGGCCAAAAGTGTTAGATTTGAAAAAAAAATTAAACAATGTTAGATTTAAAAATAGTTTACAAAAAGTATTAAAATTAAAAAAAAAATCTCTCAGGGGAGGGGCCGACGGACGTGAGTCCTGCGATTAAGCGGATTTCATCTTTTTTTCGGGTCCGAGATGAAGGACTACACGTGTGTTGCACACGCGTCGCGGACACAAAAACCTTACTGCAGACGCGATAGAGTATTTTACATACGCGTGTTACCGAAGCAGTAGTAAGACTTATTACAGACGCATGTTGATCCCGTCGGACCAGTGACCCTGGTCGGCGACTTATTATAGACGCGTGTTAGCAATGCGCGTCTGTAACTCATATCACAGACGTGCGTTTGTGTTGGCGTCTGTAGATGACATGGTGGATATGTGGCTTTTTTACATAGTGGGTAGCTGTGACGCGAGGGGCGGGGCGGACCGGCGCGGGCGGCGTGGAGGCACGGGAGCCGCACGCGAGCTGGCGCGGAGGCGCGCGAGCCGTGCGGGTCGAGCGGCCGGTGCGCGAGCGGGGGGCTTGAGGCGGCTCCGACGGCCCCGCACGTGAGGCGCGCGTGCCGCATGGCCGACGCGGAAGCCGCATGGGCGGGCAGGCTCGGCGCGGCACGGGGTCCGGGGCGACTGCGCGACGAAGGCCCTATGGTATTCCTGGCCCAAAGGGGCAAATATACAGTGTACATATGCAAAGAAGCCCCGTACTCCACCGTTGGGGCAACTGAACTCTATTCCTGGCCCAAAGGGGCAAATATACAGTGTACATATGCAAAGAAACCCTTAGGGAAAAGACATATACATCCTATACATCATACAATTCGAAAGTCTTGTCAGGCATCCCCTGTCCCGAACATATCTTGGCTGCGATGTCGTTGAACTGATGAGTCAAATCTTGGTCTTTATCAATCCATCTGAAGCTTATCGCCCAGCACAAGTCTAGCAAGGACTCCTACAGTTGGATTCCCTGGTGTTGCTCACCCTTTTGCTGATAATAAGGGGTAGAGCTGCTTTCCTCTCGATTATCATTATCATGCGGAACACCACCTTGCTCTAGGTCCGGGCCCTCTATCAGAAGAACCTTGCCGCCGTTGTTTGCTTCTGTTACAACTTGTTTTTCTTCAGTCGCGGGCCAATGGACAATTTCTTGGAGCACCTGAGGCACCAATAATGGTAGTTCAGACTTCAGAGTGACAACGATGTAGTACTCTATACAAATATACATGATGCCAGTAATATAGGAATGAAACGGATTTTGTTTTTTTTTAAATATTTGTGCACAGGTTAATTACCTCTGGCATCACACTGGACATGGCTTTCTTCAGCTTCTGGAGATTTTCATCTTCCTTGGGGTAACTTCCACAGAGATGCCTCAGGAACATTGCTGCATGTATTATGTATGCATATTGTTTTCGGCACCTGCAACAGTTCTGGCGAGGCTGCCAATGACGTCACCAACAACTGATGGTAGCATACTCGTGCCACTTGCCTCCGTTTTCGAATGTATCATGGCCTGCATCTTTTCACCTGCTAATCTTGTGGTGTAGCTGCTCTGTTTTAACAGATGAGTGGCGCCGGCGCCGCGCTTCTTGCGAACAAAGTGATAATATGGCTCTGGCACCAGAAAAATGTCCAGTAGTATCCATATGAATATTATGCTGTTGCTTCCATTTCCAGCGGGCACAATGGAGGGCGGTGTATCCGGAGACAGATGCAAGTGGACCTTTGCGGCTTGTCTTTTCAGCAACACTGGACATTTGTGGCACCCCAGGGTTCTAAAGATCGTCGCTTGGCTGTTGCTTGAGATCTCACTTGTCGTCAGCTTTGTTGTTTCGGTCCCTCCTAGAGTAGCCATCAACCGATTCATGAATTCTAGTGATTCCTCTGCTATGATGGACCATTCATCATGATGGTCCCTGTGGAGTTTGTCTGAGGTTAGGTGCGACATCGTCTTGGATAGCAGACCTTCAGTGTTGCTTATGACTCTGCAGTTGTTCTCGTTGATTGCGAGCTTCTGGAGGATAAGCAGGCCTTGCACCACCAGACTTTTGTAGCCCTGGAGCGGGTTACCGTTGCAGTCAGCGGCCCTTGTACAACTTGGAATTTTGTAAGAATCGTTGTACACGACCAGAAAAAAATCTTGTTCATCGAGCAGCCAGTCCCGCTCGTACTCTTTGGGTAGATCCGTATGTCGCCGATGTCCCTCAGGTCGCCAACTGTATTCCTCAAATGTGTCAAGCAGGGATGATATGCACTCAATCATCATCATCCCTTGATCTGGGAACTGGTCCAAACGGATGCTGCCAGCAACCGTTGCCACTATACCGGCAGCTCCCACCCTGATCTCTGTGCTATATGGACTTGTCGGACCAAATGTCTCTACCAGTCGTTGGACCATGTGACTAAAGGATGCCGATCCAGCCAGTAGTTCTTTCATCAGACGGTTTCTGCTGTGCCAAGAATCAGAACCCCAGAAACGTAGCCATACCTTGACTTAGATTCCATCAACAGGTCCACTGCATGTGTCACGAGGTTCCTTCCTCTCGCAAACGATGGATCCTTCATACATCCTTCCACAGTTTCATCTAGGTACTCCGAAACTAAGTCTGTCTCTAGTGAATAATAATTGGCCACTTATTCCACTAGTCCGGTTTTTGCCACTAAATCATAGATGGCCCTCTAGCCATAAACCACACCTTGGACCATGGCTAAGGAGTACAAGACGTTGAGAGCTGGCTTTAGGTTGGCGCCTCCATCAGGGTTACCATAGTCATGTTGTATCAGACGCCATAAAGAAATTCCAGCAGAGAGATACAGCCCAAGCATATACAGAACTGCCAGAGGACACAAGACAATACCAAGCACCAGCACTTGGACAACCAATAAAACATGTGCTACCACCAGGCGTGCATTCGATGGTTCTTTCTCTTCTTGTTTAATTTTTGATGATTTCGCAGAAGTGTTTTGTGTCGTTTTTTGAATGGTTTCACGACCGCGGCAACTACAGCAGCCAGCAAGCCCATCAAAGAATTGCCAACGTCACTTGCCTTTTCCTTTAAAAGGAAATCGAAGACCCTGTTAATAAAGTGTTGCAAGCGAAATTATTAGTCATGGGAAGAAAGGCGAAGCGGATGCATGAAAGCTACCAAACTGATTTATAGAGGACAATGCGAATCGGTGATGAGTTGGGCAAGTTTATAACAACTAGATAGACACTATAGAGTAGTAGTATCTATTATGTTATATAAAATGAACAAAGAGAAAACATTACAATTTAATATAATTATTTTTTAGTTAGAGGTATTAAGTAGTAATAATTCTTGTCTACTAACATTCTATATGTATTTATTTATCACTCACGTGTGTACTTGATCTATGTGATGGCAAGACATGTATTGATTTGATATAGTCAGTTTTAATTTATTAGTAAAATGGAAGTGGGTAATTTATGAGCATTTTTCATGATAGAAAATGTTGGTAGGATGAGGGCACATTTTAGTTTTTGTTTAACATTGACATAAATGGTAATTTAGACGCAAATCTAAGGGGTAACTTAGATTATCTATCATAATAGCAGATGGGTAATTAGATGCAAATTTAGGGCTTCGTTTAATGTATGTTTTATAATGGCATAAAGGTAATTTATATATAGATTAAGAGGTTACTCTAGATTTTTCATGATGGCAGAGGTGGATAATTATTTAGAAGATAGAATAGATCTAATGATTATTACTATCGGTGGTGATTAGAGTCTTGAAAATTGATGGCTAGGTCTTTGTGATTTTTGAGAGAATTTATAAGATTTATTTATTTCTCTCACGTTTTACGAGGATTAACGTGAAGGCTTCGTTGGGGACCTTCAAAATATGTGTTGTCATCCTTTGCGCTATAGATCTTTGGCATTATCTTTCATAATGTGGAGGTGGATAAAATAAATGCAAATATTTAGGGGTTTTTCAAATTATATTTCACAATGGCATCCCATCTGATCTCCATGGTGGAGGCAGGTGGCAGCATCCAAAAAGACAACATGGTGATGGCAATAGGTGCTGTGACGGAAGCAGGTAGGGAGGAAACATGGTGAGTAGCAGCTAGGGAGGTGGATAGCTCGGTGAGGGCCGAACCCATGATGGCTGTGGGGGGATACGGCGACAACATGCCTAGCCATGTTGGCTCCCATGACCAGGCCCGGCCCTGGAGGGGGGCAAACGGGGCAGCCGCTGCAGGCCCCCCAGACCAAGGGGCCCCAGGTATGTACGATGTATATATGTATTGACATCCACCTTGAAAGCTAGTAGCTGCTAGTGCTAGAAAGTAGCAGCCCGTAATAACAATCTATATTTATTCATTATACTTGGTTTCATTTGCTTCTTTTGTCTGTTTATTAAATTTCAACACCACCATATTATGCCAAAAATAGTCTTCCAGAAATGAGAAAAGGAGACAAAAAAGAGTAAGAAGAAATAAGTAAATGAATTAATGAGTCAGAGAGTATCCATTATAAATCTTTTAAGAGTCATACAAGCTAAGAAATCTATATGAAACAAAATTTTTTTTGCCAAACCAGTTAAGATAGAATAGCTCCTCAAGAGTAGATCCTTAAAACCCACTCTTATAGAAGTAAATGAATTAATGAATCAGAGAGTATCCATTATAAATTAAGTACTATTAATATGATTTTTATATTAAGGGATTCTGAGTTTGAGTTTGGCTCTGGGCCTCAACAATCCCATGACCGGCACTGCCCATCACTCTACCCCCAACATCTAGCACCAGAGCGATAAGCAGGCCTCCGAGAGCCATGATACTGTGTAGATCCATGTGAGAAGGTGGATCTATCGTTTTTTTAGTGGATTAGGTAGAAAATGGATTGGGTTGGCTGAAGATTTGGTCTGAGAGGGGGAGAAGAGTGGTGGGTAACGACGCGCCCGATCTCACATCACGTGGTCCAGGTTTCTGTTCTTGCCTATAGAATTGTTTACTGAGTTTAGATTTAGTCTTTGTGTCCATGATTCTCCTACTTAAACTGCGGGTGAGTATTAGATGTAATTGTACTATATTGTAGCACATGCTCTTTTTCTGGCCTATATATACACAAAAGGTTATCCACCCAAAAGGTACAAGATGTTTTCCAATTTTCTAAACTTCAGTAAAAGTAGAGTTAGTTCCCTCTAGCCATTCAAAGTTATCTCACTAAACAGTTTGGATTGATTTGATATGAAATATGGACTGATAAAAATTTAATCAGCAAAGATGAACAACTTAATTACCAAGGATGTAAGGAAACTTGATGAGGACATGACACCCATGCATATGACCATGTTTGGCGCAGGGTATGGAGGGGTAGGAGACCAGCAAGGGTGTCCAAGTCAAGAAGGAAGCCCGAGGCTAATTCGGTTCGAGTCCCCGAGGTGGAGGCCCAAAGCAACTCAAGTTCGAGCCCGTCTCGGAGTCCAGGACCAGTCTGCCTTAAACTGGTCACCAAGGACGCATCCGGACTCCGTTTTCGACGATTCACGTATGGATGAAAAGCTAATTAGATAAGGAAGCCAATGCAAGTGGTCTCACGTCAAAAGACCTTCAGAATCAACGGAAATCGTCGAACCAAGTTAGCGTCTAGAATCTATCAAGGTGCTGCGACACCGTCTTTTGGTCCGTTGGACCGTGTATCGTGTATCGTGTTTGGGCCCATTAAGGGGCGTGTCCAGGGGGGTGACGCCCAAGACTCTATAATTAGCAGCCGTCGCTCTCTTTAGGGTCTGTGTTTTGTTTAGTTCTTGATTTCCTCGTGAATCAGACGTCGTTTTGCTGCAACTATGCCGCCAAGACCGCTTGTTGTGAACCAGGGCCCCAGTTCTTGATCTTATTCGCCTGTGGCAATTAGTCCCTTCGAATAAAGACTTGAACTCCTTCTCGTTATCATAAGCCTCATATTTATTTGTAATTTTCAGATTGCGTTCATCCCATTATTGCTTGTGTTCTCGATTCGCTTGCAGGAAAGCCTTCTCGGCGAGGTCAATCGCGTTCGCGTGGTTGATAACCAACGGAGCAGTAGTGTAACGGTTGCGAGGGTCCGAATCAGTCTTGGTTCGAAGCCTAGATCGTGAACGTCGAGTCTCCACCAATCGACGCTATCATACCTATCGAAAGATCGGGCTATCTCTGCATCAAAACTAACCCGACAGTTTAGACTAGCGTGATAGTTGTGAGACACCAAAAATCCTTCTTCTGCAATATAGAGACGAAGTCACCGAGGAGGACAACCGTGGTCCATGTAAGCACCAGCAAACCAAGCCCCCTCACGCCCATCAACAGGTATCCCATGAATACAGCGTAGTTATTGATTGTGTCGACCTCAGGCCAATAATTGTCATCAACCGAATTTTTTTAGTGGCCTTTATATATTCTTCTTTTGAGGAGCCAGTGTCAGTCAAATGAAAAGCCTGCAAGACAACTTAGGCCCTGTTTGGTTCCGAGCTTCTAAAACTTTAGTTCCTAAAAGTTTTAGATAACCTTCTAAAACCTTCTAAAAGAGTGTTTGGTTGCACCTCCTAAAACTAACTAAAAGCAATAAATGTTGTTGAACAAAGACATTTTTATCCTTCTTTAGGAGAGAGAGAGGGGGAGGGGGCAATAAATGAGAGGTAGTGGGGGTCCAGGAAGGACTTTAGGAGGTTTTAGGAGGGTGTAGAGCTCCTAAAGAAAAACCAGCATCCTAAAACTTTTAGGAGGTTTTAGAAGGGGGTGTTTGGTTCTTTAGACAGATTCTATCTAGATTTTAGCTCTAAAACTTTTAGGAGGGGTAACCAAACAGGGCCTTAGAAGACTTAATAAGAAGAGGGTCTCTTATATATAGCATCTTGAAGAGTTCCCAAAATACCCGCTCAATACAGGATTTTTGGAAAAAAAAAAGAAAAAACATATCTCCAACAACTCCCAAGCCCTTTGGCTCCCAATCTTTGCACTTGAAAAAAAGAACCCCTACACGTAGAAAAATACGCGGACTCCACGCGCGTATCCTCCTTGCGGGAGGGTTCCGGGCGATCTATTCCTCGGCGACGACTTCTGGCGCCGTCGGGCAGGCCGCCAGGTCGTTGGCTCGCTAGCGATCCCGTCCGACTTCAAGCTGGGCCACTACATGAAGGTACCCCCGAGCTCCATGTTCTCCGCGCAGCTGGCCGGAACGCTGATGGCGTCCAACGGTGTGCCCCGGCGACGACGTCTTCTGCAACGCGTCCATCGTCGGGCCGCTGCGGATGTTCAGGAGCCTTGGCAACTGCTCCAGCGCGCGTACCTGACCAACGGCGCGCTCGCCGGCGTCAACCTGCCGCTCGTCTTCGCCGGCGCCAGTGGGGTGCTCCCTGCACGCAACGTCAACTTCCTCGTGTGGGGGCTCGTCATCTTGCTCGCCAAGAAATTTTCACGTGACCATATTTTTAATATTTTAGGAGTGATTTTAAGAAACCGGTTGGAGGAGCTCTTCTTTACTGCTTCCCAAACTTTTTGGCAACTTGAAAAATCAATAATTTTGGGAACTATTTTTGGATACTCCTCTGTCTCTTATTTTTTCAAACCTCTAAAACCGTGGAATATGAAACAAAGATATATATTAGATCAAAAGTGAAAGAAATCACTCTTTTGTTTAGCTGCACTCATATCTATCTTAATCCACACATGTATTGAGATGGGTTACGATATTAACTAATTTTCACCCGATCTACTCTAACTGTTGTGATATCGGTGCCTAACGCGGGAAGCGATTGCTTGGATCTACCTAGGCGAGATGCTCACGAGAGATCGCACACATCGCACGGGAGACTTGATCTTTGGTAACGAGGTTCGGCCGAAGCCTACGTCTTCGGGGCATGCTTACAGGCGCTCCTCCCTGAAACCACGACACCGGCACCCCCCGCGAGCCTGTCACCTTTGTGTTGCTACTCTCAAGTGGTGGGTTACAAGTGCAGCCCCCTCCTTTTATAGAGGGGCCACGTTACAAGAGCGAACACCTAGCTCACATAACCCTATATTATTAATTACAACACAAGTCCACTGTAACCCCTATTATAGTAGAAATAAATATTCCACATATTTCTAACACTAACACAGTCAAACAAGCCCCTTACATATTATATTTATGGTTTCTATCTCATTCGTCATTAGTTTATCCAACAAGTTATTAGAGGGATGGTTATGCGTGTGGCGCTACTTCCTCAGTTTCAAATTGCAACGTAGCGGTAGACTATTCTAACAAATGATATACAGATGATTATGACGCACACACGTACGTACGTTCGGTGGTTCTTTGTTTTAAAAAACCTGGTGTCCCCCGAGTCCCTATCCCACGAATCTGACGGATGCATGCATGCCAATTAAATTTGTACCACTTCTGCAAAGAAAAGAAGCAAAAGGGGGAAAAATAGAAAAACCCTGAGGTGAAATTAAAATCGCTGATTTAACTAACCTGCAGGAACTGCGCAGAGAGATAACGATCGAGGCCTCCTTGTTCAAATTCAAACTATACCGGATGTGCAGAAAGATGAGCAGTCAGATAGATAGTTTCAGCTGATGGAGAGCCTGAAAGAAGGTTAGGACCTGATAACACCCTGGCAGGGCGGCGAAGGAACTGACTAAAGACCAAAGCTTAAGCTAGCATGCAGTCAGATTCTTGGCAGCATTGAGGAGGCAAAGAATAAATCAAAGAGAAAAAGCAGGAATGTATCTAGCTTATTAGCTTTGAGCGAGACGAGAAGCAAAGGTTGCTTGTAATAGAGGCAAAGAAGATCCAACAACATATATCGATGGTTAATTTACTATGAACAGAAAGGCCCAAATGAAAAGGAAAACTTACGGGAACATATATAGCAACGAATTGGTGAAGCTCATGCATACTGATTCAGTTGTAACTTCAACTGTGAAATTAACGAACAAACAAACAAATGGCAGATATATATAATTCGGATGTGAAAAATGCACTACTGCACCCATAGACTTTTCTCGTTTTGGTCGAGAGCAACCCGCATCGTTAGCCAATACAGAGTACAGACTCAGGCCGTGTGCATTCATCATAAAAAGACTGAAGCTACTGTAGGTCTCCACCAGCCGTACGGAAGAGCAACAAGGCCCATCTTGGGCGTCTTTGGACCTGAGTGGATCATGTAAAGACGTGTGCTTGTACGCACTGAACGAGTGAACGGTACTAAGCATCTAAGCCCATGTAACTAGGTTCACTGATGCACTCCTCCGTTTCAAAATATAAGTCGCTTTGACTTTTTTAGTTCATCCATTTTGCTATGTATCTAAACATATTATTATATCTAGATGCACAGCAAAATAGATGTGTCAAAAAAAGTCAAAGCGACTTATAATTTGAAATGGAAAGAGTACTAGGTAGTATAGAGCCACAGGCACGACGCTACTTTTGATCCAACCAGTGTATTTTCATGGTCTTTGTTTGAATTGTTGGCTTGAAGATGACTCATCACACAATTTGATTCCATCATTGCTATATATATCCTTCAGGTGGCAAACGGAGTCACTGTGAGCAACAATGTTTATAATACGACGCAGTAGGTCTGATGCAACAATGTGCTAAAGCTTGATAATTGCAGAAGGCCGAATGAATCCTGGTGGTTTTGGAAAAAAAATAATGATGTTGGAGCTGAACCAGTTACAACTTTCATCTAAAAAATATTAACTAAACTGGCGTTGTTGGAAAAAGGGACATAAGATCGATGATGGATGCAATATATCCGCTTGCATAGTAGTTTTGATCGAGGATTATATGTTAGTTCTCTTCTAGCTAGATTTGGTGATAAGAAAGGCCATCACCGCCAATCATTTTTAGAAATAATAAATCGGGGCAAAATAGCAATTTTTTATTCTATAAATAAAACTCAGAACCTTAGACCTCGTGCGGTACTTTTCTTACCACTGAGCCTTCACACTCAATTGTGGCTAAGTAGCATATACATTTTGTAGGGACCATGACGGTTAAGTTGGGGATGAATTAGGCAATTTAAAAGCTATTTCTAAACTAAGGCCTCTAATTTCATCCCAAGCAAAACCTATGCAAAGATAAACTAACTAGATGTGCAACTAATGTTTAGTTGGTGTGTTGCTATCTCTACCACAGAAGAGTTATGCAAACTAGATTCCAATATATCCTATCAACTAGTCTAACAACTAAGCTAGAAAGGTAAAGCACACAACCAAGGTATACAAGTAAAAGCGGAAGATAAGGGGACGATAGAGATGCAAACTCCCGTTTGATGACATCGATATTTTTACTGAGGTATCGAGAAGCATCCAAGCTTCCCCATACTCCTCGCAAGGATGCCATCGCAAGGGCTAAGATCCCGATTGGTTAACTCTGTTGATAGCAATGGGCCTTCCTTGTGCGCAAATGGGTCTCTGGCAAGCCTTTCCCAGACTGCTCTCCGCCGTCTCTTCACTATCGAGTTTCCGCCAAACCGTTGTGGGCCTCATTCCCTCCGGTACATGGCAGCAGCCACACCACAAACGCTATTAGTGTGGTATCACTAGTCTACGTACAAGCCCCTTAGGTGTACAACAATGGTGCGCGCAAGCATCGAGCTTTTCAAGGTATGCAAACCTCACTAAACACTAGGCCTAAGCCTAGAGCAAGCGCTAAAGCGGTGGTCTAACTAACCTAAACACTTTGCAAAGCACCTACGTTAATCATCGAGTGTATCATTAAGCACTTTGGTGGCTAGAGCAACTAGATATGAGCCTCAACTCACGCAAGTCTTCATTGAGCTCTAACAACCTTCATTTGGCCGGTTAGGGTCTTATTTATAGCCCCAAACGTGAGAACTAGCCGTTGGAGCCATGCAGGCTTTTCTAGCCACTGTCGAACGGTCCGATGCTTAACCATCGGATTATTGTTCTTGGTCCAATGTCTCACAACGGTCACGTGTCAGAAGTGACCATTAGCTGACCATTGAGGTACGCCTGTAGTGTATGGTCCGATGACCAGCGTTCGACTAGTCTTATGCTCCTTTCTCTTCTCTAGAACCTCTTTGTTCATCATTGGGCGCTGGCTAATTAGCCCGACGCCTGCACTGTTCCTTCAGTCCGATGAGTTGAGTATGCATGCATAGTACCAGCACATGGTCCGATGTCGCTGCTTGGCTCGGTCCGATACCCATCCTTGGTCCGATGCTGCTATTGATGTTGAGCTAGGGTTTGCTCCTAGCGTGGCCCTTAGTGTTCGATGCCCCTTAGGGTCCGACGCCCTATTTGACCTCCGTCTGACTTGTTTATTCACGATCTTTGTGTCTGGCTTGGTTCCATCTTGGGTCTTGACTTTTACATGTATTTGTAAGTCTTCACTAGCTGCTTCTAGTGTCTTGCTTGAGGTGTTGATCATCGGGATCGCACGATTGCTTAAGTCCAAGTCCACTTTTGCACCTTTTGAAGTATATCAAAAACACTAGCAAATAATGTTTGTCCAAATGGTCATGTTGATCATCAAACACTGAAATCCAAACTAAATGGCCATTAGGACCATTTTCCTTACACATTCCTTTTGTCTTCACTATAATGAATGTTATAATGAATATTTGAGACCCTAAATGAATTCAAATAAAAAAGTTTCAACTAGAAAGTTTTAGGTCTCGTCAAGATCTATATCTTTGCTTTCGGTCATTTTACCATCCGAGGTAATTTCAAAATTTTGAATGTCAAATTTTAGAGATTCAAATAAAACTTTAGGATTGCAAATGATTTGAAATAAAAAAGACATCAACAACATAGTTGTAGATCTCAAATTGGTTTTGGTCATTTCTCCATCCGAGTTTGTTTGGACGTTTTAAAAAATAATTTTAAAATATAAGAACTTCAACTAGAATTTTGGGATAATAAATGATTTCAAATTAAAATGTCATCAACTACAAAGTTGTGTATCTTCTCAAGATCTACAAATTTTGATATAAAGTTTGTGTTCAACTGACTTTATTTTAAAAGTTATGAATTTTATTGTATTGTAGCATGTGTGGTAGCTAGCACTTTCAAGGCGTCCAGACGCTAACCCCTTGATCCGGGCCTTTGCACTGGCCGCCCTTTCTTTGCACTCGCTTGACGCTTGCCCACACTGCACTGACTGCTTTCTGAGGCCGTCTGCTGCTGCTACACATGTCCGCCTATTGCTGCTACGCATGCTGCCCGCCTACTGCTACTACACCTGCACGCATGCCTGTTGCTACTACGTATGCTGCTACGCCCACAGGGACCGCCTGCGCTCGCTTCCCGCACCTGCTAATGAAAACACTTGCAACATGAAGCATTTGCTGCAACATACGTCTGAAATAGAAGAAACATTTGGAACATACGCTTATAATAAATGTGTATAGCCACTGCAACATATTTAATATCCAGATGAAATACTTGCAACATATATCTGAAACAGTTGAAGCATTTAAAATACACTTGCAATATGCGTCTGAAAACAACTGAAATATTTGAAACATACACTTGCAACATACGTGTATAGCCATTGCAACATGTGTAGTGTCCCGATCTACTTTTGCAATATCCAAATGAAACATCTAAAACACTTAAAACATACGCTTACAACAAGTCCTTTTAGTGCAATGTCACCTTGTTGCTTGGACGAATGGAAGCTCATCGTTGACCGCAGAGCTCGACGCCGACACAGAGGTTGGTGGCGGCGCATGGAGCTCACCGGTACGGCAGAGGCGTAGGAAACTCATCGGTGGGGGCAGCATCACACGAAGCTCCTCCCCTCACCTGCATGCTGGAGCATTCGTCGTGGAGGCTCGCTAACTCGGTCGAGGCAGACACGGCGGGCGAGCAACGCGATGGAGGCGGTCACGGCGGGTGGATGCCACGGTGCAAGCGAGCGTGCGGTGGAGCATGGAGTGGGGAAGGCAGGCAGCTCCGTGGAGGCGGAGCGCAGTAGGGAGTTTTTTTTGGAAGGGGCGTGGACGGGAATGAGAGGACGGTGCGGTAGCGAGTGGGGAAGCCTTGTCCGTCCATCCGTACGCTCCCACGAGTGCATTACGGTTATCGCTGAAAATTGTTTTTCACCATCGGATCATGCGGCGAGCAATGGTGATGATGAGGCCTATTTTCATCGTCGGTTGCTAACACCCCGCTAGCTCGTATTACAAATCGACAGTTATAAGCATCAATGCCGATTTTAATAAATCCTGAGGTGAAAATATCGACGGTGAAAATGTTGTTTTAGTAGTGATAATGTGTTGACTAGGGAACTACGACCCTAGAACATGTGATTAACATGTGTTTTATTTGCGCCATTAAATTTATTTGAGTTAGTAGTAATGTGAGTAGTTACGTGATTAACATGTACTCACAAGACTTATCCGACTAGTGGGAATAATTTCCCGACTCCAAGCAATATGATAAGCTTTATGGTTTGCTAGGTTCCTTTTTGCAGAAAGCAATACTGTTAGTGAATCCTTATGTATGTTAATCATTAGCATTCATGGTTAGTTCATTATCTAACCATTCTATATAAGCACCTGTTCTACTTTCAAGCAAGAGTTGAGCAAACAGTTCTATTTCATCACCTTTTCTCTTTCAGTTCTTACTACGGTGCTAGAGTATAGACAAGCCGTACCGGATCGCTCGGTGATTCATGAATCAATGTGCCCAGCTGGGTATCCCAAAACACACGCCTCGCTTATACCCTAGGCACAAGCAGGACCAACCCGCCACTCTCCTGTCACGGGGTCCAGGTCCCTGTCCAAACGTGGACTCCAAGCCCCCGCTCCTGAATCCTGGACTCAGTGCGGTGCTTAGACCTCCACCATCCCCGCCTCCAATCAGTCGGTCCGGAAAGAGCCAGAACCCACGATAAGAGAGCAACAAGTCTTCCCTACGCCCATACCCAAGTATGTGCTAGGGATAATAAGTCTATGACTTGCCTAGAGTCTATTGCAACGGTCGGTCCTTAACCAACACAGACAGGAAAAAAGTGTAACCAAGCTATGCCCCGTTGGCCGCAGAACACAACCTCTTACACCCACCAATACCCAAACCATATCCCTACCCGGTATCCATTTTTCCTTTCCACCATTTTATCATGAGTGATCTTAATAATCACCTATTGTGAGTAACGGCAGGTTACTCACGCTACCGAAATCCTGAGCGTAGCAACTACTCGACCTATACTAGTAGGACTCATAGGTAGGTATATCTATGCATGTAGTTTCCATAAAATGCCTGTAACGTAAATGCACATTATATATATATTCAGTGATAATTCAAAATAAGGGTTATGCACTGGGGCTTGCCTTGGGCAGGTGGTGTGTCAACACAGTCAGCAACTGATGGCTCCGGAGCTCCCTCCTGTATGAGAATCTCCTCCTCATACTCCTCAATGATCTCCTTGTACTTCTATTCGCCCGTAGGCACGAACTCTACCAACTCGTTATCTACATGCATGAAATGATGATGCAACATTTAGTAATACAGCAACAACAACTCTTAAAATAAAATACATCTATCAAGCTACTAAATTAGCTCTACCGACTAAGACACTAAGTTGCCTATCATTCCCACTAAACAGGTATAAAACATTGCATGTATTATCCTAGCAACTAAAGGCTTTCCTATTCTTAATATTGATTTACTCTATATATGATAAAACAAGGAGTACTAGCTACTCTATTTATCAACCTACTCTAGGGCTATAAAAATTACAGTGAGCACATAATAATCTAATGCACCTACTGTAAAAATTTCATGGCTATAGCTATCACCAATTTGCCACAAAAATTCCTACAAATATTAAGCTAAATAATACTAAGCGTTCCTAAATGAATTAATGATTCTACCATTATCATAGATAACTATAAACTAACTACACCAATAGATAGATAACATTTTTGTGATCTTAACAAATTTTGTTTCACCATTTTTGGACATCTACAGAATTTACTATAATTTTATAAAGATCAGCTCAAAACTAAATTGAATAAACATTTACTAATTCCTTGGAAAAATGAAAAAACGGAATCCATCTGCGTGGCCCATCGCGGCTTGGCCCACACCCGCGCAGCGCGCGTGCACACACGCGACCCACCGGCGCGGCCCACGTGGGTGCGCGGCCCATCCGCGCGGCAACGGCCCAGGACGCGGAGGCCCGCGCGCGCCGGCCTTTTTGCGAAAACACCCTCGTTCTAATTGCTATTCCCCTGATTCCAATGCGCCCTATTCCTACAGTCTGGACTTGAGCGATTTAGCCCTCGGCACAATCCATCTTTACCATGGCCAAGTCCTCGGGCCACCGCGCGCGCACCGGCGCGGCGGAGCTAGCACTGAGCGGTCACGCCGGCCAACCAGGACCCACTCCGACCAAACTAGCGAGCCGAACAGCACCTACGACCCTAGAGCCTACCCTAGCCGAAGCTACAGGGGACGAAGCTCGCGGCAATGGTGGCCACGACGCGTGGCCACGCACGACGGCGGCACGACCGCGCTAGCCACCCTAAACCACCACAGTGAGAGATAGCTAGCCCTAAAGCACCACTAGCGTACCCTTGTTGCTGTTGTGGGGCCAATTTGGCTAGGGATTTCCTGAACCGAGCTGGCAACGTGCGACGGTGAGATGCGGCGGCGCACTGTGGGGACACCGTCGTGTCAGCGACCATGGTGGGCCGGTAGCGGCTAGGCTGAGGTACGCGGGGGTGGAGGGGATCAAGGCAAAGACACGGTGCCAAGGAATTGGATGGAGGTGGACAGTGCGAGGCTAATTGAGGTGAGCGTCGCCGTTCGGCCTTAAGATGGCCGATGGGGAAGAAGACTCCAAATTGGAGCTCTACGGCGCACGACTGCAGCAGTGGCGATCACGACGCATAGCTAGGTTCCCACTCAACCATCTGGCGCACTCAATTGCTTGGATTAGAGTGAACGCTGCGAGCTGGCTCAGGTACAGCTCTGTGGCACTGGCATGATGCCATTAAAGGTGGAGGTGAATGGGTAGCGCAGCGTGGCGCTTGCCACTCAATAGAAGAGGACAGGGGCACACACAGAAGGCTACACGTGCGCGTATGGGGTCGACACGGCTCACGCGGCGGCAGCGCCTTAATTGGCAAATCGACGGCGACACGGCCATGTGCCGGTGCAGCAGGCGCGCGCAGCAGCGGCAGTGGCGACGCGACGCAAGCAGCGTGGGTGCACACGATGTGACGACGCGACGCAGAGGAAACGTGCGCGTGTTGTGGCACAATGGTGACGGCGTGAGGCGGCGCGGTGATGGGACGACGGCGGTCCATGATGCGTCAGTGACAACGCGAGGCAGGCGTCCAGGCGGCAGCGGACCAGCTAGAGCGACTGGCCCACGACGGCTATAGCAAGGACAATGCAGGGCAAAGTGGCCAGGCCAGTGCGGTGGCACGCGCGCGAGTGCGTCGGACGGCTGGCGCGGCGACGCTGAGTGCCGAGGCACGGTGACCACGTCCACGCGAGGAACTCAGCCCAAAACGTGCCATGCACGCTTTTTAAAGCGTCCCAAAAATCCAATTCGATGCTTCAATTGCTAAACCACCTATTCTATACTCGAGATGGCATGTTAGGCTACTAAAACAAGCCCTAATACCCCATCACTTCTTAACCCGACCGCGCTACAAAAATTGTCAAACTTAGCCTTGTCAAACCCATTTCCGACTTAAGAAATTTGACCAAGTCTTATCGGTTTCGCGTCAAATTTAATTCCCCAACCTATTAGACCAGTTAGCTAGTGAGTTCATTATTCGACCGCAGGAATTTCATCGTCATCTACAAGATTTGTACTACAAACTTTATTAAAGTTCCATATATGGGTTCTATAGCATTTTTGCTTAATAAATATTGATTTGAAACCCTAAGTGGTATGACTTGACTATGAAATGTAACTTTCGTTTCGCGTTTCCGATGATCGTTTCAAGTTACAGAATTTGATCTACCCCTTTATATTACATGTATTAACACATAACCATGATGCTCATGACATGCTTTAACAAAAGATTTACAGGGGGTGTTACATAAATTTATTTGAATTAGTAGTAATGTGAATATCTACGTGCCTTGGCCCCAAGACTTGGTTTATGAAGATTGAATTGCGGAAAGGAGATTCATGAAGGCTAAGGGATACTCTAGGGCGAAACTTAGAGGGTCCAAACCATTCAACTTGAGAGTCCATAAAAGAGCAATGTGTTGCATGGCTAATTCTCATCCATGTTGTGGACCATAAATGGCAGTACTTGCGGTTCTAAACCGATTTTGATTGGGTGCTTTTACTGGTCGCCAGTGTGAAAGACCAATAAAAACTACTTAACTTTACTGACGTCACATTAAAAACCACCACTATAAATATTTACACTGGCGATTTTCTTAAGTAAACCGTCACTGTAAGTCGATTTATACAAGAAAACCGCCTATGTAAATGATTTTTTCAGAAATCGCAAATCACGTTAAAAAAGTTACATATTTTTTAATAGGGGAGGCATGCATTGGGGCAAGCACACCCAATTCCTAGCAATTTTTGCATTTTCACAATAAATTCGCGCAATTTGCATGATCCGGGAATCAAACTCACAACCTCATGCCTCGCATGATATGTCTCTTACCAGTGCAGCCCAAAATCACTTGTGACTTAGCACCAGAAACAATCCTCTAGTATTTACTTTGCCAGATTTTGAAATGGAGATTTGAAGCCCTAGATGAATTCAAATGAAAAAAAGTTTCAACTACAAAGTTGTAGATCTTGTCGAGATCTATATCTTTGCTTTTGATCATTTTCCATTTGAGAAATTTTGAAAAATTATGAATTTGAAAATCATTAATTTTAAAAAATAATTTTCAAGCCCTAAATGATTCCAAATAAAAAAGTAATTAACTACAAAGTTGTAGATCTTTTTAAATACTACAACTTTCGTTTAGACCTTGTATCCATCCGAGATAATTTGAAAAATAAAAAAATTCAAATTATTTGCAGTGGCGCTAGGTTAAAAAAATCGCTAGCATAACTGTATTTTTATTGTCTGTTTTCCTAAAGCTATCACCAGTTGTATTTCTACTGACGGTTGACTTAAGAAAACAACCAATAAAAATATATTTATACTAGCGGTTCATAGCGCTGGGCCTATGGCGCCTATATATTATGAATCACTAGTAAAAAAATACAATCATCAGCAAAAATCGATTGTATACTGGCGTGGAGGACATGAAAATCCGATATCATGGGCAAATCTCGTCTTTTTTTTTCATCAACAACAGACCCATGAAAATAGAGAGTAATTAGCATAGTGTATTTGGTATCCAGATAAATGAAAATTTAACAAATCACACAACTACACACAAGAGCACGCACACTTAATAGTTCGATTATTTCAATTTGAGTACGTTATTCTGAATTTGGCTTGGTACCGAATGCAGCATTTTAGGCCAAATTTTGGCACTGTAAAGGTTTGATCATGGCCAATGGCCCCGTTCGCTTCGCTGAAAAACAAGCCGAAACACTGTTCCGACTAATTTGTTGGGAGAAAAAACGGTTCCGATTGAAAAAATAAGATAAGAAGTACGGATTATAATACAAACGATTAGGGCCAATATTTGGTTTCAAGAGTTTTTTGAAAGTCTTTTCAGGCATGTCCTGTTGCGAACATATCTTGGCTGCCATCTCGTTGAAGTGACAGAGTCAAATCTCTTGGTCTTTGTCAAATCAATGTCAATCCAACCGAATCTTATCGTCAAAGCACGTCTATCAAGGCCTCCTGCATCTGCAGTTTCATACCCAGGTGTTGCTCAACCTTTTGCTAGATCCTTGCCCTTGCCGCCGTTGTCCATTACCATGGAGAAGGATGGAGACCATGGCTGCGCTCGCGAGGACGGCGCCGCCCCTTGCCGGGTCCAGTCGCCGGCCCTCCTGCGCGCTGCGGCCGACGGCGTCCCTCTCCTTCGGCGCCGCTTCCACGACGCCCCGCGGCCGGCTCGGGCTGGGGCTGAGCACCGCGTCGGCAGGGAGCGGGAGGGCGGCCAGGGCTCGCGCCGTCCCGCGGCGCAAAATCGTCGCCTCCTCGGTTGGTGCCCCTGCATACTTGGTCTGATTGGGTACTTGCATTAGCTCGAGGTTGGGGAAATGGTGAAGAGTTAATTTTGGTTCTGATCGTGTGTTCGAGGATTAGGAACGGCTCGGAGAGCAATTTTTTTGTATGGTTTTGGTAGCTTTACTTGATCTTTATGTATTGGATTAGCTTCAAATTGGAGATTTTTTTTCTTCGAAAAGTAAGGCTAACTAGAAACTACCTCATAATCCTCTTACCTTTGGGATTAGTCTAGTGGGTAGGTTATGCAGAGCAGCTGAACTGAAGAAATTTGCACTGCGCAACGTGCCTTTTTTTTGCTCCTATTTCACCTAGGCTTTTAGTATGTTTCTTGAATTCTATTCTGCCTTAGGAATTAGGAATGTGGTGAAACTGAGCTTTGGGCTTCCTCTTGCAGTCAATGCTGAAAATACACCATTCAACACATGCTCCATTTTTGTAAATTATCAAGAGGACTCAACTTTTCCTCTCTATTTGTATGTAGTCACAACGTTTCTCCTGTACCATGTCATGAGTTGGACCTTATGTGGCCCCAGTGTAATGCTCTCCTTGTTTCCAGTCAAAGTTTGACCATGCTTTCTTCTGACGAATGCAAGGATACATGCGAACTGACTGCAGGTTACTGAAAGTGGATTCTTGCAGTAAATTTACTCCCTCCATCCCAAAAAGAAAAATGCAATTCTCACTTCTGGAGGAGTCAACCGATTTTCAGTTTGACCAAATATTTATAAAAAACACTAACATTTATGATACCAAATAAGTATCATTAGATTTATCATGGAATATATTTTTATTATTTTTATTTGGTGATATAAATGTTGATGTTATTTTCTATAAAAATGATCAAACTTAAAAAAGTATGACTTGCTTTAAACTAGAATTGCATTCTTTTTGGGACGGAGGGAGTACAATGGAAGCAAGTTTTTCTCTGCCAACCTATTTTTCAACTGAAACATGATATGTGCTAATTAAATTAAATTAAATGCTTTTGCACATCTTAGTGATACATTGTGGAATTCCAAATACTTCCAAATTAGTTAATTTCGTTGTGTTTGCAGATCTTCAAAACATAGCAACGGCAACTGAGTTATTTTTCTAAAGATGACAACCTAATCTAGTCCTTCCACCAATTCCTGTTGATGCTATAGGAAACCATTTTCTCCACACAAATCTCAGGCACATGTGATTTGATAAATAGTGCTAGTAGTTTCATCCATTTAGCCTCAGAAAGTCCATATTCAGGTCATCAGTGATTCATTTAGGGAACAATTTCAGATTTGTCGTTGAACTCTATAAAGGCACACATGGAAATATGATTTCAGATTGGATAAATAGTTGTTGTTTATCAATGGCTTTATCATGAATTTACAGAATGTCTTATTTCTGTTGCCATCTGTATGGCACACTTATCCTTTCGTTCTATGAAACTCAATCATCCTTTTGTTTTCTACAAAGAAGTTTAGAATTCATAAAATGTTTGAAACATTTTGATGATGCTGATATCCTGTGACCTCAATTATGAGAAGTTGAGCTGTTACTGGCGCCGTGACTTGCCACGGAGGAAGTAGGGAGGGAGTTCACCGGTCGGGGCCTGGTGAACCCGGTGGCAGCCAGGCGCCGTGCTCGGCGAGGGACGAGAGAGAGGCTGGGGCTGGGAGCCCAGGGAGATTAGATCTCAAACCCAGGCTTCTCCATTCATTAGGGAATGTGTGTGCTATATAAGCAGCTTACAAAGCGTAACAAACTTTCCTAAATTCACTCCTTGCCAACAACTCAACGGAAACAAAGCAAATCGACTTGATCAACTAATCTGGACCGGTGACCCGGCTCCAGGAGCCGTGGTGACCAGGCCTGAAGGCCTGTGTGCCGCTCGGCAAGCCTCCTCGGTGATCAGCTCTAGCCACTGGTGTGGTCCCGACGGTGGTACTGTTTTCCCACCATAACATGAGCAGTCCACTTTCATCTAGTTCTTTACTTATCCATAATGAGACCTTGCTTAACAAGAACTTGCAATCTGTAGGAGGTTGAGCAAAGCTACATTATTATCAAACCAGATGGTGTTCAGCGTGGTCTGGTATGCATTCCCCAGTTCCCCACACCCACACTTTTCCCAGTATGGTGCTGTTCCTTAGCTTCTTTCGTGTGTTTTAGTTCAGATAAAACATACTATATCTGATGCATATAGGTTGGAGAGATTATTTCTCGCTTTGAGAAGAAAGGGTTTTTGTTGAAAGGATTAAAACTTTTCCAGTGCCCCAAGGACTTGGCTCAGGTTTGCTTCCCAAAACACATCAATGTTGCAGAACTATTGTGGATCTTGCAAAGTTGCTTATCATTATCATCTTTGGCTGTCAAATATATCTCCCAGTGCTACATATTTTAGCTTAGGATCCTTATGTGTATCCTTTCTACATAGATATACTTTCCAACTTTTATTATATTATTCATCTGTTATTCCCTTAAAGAAGTTCCTGATATTCAGTTAGTTTCATAATTTTACTGTGTATCTTTGATTTTTGGCATCCTAAGTACTGATCTGATGCTGTAATAGTGCTCGCTTTGATATTTTTCATTATATTAAGTGCCAGGATAAGTTACTTCCTAGACCATATCATTCATTTTCTTCAAGTGGCTGGTCTTTCTTGTCTTCTTTTTGTACTAATATTTGATAAATACATTGCCTGCATCTCTCTTCTTTAATAACTTCACACTTTCATTGTTTTCTTAACATTCACTAAAGCGCCAACATAATCTAGTCAACCTTTCTTTGATTCTTTCTGTGCTTCGTTGCTGCACACAATGTGATGTTTGTTTCCACATCAAAATGGAAATATTGAGGAGTTCATTCACTTATAATGCTTTTCATATACTCTGTGTTGTTCACCCTTCCTTGTCTCTCAGGAGCATTACAAGGATTTGAAGGATAGACCTTTCTTTCCTAAGCCGTGATAGCCGTAAGGGGCTCAGTGAACCGGCGGCGTAGCAGGCGCCGTGCTTTCGGCGAGGGACGGAGAGAGACGATCAATTTTGGGAGCCCAAGGAGATTAGATCTCAAACCTGAGGCTTCTCCATTCATTAGGGAATGTGTGTGCTATATAAGCGACTTACAAACGTAACAAACTTTCCTAAATTCACTCCTTGCCAACAACTCAACGGAAACAAAGCAAATCGACTTGATCAACTAAGCTGGACCGGACCGACCCGGCTCCAGGAGCCGTGGTGACCACGCCCTGGGCGCTGTGCCGCTCGGCAAGCCTCCTCGGTGACCAGCTCTAGCCACTGGTGTGGTCCCGACGGTGGTACTGTTTTCCCACCATAACATCTTTCCCCCCCTTCGGGAACAGCTCGTCCTCGAGCTGAAACGAGGGGTGGGCAGCGCGGAACGCGTCGACCGGCTCCCATGTGGCCTCTGCTGCAGGCATGCCAGCCCACTGCACCAAGATGTGCCAGGCTCCACGACGTAGGGTGGAGCGGAGGCGCTTCGGGCATTGTGAGAGAGCGTCCATCTTTGTAGTGGAGGTAGTGTCGGAGTAGTTGCCGGAGGAGTGCCGATGAAGGGCTTGAGGACGCCGACGTGGAAGACGTCGTGGATCCGAGCGTTCTCCGGCAGTTGTAGACGATAGGCCACTGGCCCGATACGTTCCAACACCTGAAAAGGGCCGGCGTATTTGGGGCCAAGCTTCTTGCGGGCGGCCGGAAGCAGGGACTGGGTCGTGCGGTTGAGCAGACGAAGCCAGACCCAATCCCCGACGGCGAACTCCACAGCACGGTGATTAGCATCGTAATGCTTGCGTGCATATTGCTGCGCCTGCAGTAGACGGTCCCGGACTTCCGCGAGGAACGCGTCGCGTCGGGCGAGCAGATCATCGATGGCTTCGGTGTGAGCAGAGCCCTACTCATACGGTAGCAGGGACGGAAGGGGCCTGCCGTAGACAACCTGGAACGGCGATGTGCGCAGGGCGGAGTGAAATGAGGAGTTGTAGCAGAACTCCGCCCAGGGCAACCAGTCAAGCCATTCGCGAGGACGGTCGCCGGTGATGCAGCGGAGGTACATGGCGATCACTTTGTTCACCGCCGGATGGCCGTCGGTCCCGAGGATGGAAGGCGAGCTCATCATGCAATTGCATACTTTGAACGGCCGGAACAAGTCCCGCCACACATGACCTGTGAAGACGGGGTCGCGGTTGGTGACGATCGACTCCGGAATATTTATAAAAAACACTAACATTTATGATACCAAATAAGTATCATTAGATTTATCATGGAATATATTTTTATTATTTTTATTTGGTGATATAAATGTTGATGTTATTTTCTATAAAAATGATCAAACTTAAAAAAGTATGACTTGCTTTAAACTAGAATTGCATTCTTTTTGGGACGGAGGGAGTACAATGGAAGCAAGTTTTTCTCTGCCAACCTATTTTTCAACTGAAACATGATATGTGCTAATTAAATTAAATTAAATGCTTTTGCACATCTTAGTGATACATTGTGGAATTCCAAATACTTCCAAATTAGTTAATTTCGTTGTGTTTGCAGATCTTCAAAACATAGCAACGGCAACTGAGTTATTTTTCTAAAGATGACAACCTAATCTAGTCCTTCCACCAATTCCTGTTGATGCTATAGGAAACCATTTTCTCCACACAAATCTCAGGCACATGTGATTTGATAAATAGTGCTAGTAGTTTCATCCATTTAGCCTCAGAAAGTCCATATTCAGGTCATCAGTGATTCATTTAGGGAACAATTTCAGATTTGTCGTTGAACTCTATAAAGGCACACATGGAAATATGATTTCAGATTGGATAAATAGTTGTTGTTTATCAGCGGCTTTATCATGAATTTACAGAATGTCTTATTTCTGTTGCCATCTGTATGGCACACTTATCCTTTCGTTCTATGAAACTCAATCATCCTTTTGTTTTCTACAAAGAAGTTTAGAATTCATAAAATGTTTGAAACATTTTGATGATGCTGATATCCTGTGACCTCAATTATGAGAAGTTGAGCTGTTACGGCGCCGTGACTTGCTACGGAGGAAGTAGGGAGGGGAGTTCACCGGTCGGGGCCTGGTGAACCGGCGGCGAGCGGGCGCCGTGCTCGGCGAGGGACAGAGAGACGACTGGGGCTGGGAGCCCAAGGGAGATTAGATCTCAAACCCAGGCTTCTCCATTCATTAGGGAATGTGTGTGCTATATAAGCAGCTTACAAACGTAACAAACTTTCCTAAATTCACTCCTTGCCAACAACTCAACGGAAACAAAGCAAATCGACTTGATCAACTAACTGGACCGACTGACCCGGCTCCAGGAGCCGTGGTGACCGCGCCCTGAGCGCTGTGCCGCTCGGCAAGCCTCCTCGGTGATCAGCTCTAGCCACTGGTGTGGTCCCGACGGTGGTACTGTTTTCCCACCATAACATGAGCAGTCCACTTTCATCTAGTTCTTTACTTATCCATAATGAGACCTTGCTTAACAAGAACTTGCAATCTGTAGGAGGTTGAGCAAAGCTACATTATTATCAAACCAGATGGTGTTCAGCGTGGTCTGGTATGCATTCCCCAGTTCCCCACACCCACACTTTTCCCAGTATGGTGCTGTTCCTTAGCTTCTTTCGTGTGTTTTAGTTCAGATAAAACATACTATATCTGATGCATATAGGTTGGAGAGATTATTTCTCGCTTTGAGAAGAAAGGGTTTTTGTTGAAAGGATTAAAACTTTTCCAGTGCCCCAAGGACTTGGCTCAGGTTTGCTTCCCAAAACACATCAATGTTGCAGAACTATTGTGGATCTTGCAAAGTTGCTTATCATTATCATCTTTGGCTGTCAAATATATCTCCCAGTGCTACATATTTTAGCTTAGGATCCTTATGTGTATCCTTTCTACATAGATATACTTTCCAACTTTTATTATATTATTCATCTGTTATTCCCTTAAAGAAGTTCCTGATATTCAGTTAGTTTCATAATTTTACTGTGTATCTTTGATTTTTGGCATCCTAAGTACTGATCTGATGCTGTAATAGTGCTCGCTTTGATATTTTTCATTATATTAAGTGCCAGGATAAGTTACTTCCTAGACCATATCATTCATTTTCTTCAAGTGGCTGGTCTTTCTTGTCTTCTTTTTGTACTAATATTTGATAAATACATTGCCTGCATCTCTCTTCTTTAATAACTTCACACTTTCATTGTTTTCTTAACATTCACTAAAGCGCCAACATAATCTAGTCAACCTTTCTTTGATTCTTTCTGTGCTTCGTTGCTGCACACAATGTGATGTTTGTTTCCACATCAAAATGGAAATATTGAGGAGTTCATTCACTTATAATGCTTTTCATATACTCTGTGTTGTTCACCCTTCCTTGTCTCTCAGGAGCATTACAAGGATTTGAAGGATAGACCTTTCTTTCCTAAGCTGATAGATTACATAACTTCTGGCCCTGTTGTCTACATGGTATATATTTTTCTTATGAGCTAGACATATTTGCAACTCCACACTTCCACCAATGCAGATTTCACAGCTGCAATCTTGTTCTTCTATCCTGTAAGGCCTGGGAGGGTGATGGTGTTGTTGCATCGGCTCGCAAATTAATAGGAGCTACTAACCCCCTTCAAGCTGAACCAGGGACTATAAGGGGTGATCTTGCAGTTCAAACTGGAAGGTTGGCAGCCACCCTCTTTCATGTGTTTATGTTGTAATATTTAATCATGTAACTCACCTGTTAAAATTTATAGTTGGAAGGTGCTTCCATTTTACCATTTTTACCTGCATATCAAATAAACTATGATGGAATTGAACGTTTCAGGAATGGTGTCCATGGAAGTGATAGTCCTGATAATGGCAAGCGTGAAATTGGTAAGTTCTGCAATATTTCAGTATGATTCTATATCGCGTTTAGGTGATTTCTTGAGTCAATGATCCTTTTAAACAAATGGCAAGGTCTAGTAATGTTTTGTTCAAACTTTGAGAACTGCCCTGATATTGGATTAGTTGACATGAAAATCACGAGCAGGATTAAGAATATGAAACTGATGGTGTCATGTACTTAGTGACATGGCTTGCATATTAACTTGGACCTAAATTTGTTTTAGCCTGCCAGCTATTATTCTTAACAATATGAGATGACGAGCTCAAACTACTTTCCTACTTGCAGCTCTGTGGTTCAAAGACGGCAAGCTCTGCCAATGGGAATCTGTTCAAACACCGTGGCTTATAGAGTAGCCCTTGCTAATCACTTCGTGAGTTGTATTCAATGTTTTGTTCTGTTCAAGTTGATTCAAGGAGCCATGTATGAGAGTATGAGTTTAGTTCGGCTAAGTAAATTGGCTTATGAGGGCTCGAATTATCGGTACCTTTGAACCTTTTTACCTGGAGGTTCTTTTTGCAGTATTGAGGATTTGTGCAACTGAAACCTTTGATGAATTGTTCATGTTGAGAAGCTAACTTCATCTCACATTTACAAGTAACGTCTTGAATGAAATAAAGGCAAGAAAGTTACAAATAGTAGCACATTTTGTTCTATTTCAGATACAATGGTATACGTGGAACATATATTATCATGAAGCAAAACTGAACACCCATCTTGCATGAGAAAAACAATATGTGGGTGAAAGTAAAATATTTTTGGCATTGATGGTGAAAGTGCAGTATAGCCAAAGCCGGTTATTTTGTACTGCAGTCTGCAGGTGCAGTTCTTCACAGGATTGCGTCCAGACAAGGTTGTCGTCGGCAATACCCAGCAACTATGCAATTAGCTAGCTAATATATACGTGTCGGTCCTATAAATGCATACAATGACAACAGATTCTTGTCATCTGTATAGTAAGAAAAATATTAGAAAATAAGCACAAATTCCATAAGTGCACACAATCAGCTTGTTCGCTTGTTGGTTTCAGCCAAATTTAAACCAGTTAGCCAACAGTGTTTTCCTCTCACAAAAAACCAGCACCAGCCAGCCCAAACCAGCACCAGCATCAACCAGCGAACAGGCCCAATGACAACGGATTCTTATCATCTGGTAGTAATAAGAAAACAGAAGAAAAGAAACACAAACATCATAAACATAAATATTCGTGCACCAGCACTGAGGGGCCAATCATGTATCCCATTTTTACTTTATTAAAATATAAACACATGAAAACAGAGGATATATAATTAGCATAATAACATGGTCTCCAGGCAAATGAAACTTAACAAAGTACATACACACAAGATAAATAGATATAATAGACATTTATATTGAGAATCCTGACGGAGCAAAGTGCATGCCGATGTTGGAGGCTTCAGGTTTTAGAGCGCTGTCATCTAGTCCTCTTACTCAGGTTCCTGTTTCACTTGAGGAATTAGCTGGTACGTTCAGCCGCCAATCTTGAAGGCCTCTTCTCCTCCCAAATTTTCTTGGTTGCTTCATACACAAGTGATCTGAAAGTCTTGTGAGGCATCCCCTGTCCCGCACATATCTTGGCTGCGATCTCGTCGAACTGACGAGCCAAATCTTGGTCTCGTTTCCATATCCAGTAGTGGTATACCGTGCAGCACAATTCTCCCAAGGCCTTCTGCAGTTGGATTCCCTGGTGTTGCTCACCCTTTTGCTGATGAGAAGTACCATTGTTATCATGCGAAGAACCACCTTGTTCTAGGTCCGCGCCAGCTGCCGGAATCTTGCCGCCGTTGTTTGCTTCTGTTACAGCTTGTATTCCTGCTTCTCTCATGCCTCGGCCATGGAGAATTTCTTTGAGCACCTGAGGCATCGATCCATAATATAATAATGCTAGTTCAGAGTTGCAAAGATACTAGTACTGTAGTATTATATACTCCGATAATATAAGGCAGGCCTTGTCAGTAATATAGGAAGGAAAGGGATTTCATTAAAAAATTTTGGTATTAATATATGTTTGCACGGGTTAGGTTAATTACCTCTGGCATCGCATCAGTCATGGCTTTCTTCAGCTGTTTGAGATTCTCATCATCCTTGGTGTAGTAATGGACCAGGTCCTCCAGGATTTTTGCTGCATGTATTCTGATGTATGCATTGTTTTCGGCATCTGCAACTGCTGTAGCAAGGCTGCGAATAACGTCACCAACTGATCTCAGCGTACTCGCTTGTGAAGATGAAGACAGCATGCCCTGCAGCTTTTCACCTGCTAATCCTTTGATGTCACTGCTCTTCTTTGCCAAATGAGCGGAACCGCACATCCTGTCAAAGTGATAATCTGGAACAAGAGAAATGTGCAGCAGCATCCATACGAACATTGTGCTGCTGCTGCTTCCACTTCCACCGGGCATAAGCATAATGGAGTCTGGTGTATGTGTATCCACATACAGAGACAGGTGTAGGAGGACCTCTACGGCTTGTCTTTTCAGCAGCGCTTGACACCTGACACACTCTAGAATAACTTTGATGGCTCTGATGATGACTTGGATGTTGCCTGAGATCTCACTTGGCAGCTTTGTTCCGGTCTCTCCTGGATACGGAGTAGCCATAAGCCGTGAAATCAGTACCAATGATTCCTCTGCCATGCTGGACCATTCATCATGATGGTCACCGCCGTGAAGTTGGTCTGAGATAAGAGGCGATATTGCCTTGTATAGCAGACCTTGAGCGTTCCTTATGATTCTGCAGTTGTCCTCATTGGCGGCCAGACCCTGAAGGATACATAGGCCTTGCACCACCAGACCTTTGTAGCCCTGTGTCTTTCTGTCAGCGGCCTTCGCGGTTGGAATTTTGTCGACATGTAGGTACATAAGCTCCCGGTCACCTAGCAGCCAGCCCCGATCGCACTCCTTGTACCTGTATTGTCGCTCATCGTATCCCTCAGGCCGCCACCTGTATTCTTCAAATGTGTCGAGCAGGGATGATACACACTGAATCATCATCATCCCTTGAGCTGGGAAGTGGTCCAGACAGATGCTGCCAGCAACAGTTGCCACTATCCTGGCAGCTCGCACCCTGATCTCTGTGCTACATGGGCTTCTCGGACCAAATGTCTCTAGTAGTCGCTGGACCACGTGGCTAAAGGACGCTGATCCAGTCAGTAGTTGTTTCATCAGACCCTGCTGTCCATAATAATACCTATCCATTTTTCCAAGAATCAGAACCCCAGAAATGTAGCCATACCTAGACTTAGATTCCATCAATAAGTCCACAGCATATGTGACGAGGTTCCTTCCTCTCGCAAACGACGGATCCTTCATACATCCTGCCACAGTTTCGTCTAGGTACTCCGAAACTAGGTCTGTCTCTAATGAATAATAATTGGCCACTTCTTCCACTAGTCCGGTTTTTGCCACTAAATCATAGATGGCCCTGTAGCCATAAACCACACCTTGGGCCATGGCTAAGGAGTACAAGACGTTGAGAGCTGGCTTTAGGTTGGCGCCTCCATCAGGGTTACCATAGTCATGTTGTATCAGACGCCATAAAGAAATTCCAGCAGAGAGATACAGCCCAAGCATATACAGAACTGCCAGAGGACACAAGACAATACCAAGCACCAGCACTTGGACAACCAATAAAACATATGCTACCACGAAGCGTGCAATCGATGGTTCTTTCTCTTCTTGTTTAATTTTTGATGATTTCGCAGAAGTGTTTGTGTCTTTTTTGAATGGTTTCACGACCGCGGCAACTACAGCAACCAGCAAGCCCATCAAAGAATTGCCAACGTCACTTGCCTTTTCCTTTAAAAGGAAATCGAAGACCCTGTTAATGAAGTGTTGTAAGCGAGATTATTAGGAAAGAAGCCGTGTGTCATGGCAAGGATGCCACCAAACTGATTTATAAAGCACAAATTGCAGTAATATAATGGTGATGAGTTAGGTAGTTATGATTTTTTCTCAAAAAAATATGATGGATTTCATTAAAACTCGACATACAATTGGCCCTACAGGTAGTAATAGAACTTGCATTGCGTATTAATATTTGAGTGACTAGCAAGACACGCTCTTAGTCTTCAAAATGAACGTGTTTGTTAATCAATGTTCAAACTCTGACACCCTTTGTGTCGGCTGACGATATGAAAAGCTTGATGAATTTTATTATGTACACTAGTCAACAACTCGTTCTCGTGCTTGGGTTAGAATGTAAGGAGACATTTAAGCGCTAGATGCATATAACTAATATAACTAACTTATTATATTATTTGCATGTCTTTTCTCCTTGTTCATTTTATAACACAAAAGATATACAGATATCTATAATCTATATCTAGTTATGATAAATTATCAGTTATTGATATATAAATTTATCAATCTTTTCTCCTTCTTCATTCCGAGTGCAACTTGAAGATGCTTGTAGAATCCAACTTGTATACGTTTCAAGTAGGATAAGTACAGCTCCGTTTGGCAGGGCCTCACTTCACTAGTCAAGCCATTTTTTTTTTGCTTCAGCTCCACGAACAGCTCCACCAGTGGAGCTGAAGCCATTTTGGTAAACCGTTTGGCAAAACGGCTTTCCTGTGAGAGCATGTTTTTAGGGGCTTGGAGGAGGAGCCGGGAGAAGCCATTTTTTTTGGCTCCATCCCTCCCCAAATCACTGTGAGAGCATATTTTTAGGGGTTTCACTAGTGAAGCCATTTCACTTTACCCCGTTTGGCAGAAAACGGGTCCTGAAGCCGGTGGAGAAGCCCTGCCAAACAGGGCCTACATCCCACCCGCAAAAGGTCGGCCAGATGAGAGAGATGGCTCTCGTCCTTCCACCTCTCCCTCACCCCCTCTCTCTCTCTCTCGTCCTCCGCCCGATGCCTCCGGGTCTCCCGCTGGCGTCATGAACGCGGCTCCCTCAAACCTCCTCCCTGGGGTGCGCGGGGAAGGGCGAAGGAACCGGTGGTGCCAGGAAACCCCTCCATTTGGCAAGTCCGGCGGTGTCACTGCCCATCATTCTCGGAGGTGGTGCGGGCTGGGATTGCCGTTGCGTCGGCCTTGAAGGCCTCCGTCCCTTGCCCGGAGCCCCCGGTCACGCCCTGGCGTGGTGCTTCCCCTGCGTCACAGATTGTGGCGACGCGGGCGAGTAATCGGCTCCCGGCAGTGCTTGATGCCCTCGACGCTGATGGTTGGGTGAAGGTGCTGAGCCGATGGACCCGCAAGGAAGCCCGGCAGCTGGCGGGCTGGCTTCATGGGTCTGTCCCGAATGACCTTAGAGGTCGCTGCTTCAACTGCTTCTCTCTACATCATCGTGTGACAAGCTGCCGGTTTGGCCCCCGCTGCTTCCATTGCCGAGCCCTGGGGCACCATGCTCACGCCTACCCGGATCACCGGAGGTTGTTTCCTCTACGACGCCTAGCCTAGCGATGGGTCATCGATTCACCATCGCTTGTGCCTCCCCCTCCGTCACTTGGCCCTGCCCCTCCACTGGTGTCGTGCATGATGCAGGCCGGTGTCGAGGCAACAAGCTAGGGACGATCATGGGTCGGCCCCTTCTACGCGCCATGGTGGTGATGGGGGGCGATGCCACGATGGTCTCCCTTCCTTCGTCCTCAAGCGGCGATGAACTAGAAGCTCCCGCTCTGAGGCCCAGCGGGTCATTGATCGGTCGTCCCCCATCAGCTAGAGGGAGGAAGCGCATGGGCATGCTTTCATCATCTCTGTGATCGGTCGTCCCCCATCATCTCTGTGAGCCTCTTGATGACATCAAAGTTTCAATCAAGAGCTTTGGCGCTACTCATTTTGGGGCCGATGTGGAGACGCCCTTGTTGGCGGCCCTTAACTACTATTTTCACCCGCCAACTTTACATAAAATTCATACAAACAAACACCAAAACTTAGTAAATAGGGTTTATACTAACGAATTCCATGAGTTTTGGTGAGTTGAGTTTTGGAGATATACATGATACATGTGAAATACGATCAAAGTACACCTTGAGGAAAGCGTATAGTAGATTCTATGCCAAGGAATAGAATGTGCAACCAATCATCAAATCAAAGTACACACCACCGTGGCAGGTCAGTCCAACTGTGCAGATTTTGCCACTGAAGGCGGTGGCTTGGCCAGAGGGTCAAGGTCCCACCTTCCCACCTTGATGGGCGGTGCCATCAATGCACCTAGGGTCGGTTTCGAGGGGTTTTCTAATTTATCTCACCCAAACCGACCATAGACCACTATATAAGAAGGGGGAGAGGCCTCTCTCAAATCTAATTCATCATACACAAGTTACACAATGTGATAAGAAGAGGAGGAGCTCCACTTTCATATCTTAGCTCTTAAGCTTAGTTTAGGGAGTGAGTGAGGAAGAGAAAGAGATGAAGAAGTATCGGAATTGTTGGATACCTCCGCTTGTGTACCGGGGCCCCTTTTGTACACCGAGCGGAAGGAATGCCGGGAATGTCGGCTCCCTCTTCACTTGTATCTCGACGAATCTAGTACTATTTGGAGTGCAAGGTTCGTGTTTATCTTCGGTGGTGAGTTCTACTTTAAGTTAGTCTTATTCATTATTTACTTGCGGGTTCGTCGTTCGCTCTTGTAGCGGATACTCTAGTAAAGGGCCCTGATAAAGACGGATAACCCTGATCGATTCTAGAGTAGTAGTCGATAGCATAGACGTGGTGTCTAGGCTAGAGGCTACCTTCGTTTGCCACGTATCCTCCGGTTGAGGGGTAGGCGGTAGGTGGTGACAGCCCTGTCCGTCCTTTGTAATCCCCCAAGTTTGGATATGGCGTAGAGTTGTAGGCCGGCAACGCTTGGCAGACCAAGTGTTATCTGGTGCCCGAAGCAAGTCTATAGTGGCAAAGCTATCTTAACTTAGGATCTCTATACTTGGAAAACCTCACTACCCGAGCTATCTTTCTTCTTGTTACCTTAGGTGAACTAGCTAAGAGACTTTTACACATCCGTTCCTCATGGAAATATGATACCCTGAATACTTCTGGGTGAAATGCTACAATGGTAATTTTGTATGCTTGAAGATTATTTCTGTATATATTAAGAAATACCAACAGCCCTCCCTTCTCCACTCAGGGCGGACCAGCTTCCTCCTCATCCTACCAGACGAGGACACTGCATCAAGGGTTTACAATGGTGGACGGCCAATCATTATCCCGATCCTCTGTATTAACATCATGAAGTGGACGTGGTTTATCCACTCGTCTGCTTCCAGTCTACCCTCGACGGCTGACATTGTGTTGTGCGAGAACTCGGCTCATGCATGGGAGCTCTCTACGTCGGAAGAACTGTTGAATGAATTTTGCTGGATCGGCGACATTCATCCTAACATGACGTTTTCAAGGTGGCGGCATGGTCTTCCGACCTTAATTTGATCCCTGCGGTGATGGACTTAGATGTCATTAAGCCTTCCATGGCTGACAACAGCTCGGACCCGACGAAGCGTTTGCTATCGTATCCCATTCACATCTCAATGGTCCCTTTGAACCGGCCGTTGACATCTGGAGGTTCCCCTTCTCCACCTTAGGCTCATGAAGGAAGGGGTCGATGAAGAAGGCGGCGATGGTGCCATTCCCCATTGGTGCATAGGCTAGCTAAGGCGGCGCTCGGTGGCCCGACGACATCTAGTATTCTATGGGGGGTGGTCCACACCAGGCTAGTCCCATGGCCTTCTATGGAGTGCCACATGTCAGCTAGGTGAAATCCGCCTCCCCGCGATGCCTTGCCAACCGCCCCGGCATTGATGCCCTGGTGCTGGCTATGGCTTCCGAGGGGGCCAGCTCACCCACGCGCCACCTTCAAGGAGTCTAGCTCGCTCACGCTTGTCGTCTCGCCAACTATGATGTCCCAATGATGGCTGTGCCTCTCGATGAGGACCCTCCGACTTCCCCATGCTTTTGTGAACCTTCCGTGTAGTGGAGCAGCTCTAGGCATCCCTGCGTGCTCTCAGCTTGGCGGTGGAGTTACTGGAGCCAACCCCCTCCCATGCGGCGGTCGGTGGTGGTGGACCATCTTTGGACGCTGACCTAGATCAGGCCCTGTCCGGTGGGCAATCCCCTCATAATGGGTCACGACCAGTGTCCTTGGTCCCTTCTGCTGAGATGGGTTGGGAGCTTGGTGGGCCTCCAGCCCTCTGTAGGGTCAAGTGATGCTGAAGATTTTCAACCCATGGAGCTCAAGTGCTTTAGGGATGCGGCCAGAGTCGAGCTAGAGGAGTCCGGTTAGCCCGCCACCACCGACCCCCTAGCTAATGAACCGGCTTCACAGGCGGCATCGGCGGCCAACCCCCAATTTCAAAAGGGAGCCTTGCCACCCTTAGCGCCATTGCTGCTGCTTTGCCCCCACCCCTTTCAGGTGTATTCACGGCAGCGACACCATGTCAGAACCCGTGCTCTGTCCATTGAAGTTGACCCACCCTAGCAGTCGTTGATCGGTGCCTTCTCTAATCCAGGAGCTGAATATGATGTGCAAGCTTGTCGACAAGCTCCTCCCCTTGGCCCCACCTAGGTCCCTACCACGCCAAAGCCAGCGGGTGGCTGGCGTTGGGCCCTGCTTGTTGGGGCCGGCGGTGATGGAGGCGCAAAAAAGGGTAATGTGGCACCTGGTGTAACAACCCTGAAAATCCTAGAACCCAAAAATACCAACTTTTTAAAAAACTTTTTCAAAATAACCTTGCTTGGTGAGTGAGCATGCTAGGAAGCCACACTAGTTGCACAAGTAGACCCTAAGATTAGAATGAGTGAGCATTTGCATCTAACAACATTTGAGTTGCTTCTTTTGATCTTATGCCTTGTAATAAAATCTTGATCAACACTTAACAAAAAGAGCTCTTGTTTGTGTGTGTTGCCCCAGACCCTAGCTTGATTCAAGACCCTAGTGTTGACCTAGGTGGACCCTACTAAGGTGGTATACATGGGTGCTAGAAAATGGAGAAATACAATTAGAAATAGAAACAGAAAATGGTTTAGAAATGAGAAGAAATGAAAAGAGGGAAAGCAGCCCAGCCGGCCAAATAGGCCACCTAACGCCAAGGCCTCGACCGCCCAGCCGAGCCTCCTCATGACACAAGTGGCCTAGGTCGCTACTTTGCCCAACATTTGTGCTCACACTCGACCGTTGGCGCCCCACATAGCACCCACCACTTTGTGTTGAAAGCGCTTGCATCCATCCCCTCTCTTGAAGCCGCTGACAGGCAGGCCCCGCCGACCCCACCTGTCAACCCCTTCCCTCACCCCCTTCCTCTGCTTGTTGCTGAGCCTGCGTGCCAGCATGAAACCGAGGGAGGCGAGGCCGATCCCAACCGTCCCTATTCACCACCGCCTCAGACGTGCCCCAGATGGCCGCAACGTCCATGCCCCAGATTCCCTCTTCGTAGTCTATGGTCCATGGTGCACCAGCCCCTTGACCACCATAAACCGCCGTGGTGAACCAGGCCTGTTATGAGCCCAGCTAGGCCACGAGGCTAGCCTCAGCGCTTGACACATGTCTGGGCTAGCACGGCCCATATCCGGCCCATAACTCAACCCACTGGGCCCAACCCAGCCTAGTCAACATTGATAGTTGACCCGGTCCCACCTATTAGTGTCTCAGACCAAGCCGACCAATAGGAGCGCGCCACGTGTCCAGCCTGTGTTTTCCCTCTTTTTTTTTAAAAATGAATTAAACTTAAAATTCATAGAAAATTCATCTGACCTTAGAAAATTACGAAACTAGTGTCCAATTTTTTCTAAAAATGCACTCTATGTCATAGGCTTCTGTTTGGGGTGCATTTGGATCTTTTGGATTTTTGTTGCTTCTTTGTGATCATCTATAGGAGTTGCTTATCTCAACTATATGTCTCGTATGACAGCCTTGGAGGAGCAGCAGCTTGAGGAGGAGGACTACAAGTACATAGAGGAGCGCAGAGTTGACTAGGCTATAGGTGCCACGTCCCACCTAACCTAACCTCATGGGGTGATGGTTATCCCCTTTTTGCAATTGATGAAGATGTGGTTGTCTTGAAGTCCCCTAAGGAACCTTATATGCCAGAGATTTTTGTTTGGCTAGATGCGCTTATAGGACCCTACTTGTACTACCACCATTGTATCTTGATGCAAGGGTAGAGTGGCTAGGCACATGGTGCCATTATAATGATAACAACTAGGGAGATCTTGGCATGTGTCTTAGGTGTGTGGTAAGGGTTGAGTCGATCGAAAAGGATTCTACGACGAGTCTTGGGACAAGTCTTGCTGGGAGGGTGTGACCGGAGCATCCTCTATGTGAGGTACCTATGGTGGGTACATGTGAGCGGAGTAGATCCCTGGGAGGAGACCTCCAAGTTAAGATAAAGCATGGGGTGATGGTTATCCCCACTTGAGAAGGTGGCCCAAGAGAACAGCTCATAGGACCCTTTGTGTCCACCACTGTTCTTGATGGGTGCTAGTGGACTCTAGGGGTGACTACTAGGTTGTAAGTTGATAGTGTAGGGAGGTGGTGTATGGCTCTAGCCCTCCTAAGATAGCGTGGTGACCTTGGTGGCCCCATCTTTGCGTCTCACGGCCTAGGTGGGGGACCTAGGGTGACCGATGATGGTGATCTTGTGGTTCCAAGTGTACACACTCTGAAGAGTTGATCGATCTATATGTATAGCCATGTCCATGCTCATGGACATTCCTATGTTCTATGCTTCCCTTGATTAGGGAGAGGTGTCTTTCTTTCTCTTCCTCGGATTGGTTTGGTTCCGGCTGTTAGCTGTTGAGATGTGTGGATGGGAGGGATGGATGGATAGAAATGGGTTAAAACTTGAGAAACAATCATAAAATATTGATCAATTTGCATAGGAGAACTACAACCATAAATATGTCTTTTGCTTTACCCTTGCATTCCACTTACCACAAAGCAAACGCAAAGCATAGGGTGGGAGCCAGTGGCCGGTACAAATCGTATTGATAATTATTTGGTAGGTGACGAGCCAGAGTACGACTACCATGGTGATGGTTGGGAGGATTAGAGGTCTTGTACTACGCTCAATGTTGCCAGAGGAGATTGGGTCGACGCCCGCTGCTGCGCCTTCTGATGCTATTCTAGATGCTATGTGCTCTGAGTGATTCTGCCAAGTGGTGATATAATAATGAATAAACCTCTCTATTGTACTCTTTAAGATAGGTATTCGATGTATGACTTGTAATATCGACTGATATTCGATAATGTGATGGTATGATCTCTTGGGACTATCACATTATGGTTTGTATCTGTGGATTTCCCTTTGAGGAAATCATGGATCCAGATTTCACCTGGGCTTTGAAAAAAGAGAGGTCATCGATCTGGATGCACAAGACTGATACAGTAAGCTCTATAAGCCATTCCTCTCTGAATCCCATGTTGCTGCTTTAGCCACCATCTTTCGTTGGGCAGTAGGGGAGGGAGAGCAGGTGCAGGCTGTGGACGTGCTTGCAACCGTGTGATGGTGGCATCGATTTTCTCTTCTGGTCATATTAATTATTGTCAAAATGAATCCTGCTTCTATACTGATTTGGAATGCGTGACGCCTAAATCAGAAGGACCGTTGCAATGCCGTCAGAGATGTTATCCATTCCAGCAACACCGACATTGTCTGTCTGCAAGAGACAAAGATCGCAAGCATGACCCAATACGTGTTCCTCTTGGTGTTTGGATCAACTTATGATAAATACGTTGCATTGTTGGCCAATTTTACTAGGGGAGGTGTTCTGATTGCTTGGAAGGGCAGCTCTTGTCAGGCAATTGCTTATAGAGTGGATACCTATTCTGTGTCCGTCCTATTCTCTGAGCAAGAAGGCTACAATTGGTGGTTCACCGGAGTCTGTGGACCACAAAGAGATGAGGAGAAGATGTTGTTCCTACAAGAGGCTAGAAACTATAAGGATCTGAACAATGGGCCTTGGTTAGTGCCAGGAGACTTCAATCTAATTTACCAAGCCACCCACAAGAACAATGCAAATATGGACAAGGCTATGATGGGAAGATTTAGGTGGTTATTGGATGACACTAAGATCAAAGAAATACCATAGCTGGGCTATAAATACACATGGTCCAATGGGAGGAGGTCTCCCACATTAGTTTGGTTCGATAGTGCATTCTGCTGTGTTGAGTGGGAAGGCATTTTTCCTGATTTAGTTTTGTAGAGTACAGGGGTATTTGATCACTGTCCACTTATCCTTGGCTTAAAAGTGAGCACCGGCGGCAAGCGTCTTTTTCATTTTGAAAGCTTTTGGACAAAGGTCCTAGGATTTATAGATGCTGTCAAACAGAATTGGGAAGCACCAGTATAGTTTGATTGCACCATTGATTGGCTCAGTAGAGGGTTATAAAAATGGGGACAAAGGAAGGTGGGGAATATTAAACTCTAGCCTGAGATGGCTAAGGAGGTCCTTTACCGCTTGGAAATTGAAAGGGATTCAAGGGATCTTACTGAAGAAGAGGAGTGGCTGCGCAAGAAACTCAAACTCCATTGTCTTGGGTTGGCATCACTAGAATGAACCATTGATCGTCTACATTCCAGAATTCTACACCTTAAGGGGGGAGGTTTGAACACTGCATTTTTTCATCAGTAGGCTAGATTTAGAAAAAAAAACAAAAAATTTATTCTAAAGCTGCAGGCTGGGGATCAAGTGGTTTTCTCTCAGGAGGAAAAACATCAAGCTGTGTTTGACTATTTTGATGGTATCCTTGGAAGGCAGAGGAAAGGGAGTACTCCATTGATATGAATAGATTGGGCATTCAGCAACATGATCTTTCTATATTGGAGGCTCCATTTTCAGAAAAGGAAGTGTGGGCTACTATAAAGGACATGCCGGTGGATAAGGCCCTAGGACCGGATGGGTTTACTGGGCGGTTCTAGAACATGTTGGAATGTTATCAAATGAGACATTTTGATGGCTCTAGATGCCATTTACGGGGGCCAAGTGTTCAAGTTCAGTCTCCTTAACTCGGCCTTCATCACCTTGCTGCCTAAGAAGATGGATGTAGTTCAAGTAAATGATTTTAGGCCAATAAGCCTGATTCATAGTTTCACTAAATTGGTGACTAAAATTATGGCTAATCGACTGGCCCCTTTCTTACCCTCTCTGATCTCTATGAACCAAAGTGCTTTTGTGAGAGGAAGGAATATCCACGACAATTTCATTTTAGTGCAGCAAATGGTGAAATCTCTGCACAAAAAGAAGGAAGCTCACATCTTGCTCAAGTTGGATATCTCTAAGGCATTTGATTCTATGTCCTGGTCATGTTGGAAGTCTTGCGACATATGGGGTTTGGACAGCGATGGTGTGACTTGTTATGCCTGATCCTGTCAACCTCCTCCATGCAAGCTTTGGTGAATGGTGACCCGGGAGAGATTATTGCACAGCAGTGAGGTCTCCAGGGGTATCCCCTCTCACCCATTTTCTTCATACTGGTCATGGACTTCGTGAACTCAATGGTCAGATATGCGCAATGATGAATGAGTTACTGCATCCACTATCCATTCAACAAGCCCGACATCAAATCTCCTTCTATGCCGATGATGTGGTGATATTCTTAAGACCCTTCAGTTTGGATTTAACTATTTTTTAGACATCTTCTTGATCTATTTGGGCATGCCTCCGGTCTTAGAACCAATCTTTCCAAAAGTTCAGTCTCCCCTATCCACTATATAGATGAAGAGAGCGACACTCACGCCAACATCCTCTCTTGCTCCATCAAGGATTTTCCCTATACTTACCTTGGGCTCTCCTCACAATTGACAAGCCAACCAAGGAGGTATTGTTGCCTTTACTATATAAAGTGGTGACTACCTCCCACGATGGAAGGCATCTTTAATGAATAGAGTTGGGTGTT
Organism: Miscanthus lutarioriparius; assembly: GCA_904845875.1. NCBI lineage: Eukaryota > Viridiplantae > Streptophyta > Magnoliopsida > Poales > Poaceae > Miscanthus > Miscanthus lutarioriparius. The sequence continues at coordinate 32,593,514 of CAJGYO010000014.1, read as the reverse complement.
GGTAATGGTTTGCTTGGTCTTGATTTGCTGCCCACATTTACCTCTTGACAGCTAGGGATATGCCAAAGTGTTTTTAAGGCTATAGGTAAAAAAAAGAAGAGGTTCCTTTGGAGGGACAAGAGCAAGCAAATGGGGGGTCCTGTTGTCAGCAGCACTGGGGAGAAAGTACAATGCTAATCGAATATGGAGGGTTGGGCATCCATAACTTAGAACTGCTTGGTTGTTCTCTAAGAATTGATGGCTTTGGCCATACCTAATGCAGACCATGGGCAGGGCTCCCAGTCTTAGTGTACCTCGTAAGGCTCAGGGCCTTTTTGATGTTTCAGTGGATGCCATTGTGGGAAATGGGGAGCAGATCCTGTTTTGGACTGACAGGTGGCTAGATGGGCACACCATGGCTAACATAGCCCCTAATTTGGTCAAAACAGTGACAAAACAAACAACCAAGCGACGGACTGTGGCTCAAGCAATCCAAGACAGAAGATGGGTTGGTGACATAAAAGGAGCTCTCACAATAGAGGCTCTGATTGAGTACCTCTATATTTGGGATACTGTGGACGACTTACTCTTGCAGCCAGATGTGCAGGACCATTATACTTGAAAATTATCCTAGGATGGGACATACAACAACAAATTTGCGCATGGAGCCTTCTTCATGGGAACTATCAAGTTTGGACCATGGTGAAGGATTTGGAAAAATTAGGCACCCCCGTGCTGTAAATTCTTCATTTGGCTGGTATTTCACAATAGGGTCTGGACGGCTGATAGGTTGGCTAAAAGAGGTATCCCCCATCTGGATACTTGTCCCTTTTGTGATCAGGCTGAGGAAACCATATATCACTTGGTGGTTGAATGTGTATTCACTCACCAAGTGTGGGCCTTGATATTCCATAGGCTTGGCTTGCTGTTTCTGGTGCCTGATCCAACTATGAGTCGCTTCTCATGATGTTGGAGGAAAACTAATGGAGCGGCTCCAAAGGAAATCAGAAAGGTTTGAACACTTTGATAATCTTGATAGCTTGGGAGGTCCGGAAGCATCGTAATGATTGTGTCTTCCAGAACTTAAGGCCGAATGTTCAGGAGGTTATCAGTGATGTGTGCACGGAGGGCGGTCTTTGGTCTATGTCTGGGGCCTCCAAGCTCACACAACTTTTATCTAGGTCGCTCCCCTTTGGAGCTTAAGTTCTGGGAGTTGCTCGTTGTCTTTTAGTTAGTTTGTGGAGCGTTGATGTGCTAGTCTCTTTAGGTGGGGTGTGTGTGTTTGTCCGGTGCTCGGGTTAGTTCTTCTAGACCCGTGTACTTTTATTCTACTTTAATGAAATGACATGCGGTCCTCCTAGATCGAGAGAAAACAAAGTACATCCTACCCGATAAATAAAAAGGCTATGTCAATTGAGGGTATCCAATCGATCAAACACAAATAAATCTATTGTTTTTACCTTTTTCAAACCCTAGATTTTCCAATCTCTATACTTCTTATTGTACAAAAATCTCAAGGGTGTTTTTAGATCTTCTAGGTGGCCTATACCAATCCTACAACAACCTTAGACATCTCCTCGACGGGCTCCTTTCCAGAGGGCATGCACTCGAGTTAGCAAACGGATGAAGTACCAAAGTAAATTGGCATGTGCCCCTTCCCATTAGTAAAAGCAGAGTTCCCTCTAGAATGCGAGGTTATCACACGATACAATTCATATTGATTTGATAAGAAATATGGACTGATAAAATACAATGAGAAAATATGAACTATTTAATTACTAAGGAAAGGAAACTAACCCGACAGTTTGGACTAGCGTGATAATTGTGAGACACCAAAAATCCTTCTTCTGCAGCATGGAGACAAAGCCACCGAGGAGGACAACTGTGGTCCATGTAAGCACAAGCAAACCAAGCCCCCTCACGCCCGTCAACAAGTGCCCCATGAATATAGCATAGCTGTTGATTGAACGAACCTCAGGCCAATTACTGTCATCAACGGAATTCTTTTGATGGGCCATTAATCTTCTCTAGAGGAGTCCGTGTTGCTCAAATGAAAAATCTGCAAAACGACTTGAAGACTTAATAAGAAGAGGGTCTCTTAATTGTCTTTTATTTTTTCAAACCGCTTAAACAAATGACCCACTCGAGTTGTTATATATGTTCAAGATGTGGCAGTAAAACTCCTTTTTGTTGTATATAACTTTAAAAAGAGAGCTGACTATATAGCCATGGAATATGAAACAAAGATATACTAGATCAAAAGTGAAAGAAACCATACTATATATTGTAACATTAAACTACATTAGGCCCCGTTTGGCTTGCACTCGTATCTATCTTAATCCATATTTATTGGGATGAATTAGGATATTTAACTAATTTTCACCCCGATCTATTCTAACATGAATGAGTTGAGGTAAATATGAGTGCAGTCAAACAAGCCCTTACGGATTTATGGTTTCTATCTCATTCGTCATTAATTCACCGAACAAGTTATTAGAGGGATGCCTATATGGCGCTGCTTCTTCTGTTTCAGATTGTAACGTACTGTTAGACTATTTTAACATAACAAATGATTATGATGCACACACGTGTGGTGGCTATCTATTTAAAAAAATCTGCTATCCCCCAAGTCTCCATCCCATAAATCTGACGGATGCATGCATGCCAATTAAATTTGTACTACTTCTGCAATGAAAAGAAACAAAAGGGGAAAAAAGAAAAACCCTGAAGTGAAATTAAAGGCGCTGATTTCACTCACCTGCAGGAATTGCCCACAGAGAAAACGATCGAGACCTCCTTGTTCAAATTTGAACTATACCGGATATGCAGCAAGATGGGCAGTCAGATAGATAGATAGATAGTTTCAGCTGATGGAGAGGAGAGCCTGATGAAATAAGTTTCGGAACCGGATAACCCAGGCAGGGGGCACGGAAAGGGAACTGACTAAAGAGTAAAGACCAAAGCTTAAGCCAGCATTCAGATTCATTTACGTGTTGAGTAAAGACCAAAGCCGAAGCAGAGCAGAAGCATCAGCGACTCTGTAGCGATGAGACGAGGCGCAGGCGCTCAGACACGGCTTCCAGTTCCAGGTCGGTGCCGTTGTCCACCAACGACACCCATCTGTGAATCTGCCTCCACCACGAATCCACGATCTGACCCATCCATCAGCGGCGCCCGGAGGAGAGGGACGGTGGTGATTTGGGCGAACAAATTGGCACAGCCCCCCATTGGTCGGCCAGGGGCGCTGGCGTGGTCGGACCGTGCGTGGCGTGGGAGGGCCAAAAGCACGCACGGGCAGCGGCCAGCGGTGGTTGATTTGCGGCGGTGAACAAGCTTGATCTAGCCGTATCGTGTGGCGAGCGCGGGGAAGGCAAACGGCGTTGGTCGCTGACGGGGGGCGCGAGCGGTGTGCGGGGCGTTGAGCGCGTGGCGGCGGCGAGCACGAGTCCAGGCGTCCAGCTGAGGCGGCCTTTACAGTGGTGAGCGAACGGTGGCGTAGATGCGGGGCGGGGGCGCCACCAAACGACATGCGCATGGAGGCAGCGCCCGCGAATCTTCCCATGCATCATATCAACCCTCTGGATCGGAGGCTGTGTATTGGAGGCAGAAATGCACTGCAACGTTACGGTGGTTGTATTGGAGGCATGGATCGGAAGCTACGTTGTTATCTCTCCTGATGTTGAAGCAAAGGAGAGAACATCCAACAACATATATCGATGGTTAATTTAGTATGGACGCAAAGGCCAAAATGAAAAGGAAAACTTATATATATATATATATATGCAATGAATCGGGGAAGCTCATACTAATTCAGTTCAGTGGTAACTTCAACTGTGAACTTAAGGAACCAACAAACAAATACTCCCTCCATTCCAAATTGTAGGTCGTTATGGCTTTTATGTATACATATATTTTCGTGTATGTATATCTAAACATAACGTATATCTAGGTACTTAGTAAACACTATGTATCTAGAAAATCTAGAACAACTTACAATTGAGGAGGCAAGGAATAAATAAAAAGAGAAAAAGGAATGTATCTAGGTACTCAGTAAACACTATATATCTAGAAAATCTAAAACGACGTACAATTGACGAGCAAGCAAAGGTTGCGATCTGATGCTTCATATCACCCCTCTGGCTTATCTGCGTCGCTGCCTCAGAAATGCACTGAAGCGGTTGCAGGCTTGGATCTGAAGCTACGTTGTTATATATCTTTGCTTTTTTTAATAATGGAATAAACATCTGGCTTCATCCTCGCTTGTAAGTGAGGAATCTGACCACATTATTACAAAGAAGCTCTCACACTTATGTTTAAAGCAGACTCACAAAAAAGACAGAAAATCAGTTCGCACTCCTAAGCATAATGGGACATTCATAAGAGGAAGAAAATGCCAAAGCTGATGTCTCCAGGGTCTGACAAGCCTTGTAATACATTCTTTCTTTTCTTCACTTAGTTGCAACTGATCCCAAAACCGGAACCAATGCATTCCTGAATAAGACCTGCAAAAATGTTTTAGGACTACATTTGTCAAAAACACTATCATTTCTAATGAGCCATAAGGTCAGCAGAAGGCAGCTGCCCCTGCTAGTAATAACAAGCTTGAATCTATTCCACATTGCTTATACTAATTCCCAAAAGATTTGCTACAGTACATGATGGGTTAACACCAAACACCGTATGCAATGCACGTCAAAGAAATTTAGCATATTTACACTCAAAAAACAGATGTTGAATAGTCTCAAAATTACTGCAGAAGCAACAATATTTGCTTCCTTGCCAATTTCTTTTAGCTAGATTGTCTTTAGTTAGTATTACACCCTTTTTGAGGAACCAAAGAAATATCTTAATTTTAAGTGGCAGCTTTACACACCAAATTTCCTGTGTTACCTTGATGTGATTAGTGATTAAGTATCTGTACATCGACCTAAGCATAAAATTACCACTTGTACTTAAGGTCCATGTGATAGTATCCTTCCCTGCTTGTAGGTTTACATTCGCAATAGTTGCAATCAGATTATTCCATTCCAGCAATTTATTTCCTATTAGTGCCCTCCTAAAAGAGACATTAAGGGGAATAGTGCTGAATACTTCGGCTACTGTTGCATGTTTTTTGCAAACTATGTTGAACAAGTTTGGGAATATGTAACTTAAGGGTTGGTTCCCTAACCAGGTATCTTCCCAGAACCTGATTTGAGAGATGTCCCTTTGGTTGAACTTTACCAAATTAAAAAATTGATCTTTCACTGCCATTAAGCCCATCCAAAAATAAGAATCGCCAGCTTTCTTATTTACTTGGGAAAGTGTTTTGTTTTTTAGGTACTTATTTCGTAATAATTCCTGCCACATTCCATCTTCATTACAAAGTTTGTATAACCATTTACTTAGAAGGCACTTATTCTGTGAATCTAAGGAGAGAAGTTTTTTTTGTTTGAATGGAAAGGAGAGAAAGAACATATTCGATGGTTAATTTGGTATGAACTCATATATAGCAATGAATTGGTGAGATCATACTGATTCAGTGCAAACTTCAATTGTGAAATAATTAAGGAACAAACAAACAAATAGCATATATAATTGGACGTGACAAATGCACCACTGCACCCGTAGACTTTTCTCGTTTTGGTCAAGGGCATGCGTTCACCACCAGAGACTGAAGCTACAACAAGTCTCCACCAGCCGTGCGGGCCGCGTTGGAGCACAAGAGCAACAAGGCCCAGCTTGGGCGTCTTTGGACCTGAGTGGATCACGTAAAGACTTGTGCTTGTACGCACTGAACGAGTGAACGGTACTGAGCCCATGTAACTGTATTCACTTATTATACTACGTAGTATAGAACCATACCTGTGGATCCGGCCAGTGTTTGCTTCATGGTCTTTATTTGTTTGAATTGTTGGCTGATGACTTATCACACAATTTGCTTCCACCATTGCTTGGAGGAAAGACTGTACAGAATTGCTCTTCGATTCTGAGCAGTGCAACTGAAGGTCTTAAGTCATGTTCCCCAATATCTATATTCTTCAGGTGGCAAATGGAGTGACTGTGCAGCTCAGATCAATGCCTAATAGAATGTAGTAGGTCAAGCTTGATAATTTTAGAAGACTGAATGAATCCTGGAATCCTGGTTTCGTAGAAAAAATAGTGACGATGTTGGAGCTGAAACAGTTAATTTTCATCTATAAATTATTACTTAAAGCTGGGGTTGTTGGGAAAAAGGACATAAGAACGATGATGGATGTAATATATCCATTTGCATATTAGTTTTGATCGAGGATTATATGTTTGTTGTCTTCTAGCTAGATTTGGTGATAAGAAAGGCCATCAGCGCCAATCATTTCTAGAAATAAATCTCAGAACCTCAAGCCTCGCGCATTACTCTTCTTACCACTGAGCCTCACACTCAGTTATGACTAAGTAGCAGATACATTTCTTTTGTCTTCACTACAGTGAATATTGTAATGAATATTTGAAACTCCAAATAAATTTAAATGAAAAAAGTTTCAAATAGAAAGTTTTGGATCTCGTCGAGATTTACATCTATGCTTCTGGTCGTTTTACCATCCGAGGTAATTTCAAAATTTTGAATTTAAATTTTATAGAATTTTAGAATTTTAGGATCATAAATGCTTTGAAATAAAAAACATCAACTACAAAGATGTAGATCTTTGTTTGGACATTTTCCAAAAAATGACATTTGAAGAAAAAAAATATAAAAAGAGAACTTCAAATAGAATTTTGGGACCATAAATAACTTCAAACTAAAAAGTCATCAACTAAAAAGTTGTGTATCTTCTCGAGATATAGAAGTTTTATATAAAGTTTGTCTTCAACCGACTTTATTTGAAAAAGTTATGGATTTTACTATGTTGTAGCATGGTTATTGCTGTATGATTCGGTAGTGAAAACCATTTTCATCGCTGGATCATACGGTGAGACAACAGTGATGATGGAGCCTATTTTCGTCATCGGTTGGTAACACCAACAGGCGGTGATAACCCCATCACCGCCAGCCTTGTATTACGAACTGATGGTGATAAGCATCATCACCATCGGTTTTAATAAATCTAGAGGTGAAAGTATTGTCCATGAAAATGTTTTTTTTGTAGTGATAAACATCTGTGAGATACTAGAAAGACAGGCACGGCCTTGCCGCGCCATTCATTTGAGTATCCATTTGAAGCCCTGGTTTCAGAAAGAGATCTCCGTTTTCCAAGCCCAAAAGGGTATTTTGCTCTCTCCACCTATCTCGCGCCTGAGTTCATTTGGTTGGGAGTAAGAACGAATCCATCTCTGTGATAGTTCTAGTAGGTGTTCAGTTAAATTGATGAAATGGTTGTTTTACATGGAAACAAGCCAACATAAAGAATAAATCATGGATACCAGCTTTTACAGAAATAGAAATGATGACCGCTTTATCACATGTTAAGGTGACCGCTAATTTGATGGCATGAATATTGATCTAAATTACAGCACGAGACATTGTCTGTCTGTATCAATCTTTGCGAAGATAGGAGCGGAAACAAAAAGGCTCCTCATGAAATCAAAAGAATAAAAAACAGGCCAACATGGCAGTGAACACATCCACGCTGCTAGTGATATACCCTCTTGATGCAAGTAGTTGTTACATATGATCATTTAGTAAAATGTTTGGATGAATGTTTCTTTTAAAAATACTCTCTGAAACCTGCAACTTTATATTTTATCTGAATATTACTTCAGTTATAGTCAGAATGTGCAAGTCAATTTGAACAAATGAATGGTGGAAAACATATACAAGGCTATCAAAGTCATAGCGTGATGAAACTTTCCATGGGCGTGCCACTAGATCAAACGGCTTGTAGGCACCACTGAGAATATCACAGTTCACAGTATTGCAAGGGAAGGAGCTACGGTAGTCTGTGGCGCCTCGCAAGCAGTTGCAGTTAAGCACGCTGGACTGGAAGAGGTGCCCGTACACAGACACAGACTCCTTGATTGGGCGGTCGACGAAGGTGGCACTGGCAGTTCCCTGGCGATAATGGGGTCGGCGGCGACTGCATCTTGCCTGCAGCGCCGTGTGTCGAGGGCCCTCCTAGCTCACGCTGGCAGAGTCGCGTGCGCCCGGGGGCCGGCCACGCACACACCGTGCGTGGAGCCGGCCACATCCCACGTCGGGGAGCCGGCCGCGCCCGCTCGGGGGAGCAGCCACGCTGGGGCCAACTCGCTGTTGCGCCGGTGGCCAAGGGCGTCTCGCCCTGCCATGGCCGGGGGCCAGGGCCACCGCGCTTCCGTGCCGGGGGGCGGTTCTGCCCGCCATGGCCGGGGCTAGTGCCACCTCGCCCCACTTCGCCCCGCCATGGCTGCCTCGCCGCCGTGTCGGGGCATCTGCGCCATGTGAGAGAGGGAGGTTTCAAGAGAGAGGGAGAGAGAGAGAGAGAGAGAGAGAGAGAGGGGGAGAGAGGAGAGGGAGGGAGAGAATGGATGTGGCGATCGAAATCGAACGGCCGAGAAATTTTAGATGGCGTGGACAAATCTGGTGCCGAGGAGGATGGGGTATAGTAAAAGATAGCTCGCTGCAAAACATCTAATCTTCCACATGCTGTTGACTAGGGAAGTACGTGCCTAGAACTCCTAGAAGTCCTCGGAGAACACCTCAAATCCTCCATCTAATTACCAATCTAGGATTTTGCATTTTGCTGAAATAATAATACAAAGTGTGAGCTCCATCGTGCTCATCAAGTATCGTACGTAAAATGAGTAGCATGCATCCATAGGTTTATAATGAGAAATAGGTTACAGTGTGAAACATCTAGGCCCTATTATGGAGATTATGGGATTTCGGTGATTAATAAATACAAGTAGATGTGACTAACATGAGTTTTATTTGCAAAATGAAATGTATTTGAGTTAGCCGTAATCACTACATAAAAAATGATTTTTAGCAACGGGACGAATTTTTTATAGGGGTGGCCAATGATGGTGCCGCCCCTACAGTGGCGTGCTCGGGTGCCCAGACACCAGCCGCCCCTACAAATGGAACAGCAGGAGCGGCTGGTGATACGAGCCGCCCCTACAAATGGGTTTGATTTGTAGGGGCGGCTCACTCACCAGCCGCCCCTAACGTTGCTATTTGTAGGGGCGGATGGTGATTGAGCCGCCCTATAAATACCCCCGTATAAATAGCTCCGATTTGTAGGGGCGGCTCAATCACCAGTCACTCCTATAAATGACCCACATATAAAATGGCTGTAGCACCTTTTTTCTCATCGGGTCACTCACTCCAACCCGTGAAAGAAAGATGGGGAGGCATTGGACACCTCCCAAAAATTGCTCTACTAAGAGGGAAAGGTTTTGATCTCAAATCCTTTGGTGGAGAGGTTGTAGAAGGTAAGAAAATACTATTTCACACTTTTTTTGAAGTTTCAATGGTTGGTTAGTGAGTAATTAAAGTTTTGTTTTTCTCTCTCTTCTATGGTGCTTGAGCTACTTATGAAGCAAATTAGACCCAAGTTTTAAATGTATTAGGGTAAATTAGGGAGGGGAACAAGATCATACCCTTATTTTATCCATGTTTTTTGATTTTAGTGAATAATTAGTTAGGTTTATGCATGTTTCATGTGCATATAGATCTAGATCTAGGGTTTGGTTTTTTTATTAATTTCGTTTTTGTAAATTTATGTTTGATAAAATTGGACTAGGGTTTCTATGAAAGATATTGGGTAAAGTATAATTGTTGCTAATTGTTGTCTTTGAAATTGTTTATTATAATCAATAAATATGTATTTTAATTATTTCTGTATAAATGGGCCATTAATTAATTTTCCTCTACCATGGTGTGTTTGTATGCTTCATGTAATTATATTAGATTTATATTCATATATATCTGAAGTATATATAATTATTCTCAAGTAATTATTAATTTGATTCATTTTTATATATATCTGAATAAGTAGTCCTTTAATATTTGTTTTGTTGTTGTTGTAAAAGATGGAGTACAGGAACTCTTGGATGTATGGTTCGTTAAGGTTCAAGGAAGGTTTCCGTGAAGAGGTGGATAAATTTATTGAAGCCACAAAGAAGCATGCAACGATATTGAAAGAGAATAAGGATACAATTATTTGTCCCTGTAAAGATTGCAAGAACCGTATAGCATGGACAGGTATGACTATCATCAGATCATATTTGATTATGCGAGGATTTGTTGAGGACTACACTGTGTGGATTCATCATGATGAAACGATTATTGTTAACGACGAGGATGATGAGGAATATGACGACGAAACCATAGAATCCCTATCCCAATATTCAGCAGAGCTTGATGCACGAATGGATTTCGAGTTTGGCAATGAACAAGGTGGTGATGCTGGTGGTTGGGATGGTAACGACGAAGGTGGTGCCAATAATGATGGTGGAGCACGTATCGGGGATAAAGATGATTTGGAGGACATGATTCGAGCCCTTGGACCAGAGATTTTACTAAATAGCCCGAAAGGTCTCGAAAATTTGGAAAGGGTGACAAAAGCATCAAAGGAGACTGTATATGGTGTTGAAAAGGGATGTCCGACACATTGGACATTGCTACGTTTTGTGCTTGAGCTGCTCATCCTGAAGGCTAAGTACGGCTGGTCAGACTGTAGTTTCAATGATCTATTGCATCTCCTGTCATGCGTGCTGCCACAACCAAACTCAGTTTCCGCCAACACATACCAAGCGAAGAAGGTCATAAGTCTATTGACAATGGGGGTTGAAAAAAATTCATGCATGCCCCAACCACTGTATACTTTTTCATGGCGAAACGTTCAAGTCACTGGATAAATGTCCCCGGTGTGGGGCCAGCCAGTACAAGAACAATGACCTTTACGGTGGGGACGAAGCCTCTATGGGGAAAAAGAGGAATAAGAAGGGTACAAAAAAGGTGGTACAAGAATCTCAGCCCCTAGAGGACACTTATTAGGCAACGATGCAAAGCAGAGAAGAATTCCTGCCTTGGTAATGTGGTACATGCCAGTGACCGACCGCTTGAGACGTATCTTCCTAAACCCTAAAGAAGCCGCACTCATGATATGGTGGGATGATGAGCGCAAGGTGGATGATGATAAGATTGCACACCTGGCTGATTGTAGTCAGTGGCAAAGGTTTGATGAGAAGCACAAAGAATTCAGCGATGACCCAAGGAATGTACGGTTTGGCTTGAGCACCGATGGAATAAATCCCTTCAATGAGAGGATGAGCGACCACAATACATGGCCAGTGATCTTGACCATGTACAACATCCCAACGTGGTTGTGTCAGAAGAGAAAGTACCTTCTCCTCACTATTCTTATTTTTGGCCCTAAACAACCAGGCATTGATATAGACGTGTTCCTCGAGCCTTTGATGCAAGAAATGGAGAGGCTATGGAGGCATGGGGAGCCGATGTACGATGCGTTCCAAAAGGAGGACTTCATATGTAGAGCAATAATATTTGTTACTACCAATTATTATCCCGCGCTATTTGCTTTGCCTGGATAGATCAAAGGGAAGACGGGATGCTTGATTTTTTTGGATGGTACTACATGGGTGTACCTGGATGCATCCAAGAAGATAGTTTACCTAAGGAACTAACGCTTCTTAAAGACAAGTCACAAGTACCGCAGCAAATTGTTCTTTAGATTTTATGACAACGCCCCAGAGATTGAACCCCCTCTGGAGAGACGTCATAACGGAGAACACGTGTACATAATGGTGAAAAACATACGCGTCGTCTATGGAAAGAAGAATTCGGATGGGACGAATAGAGATAGAAGCACACCTCCTGTCGAAGGCGTACCTTTCAAGAAACAATCGATCTTCTTTCAGTATCTGCCTTATTGACCAAACTTGGAGGTCCCCCATGCCATTGATGCTATGCACATGCAGAAGAATGTCTTTGAGAGTCTCATTGCTATCTTGATGGACACAGGCAAGTCAAAGGATGGTCTAAAAGCATGGAAAGACATGGTGCAACTAAACGTGATGCCATGGCTTCACCCGATACCTGAGGCAAATGGAAAATACACTCTGCCCGTGGCATGCTTCAACCTAACACCAGACGAGAAGAGAGCTATATGCACTTTCCTGAGGGGGATCAAAGTCCCAACTGGGTTTTCAGTAAATGTGAAGAAACTAGTGTCGATGAAGGACTTATCAATAACACACTACAAGGCTCACGGTTGCCATGTGATGCTGACAGTGTTTCTACCTATTGCAATCAGGGCTATAAAGCCAGAGTTCTTGAAAATGGCCACCACCCGCATGTGTTACTTCTTTTCGAAGATCTCATAGAAGACGATTGGCAAGCAAGAGCTGAGTGACCTACATGAATTTGTGGTGGAGACACAAAACCAATTGGAGATATGTTTACCTCCTGCTTTTTTTGATATAATGCCACATCTCATGATTCACATGGTTCATCAGATACAGGCGCTTACTGTATATGTTTGATGGCAGCTTAGAGAACTCTCTTGTATGGATGAGTGATAGTTTTTTCTCATATTCAATTGCACCTGTGTATTCATGTGCTTTCTGGTTATTTCTTGATGAAGGGTAGGTTACTGTCTTTTGCAGGAAAGCTGACCCTCCTTAAAGCTTGTTTATCTAGCATTCCCATTTACTTGTTGTCTATCATTAAGTTTCCTAGATGAATAATATAGGACGAATAATCCTAATATGTTCTGTTACCCAGATTCTTTTACTTCACCTTTTAGGAAAGGGGTTTTGTGGGCTGCAGAGGCTGCTTTGATATTTCTAGAAATTTTGGTCATCTTTTTAGGTTGCAAGTAGTTTTATTTATTTATTAGTTGATTTCACCTGCCTAAGCTATATTGGTTGTAGCAGTTTGCATGCATGTGTGTTGATACTGCTAGCTGCTGGCTACTACTACTCTACTGAACTACTACTACTACTACTACTCTACTTGCTACTGCTAGCTACTCCTACTCCTACTAGCTGCTTGCTGTTCCTGCTACTCTTCTCTCTACTCTATACTACTAAGTGTTGTTCCTGCTACTCTTCTCTCATTTTTCTACTCTCTGCAAATTTAAAATGCCTGAGGTGGTGGCTGCTTGATGTGCTTGCTTGCCCACTACTTACTGAATCTGTTGACTCTACTTAACTACTATTGCTTCTATGTCTCTACCTCACTCTGTTGACTCTACTTAACTACTGCTGCTGCTTACTGATTTTTTTACTCTTCTCTCTCATTTTTTGACTCTTTACTATGTCTCTACCTCTTTTGTGGTCTTCTAACTCTACTCTACCGAACTACTACTACTCTACTTGCTACTGAACTACTACTACTCTACTTGCTACTAAACTACTCTACTCTACTGAACTACTACTACTAGCTGGCTGCTACTCTACTCTCTTCCCTAGCTGCTGGCTGCTACTCTACTCACTTCCCTATACTACTAAGTGGCTGCTGCTCTATGTTTACCACATCTAAGTTACCAGATTTTGATCTGCAGGGGTCTTCCAACCATGTGGCAGCAGTCAATTCCTATCCTCTATGTTTGGGAAGCAGCAGCTACTTTTTTACATCTTTTCCTCTCTATGTTTGTTAGCAGTTGTTGCTTTTTTTGCCAAATCTCCCCTCTCCTCTCCTCTCGTTTGTTTTGCCGATGATGAAATTATCTAAGTCCATACATTATATGGAATATGAGCTGATGATCAAGAACTTGTGAGGAACTTGGCATCATTAGCAGCCGCCCCTATATTACCTTCACCTCTCTTCTCTATTATGATGCCTTGAGGCTCCAAGTTCATGATCAAATGATGATTGACATGTTTCTGAAGCCTCTACTACTGCCACTATTCATTTTTTTGATATATTGTTGTTTTATAGGACTACTTTGGTTTATAGACCTTTTTTATTTCTTATACCTTCTCGCGTACCTAAAGCACACTTTCTTGCATCTATTAGAACAAAGCATGAAATAATGTCGCAGACACCAGACAGTATAGCTCGATGCCCCGAGCATGATGAGAAGCCAACCTTTGAGGAGCAAGCACTAGAGGACCAGCTAACTCAGGAGCAGTTCGATAACGAGTTAGAAAAGGATCTAGAAGTGATGCTTACTCAGGAGCAGTGTGAAGAGGAGGAAGGGGAGCAGAAGGAAGAGCAGGAGAGGCTGCTGAAGGCGAAGAAGAAGAGGATGATGATGATGATGACTCAGAAGAGGGATATGTAAGTCCCGAGGATCCTTTCCCACGTGAAGCCAGAAGGAGGCCAACGGAGGAAGATTTGGACAAGGATTTTGACCCAAACGAGGAGGTAGGGAAAAAGCCTTAACTTGTAAATTTTGCTAAAGCTTTGGCTATGTTACCTCTGCTAACACTTTGACCTATCGTATATATAGGTCCCTCCTGAAACTCGGGAAAGACGACGTCGACATCCGTGACATCTCGCTGGACAAGACGGAGTAGAGGAAAGGAGAGTAGAGGCAACAACCACAGAGACGGATCACGATGCCTCTGCTCCACAACCTCAAGAGACAACCACGACTACCAAGCCTAAGAGGAAACGAGGGGATAGAAAAGGAAATCTATATCCATATAAGGGAGGTCGGGCCAGCAGAGGAGATCCTTGAGCTGAAGGAATTAAGAGCATGATTTCGTAATGCGATCGGGCCCTAGTAAGAGATAAATTGAACCCAGCAATCCCTAACTGGAAAGAGGTACTAGAGAACAAAAAGAATGAACTATGGGGTAGGCAGCTGAAACTCAATTTTAGATTTCCATAGGGTAAGCACGAACTGGTAAAAAAATGTTTTCAGGATGATGGGAGAGTGATTCCGACGTTGGAGATCGGAGCTCAACACAAAGTATATCCAAAAGAGGTTAACTCCCTTCAACGAGTTCGGCAAAATAACTCCTAGTCAATGGGAGGAGCTCGTGGCTCAGAAGACTACACCGGAGGCATTAGAGCTCAGTGCCCATAACACCGAGCTGGTGAAGAGGAACAAACACCACCATCATCTAGGCCCCGGTGGCTACTATGCCAAGAAAGAGCAGTTTAGGAAGATGGACGAAGAGACCGCAGCTACTAGGAATATCGATGTGATGAATTTGAAGGTACGCTTAAGGAATTGGATATATGCGATGAGTACAGAAACATCTGGCTGGGAATATCGATGTGACGAGCAGAGGCCTAGGGGTGTACATTGTGGATACTATATATATTCTATGATGAGTAACACCGGTGCCTACAGGAGACACCCCTTAAGGGTAAGTTTGAACCTCTTCACCCGTAGTATAAAAACTTCGTACATGATATGAAATACTAAACCGAAACTTGTTCTCTTGTAGTGGAGAGAAGAGAAAGGAATGAAAAGAGACCCATACAAGGATGACCAACTTTTAGAGCTCGTCGGCAACCTTTGCAACTTTATATTGGACCAGATTGTACACGTCAAAGGCGCCTACCATGACCGAGAGTCTGACTTAGGTAGAAATCCTCAGTACCAACACCTTCGTGAGACTGAAAGGCTAGCTCTACGATGTTGATAACAATGTGTATGTAATTTGTATATTTAATGATGGATTGTATATATTCTTGTGAATTGGACTTGTAATTGTAGTTTATATAATACTCTTGTGCTTGTAGTCATGGTCGTGGGGCGTTCGGCAACGCCAACACGGTTCGGAATGCTGGTCACGGGGCGTTCGGCAACGCAAACGCGGTTCGGAACGTTGGTCGCGGGGCGTTCGGCAACGCGAATGCGGTTTCAGAACGTTGGTCGCGGGGCGTTCGGCAACGTGATTTTAAATTGTAAATTTGAAATTTTTTTGCCGAAAAACGTACTGTAGGGGCGGTTCTAAATTGAACCGCCCCTACAAATAGATATTTGTAGGGGTGGCTGGTACTACAGCCGCCCCTAAAAATCGATTTGTAGGGACGGCTGGTAATACGAACCGCCCCTACAAATAGAACACCATCCGTCCCTACAAATTAATTTGTAGGGGCGGCCTGGGAACCGCTCCTACAAATGCATGAATTATAGAGATGGTTCGGTAAGGGCGGCTGGCCAAACCGCCCCTACAAAGGTTACGAGCTGCCCTAAAAATCGATTGTGTAGCGGTGAATATGAATAGCCACGTGCCTTGACCCAAGACTTGGTTTGTGAAGATTGAATAGCACACAGGAGATTCATGAAGGCTAAGGATACTCTAGAGCAAACGTAGGATACGAACGTGGGGGTGCATACTATACGTTGAAGTACTGTGTAATATGTCTTTATTTTTCTTTGAACGTACTACTAAGGTCCCAAAGCATTCAACTTGAGAGTCCATAAAAGAGCAATGTGTTATATGGCTAACTCTCATTCATGGTGTGGACATGAAAATCGGGTATCATATGGGCAAATCTGGTATTTTTTTATCAACAACAGACCCATGAAAATAAAGGGTAATTAGCATAGTGTATTTGGTATCCAGATAAATTAAACTTTAAAAAATGATACAACTACACATGAGAGCATGCACAGTTAAGTAGTTCGATTATTTCAATTTATACGTTATTCACTTATTTTGAATTGAGTAAAATGCATATTTAGCACGTAACTTGGTAGGTGGGTGCACTTACATATACACCATCTTTCTAATTGCTCAACTCAGTTAAAAGAACTTGGCAAGTGGGTGCACTTACATACATCTTTCTAATTGCTCAACTTAGTTCAAAAACAAGGCAGGTGGGTGTACACTACGTCAGAATTACACTTCATTGCCGGTTCAAAATACCCCATCACTGTCGAATTTTGAACGGCACAACCATACCGGCAGTGATGAGGGTAAGCTATCACTATCGGTTCCTACAAACCGCAGTGTTCTTCAACTTCACTGTCGGTTCTTTACACGACCGGCAGAGTTCAGTTCCACCAACACTGCCGGTTTATAACACCACCCTTTAGAGTTCATTTCCACAAACACTGTCGGTTTGTGTTTGAACCGGCAGTGTTATCGTACGAATCACTGCCGGTTTGTGACAAGAACCGGCAGTGATGGCTACGCCAACGCTGCCGGTTTGTGGTTCTAGCCGGCAGTGCCATCACTGCCAGTTTATTGCTAACCGGCAGTGATATTTATGACAACACTGTCAGTTTTATGCTAACCGGCAGTGATGTCACGTTCATATTTTATTGTTTTATAATTTATTTTAATTTATATTTTTTTGTAGAATCAGGTTTCGCTTTATATATGCTACTTAGACGACAGGTCCATCAATATTAAACATTACAAATGTTATTGTTACAGTTCAAATGTTCTTATCAAGATCTCGATCCCTCAAAATAAAAAAGAAATGTTCTCAGACTTCACAGATTGTGCAATGATTCTCGTACTTCTTACAATAATCTGGCGAGCCGCTCTGGGCCATACTGGTCCTTGAACTTCATGGATTGTGTATTGGAAAATACTCTATTTTTTCAATACCTCGGCTAAGATGAATTTTGCCAGCTCCGATTGCAGCGCGACGATCTCTATGTCTAACAGCTTTTCGTGGTTATATTTCTTGCGCTATCGTTCAAAAAAGATGATATCCAAAGAGGAATCAGTAAATCATTTTATTGAATGATTAACAGACATAAATGAAATGGAGATTATACACACCAACTTATCGGTATCTTCCAATTTTTCGCTGATGTAGCGAAGCATTGCCCACATTACATAAAATCCGCATTCATTGTTTCCCGCCGGCTGTTTTAAGTACTTCCCCTCCATTTTGACAACCTTGAATGGGACCTGTGTCCCACCGATATGTCTTCTTCGGACACTGAGCAACATGAAAAGGAGAAACGTTAGAAAGCGGTATGTGTGATTAGAAAATAATATGTTATTAGGATCACTTACTAATTCAACACTGCCACCGGTGCATCCAGATGATGAAATAATTTTTTCTTCGAGTCCCACATCTCGATTAGATTTTTGGCAAGATTAACACAAATGAAGATGAAATGGTGGCTGCAATCACAGAATCCTAATTATCGAATAACCTTAACGAAAAAAGAAGCATAAAATTAAAAGTCGAGAACACATACTCGCAGTTGTAGGCTAGAAGTATGTGGGTTTTGTTCTTCATCTTGAATTCGTCGAAAACAACAATCAATCTCTGTTTCAGGTCTTTCATGTCACATCCATGGAGACCTAGACATGTCTTCTCATTGACTCGTAAGGGGTCCAAGAAGCCTATGTTATCCCATTTGCTTTTTAGAATGCAAAATTTTGCTATACACCTACATAAATTCATGTGAAGTGCTCAAAAGTTAACAATTTATGTCCCGAGAGAGTAGTTAATTGTAATATTGTGCGTGTAGGGTACGTACATAGTCCACAGCGTCAACATTTGTGTGTCGAGAGAGCGTTTCTGGTATAGCTGGAACAAGCACTCCCACTCGACATTGAATTTCTCTTCTTTAGGATAATTAAAAGCATGTGGCGAACGGATAATAACCTCAAAACCAAAGTCCTCCGTCTCTGTTGTTTGAGCCATGTAATATTCATGCAACTGGCGCATATATGTTGTCAAATTTTTATACTTGTGATCAGGAACCAAAAGATTGCCCCTTTCATACTTCATTGTCGGTGTTGTCGTCCCTTGTACATCATAATAGATGGTTGTGGCCTCTTCCATGGTTAATTCAGGGTTGTCTTCGATGAACTTCTATATCTTCCTTAAATCTTCATTGTGTATTTCATCGGCTCTTGTTGTAGCGTACTGATTCTGTGTTTGCCTTTCGAATTCGGACTTCAACAAAAACGGAGGCAGTGAGGCACAGAGATTGAAGAAACTAATACAATCTTCCTTTGAGATGTGTGCTGTAAATTTTCCTTCCATCAAATTTATGACGCTGCCACTGAACGACCTTTTTCTTTTTTGTTGGTCCACTTTGGGAGCATTAGCGATCGAATCCAAGGACCTTTTCTACGACTGCGAGGATGCCTTTGATCTTGTTTTGGGCTGAGGTGGAGGAGGAGGAGGATGACGACGAGAATTCTGTTTTCTCGGGGCTGATGAAGATGGAGGAGGAGGAGGAGGAGTCTTCTCTTTTCTCAGGGCTGATGAAGATGGAGTCGAACGAGGAGGAATAGAAGGAGACCTCAGTCTTCTCGGGGGTGATGGCAAGGGATGAGGGGGGGGGGTGTGATCTCTGTTGGGAGATGGTGAGTGATCATCGTGGGTGGGCGAAGACTTGCAATCGTCCTCATCATCAGAGGACAATTGGTGGTCAAGCTTAATGAAGCGCTTGCGCTAGGCCACTTGAGAGCCCTTGTTATGACCAAGTTTTGTCCTATCTTCTGCTATGGGGTACTCAATGTGTATCATGTTATACTTCTTATCAAGTATTCTGTCAATGGTGACACGAGCGTACCCCTGTGGAATTGGGCGGCCATTAATGGTCCCGTCTCCCGCAGGCCAGGCCTGGCCGAGCGCCACCTTGTCCTTTGTCCATTCCTGATGGATGTACAACTTCACATTGATGGGTTCAGTGATGCCGTCCACTGGATGAGGAACATTCACATCTTCTTCGTCGAGCGGGGTCGATCCACAGCTACTGCGACCCCTAAACTATCGGCTAAAGGCAGTAGGAGTAGGGTTTTGTGGTACTCCTGACCCCTTGGATAACAAAATTTGCTAGACTCATGCTTCAACAGTCGCCTCAATCCATGTGTTCATTCTTTCTTCCATCTCTTTTGGTCACCTCAAATACTCTGCCTCCTGATCCGCTCTACAACTCGAGCGGCTCCGGTAAGTGTTAGATTCTTGTGGGAATGCTAGTTTCCAAGGAACAACACCGGTTCCTCTAGTGCGACCAGGGTGCTCCTTGGTTCCGACTGCTTGGGTGAGCACGTCTTTCTCCCTATTAGAAGTGCGAGTCCCTTGCCTCACCTCCTCAGTTACCTGGGAGATTCTCTAAATGAGTTCGCTCATGGGTTGATTTGTGGAGCTAAAGCTCCCATCCTCTGTGTGGCGTACATTCCTCCCCATACAGTATATTACCGATCTTGGCTCCCAATCGGCGGTCTCAACCTGAACGCATTCCTCAGCAAGGCGATCCATCTTTTCAAGTTCTGCTTCAAATTCTGGCATTTTTTGGCGTAGCCACGAGAGCCGAGATGATGAGGATTCATCGCTTTCTATGAGTTCTCCTTATTCTTCCTGCTCAATTCTAAGTACTCCTCAGATAACCTGTATTCCTTGAAATCCTGCCAGAAGTCCTTCTGCTTGCTAAACTATCCACCATCGAAATCTGGCTCTTTATTTTGGAGGACAATGTCCCCTTGAAATTCTTGAAGCATGTCCCCATGATTTCTTTTGCTTTTTTCTTGACTAACTCCTTGTCATACTCCGTTGGGAAAGTGAAATACTCTGGGATCTTGATATCCCATATGTAATCCTTCTCACTTTCGGGAACCCTCCACGGGTCATCATCTTTCCCAATCCACTTCCTGTACCTAATTGGGATGAAGTCCCTAACAAGTAACCCGAGGATAGTCTTGTATTTGGTCAAAGCTATAGGCGGTGAGAGTGGATCCCCGAATTCATCGAACTCAGTAATGTGCTAGTGTGCATTCCTACCAACAGGAATCTTTGACATGCCTCGCTTGGATCTGGCCTTCCTGCTACCTAAACCCTCTAGCTCCTCGGCCGGTGGAGGTTCTTGCTAGAGACACCAAGTAAGCTTTGACCCTCTCAATTGATTAGCCTGTGTGGCTACATAGTCACATGATACCAAAGTTACCTGGCCATCTTGGTCATTTTGATCCAGATCGAGCAGGCCAGACGGGGTCCATGGCTGCTCGTTCTCATCGTCCTGATTGACACCATCACCGTTTATCGGATCATGCGGCTCTCCCGTCCTAGCAATATCAGCTGCTTCTTATTGCCGATCTATTCTTCGGCGACGGGGTAACAGGCGATGACGAGTCATGGCTGTGACACGATTGTGGTTAGTTTTGGCTGCGGACAACTACTAATAGCATATGTTATATATATATATAATATGTTTAATGCAAAGTCTAATAATAAGTCCACATACAACAAAGCCAAATAATAGCATATGTTCACCTAGAACAAATTCATGGTTTGATTAACCACATACAACAAAGTCCACCTACTATTCTACAAAACTAAGCCTACATCAACTTTCAAATAAGAAAAGCAATGACCATAGCCATAAATAAAAGCATGACATCTTTCCAAGACCAAGGAGCAATTCTCCTAATCTTCACATCTTCGGCGGGTGGCTTCTCTTCAATCTCCAGTGCCAGCGGATGGCCATGGTTTGCATTCATTGGACCATAGTAGGCCAGTTGCCCATGGTTTGCAAGGTAGGCTGGAAGACTATAGTAGGCCCTTAAAGCTTCAGCTTCTGTGTTGTACTTTTTGTGCAAATTACCAGGGTAGCGATTGACTTGAGCATCACAATCTTCTCAGGTTCAATAAATCCTAGGCATGTGACCAACATGCACTACATACCATGTCATGTGTTGCCTATACATTTAAGTAAATTAGGCATGTGGTAAGTGGTAATGGTAACTTACTAAACAAGAGTTATTATTCAAGTTATATGGCCAAACTAAATCTATTTAATTTTCTTTATCCTTGACATGATAAAAAATACCTCAAAAATGGGACTGTTTATTATTCGGAGATCAATGTGGTTTAGTAATCATACTTGCTAGCATGCAGCATCATATGTTATTGGTTAATAGTTAGAAATAGGGGTGCTCATGTGAATTTCTCAAGTAAGCAAGCATACTTTACTTTGGACAAGAATGGACACCCTACCCTGTAACAAACAAAACATTGAAGTAGGTTGCTAGGAATGCAAATAAAAGCATGTTACTCATCCTCCAAGCAATCCAGGTTACATTTCAAATGAAAAATTTGTAGGGCTGCAAAGTCTATTTTACTAAATCACATAATGCACATAAAATACTCACTTTGCAAACCGCTGTAATAGAAACATATTAAAGACTAGGAACTTCAAAATAAAATAGAAAGCTCCAAGCATAAACTGGTGAACAGAGCAACCAATGCACACATCACATCCAATAGTAACTGTGTGAATATGGGGAATGGTACAAGGAAGTTCTAGATATGGAAACTGTTTCCGTACATCAAAAAGGGAGTTCTAGATCTTAAAGTAAAAGCACCTCAAAGTAATAAGGAACAAATCTCTACTAGTGACACTTAATTCGAATCTACACTACTCTTGTTTCTTGTTTACAAATTAGAACCATTGATTTTGCCTTAGTATTCACAAACTTCCCATTAGGTTGGTTGCTAAAGCACAGGTTCTTCTATTAGACCAGATCCTCAGCAAGCATGAGATAATTTAATGTGTGTTCAACATGAACAAATCCTCCAGATAAATTGATACATATTTGAATAACTATAACCTCACTTGCGTCCCTGTTTAGGTCTGAATTGTTGTGTTGACAAACACAGCACACAGCCTCCTTTCAACATTTACTTCTTTAGATTTCTAACAATAGGGAGGCAAACCCTTGTCCATAACCAGCAGTACACGAATAGCCAAGAAACATAATCACATACTGTCACTTAATGTAGACATAAGTCAACTTTTTTCTTCTTAGAAGTGAATTGGTAAAAATGTGTTACACAAACATTCCCCCAAAATAAGTATTATTGGATTCAAGTAAGCAGCAACACCTCTACTGATTCACAGCAACACCTCTACTGATTCAAGTAAACAGCAACACCGTGGGACATTTCATCAGACACATAGCGGGCAGTGAGCCACACACTCATCGTGGGGGTGAGAAAGCAGCTGTCCGCGCGCTCTTGAAGGCCTCGGCGGTGGGAGTGCAGGCGTGGAGGAGGAGGGGCACGACCGGCGTTGTGGACGAGGAATGAGGGCACGGACGATGTGGTGCTCCTGCTTAGGGTGGTGGATGGCGTGGGGCGGTGCTCTGGCGTGAGGCGGTGGACGGCGTGGGGCGGTGCTCTGGCTGCGGCGTGGGGGGAGGGGTTGGTGCGGGGTTGAAATGAATTTGGATAATTTCAACCCATGCCTCTTTTATACCAGTAGCTCATCACTACCGGTTCTGATTGTAAATCGACAGTGATGGGGGTACATCACTGCCGGGTCATTCCCCAAATCGACAGTGATATCGTGTAGCAGTTAGGTGTTAAGTTAGGTGTTAAATAGGATAACTTTTCGTTTTCTTTCGAACTCCTCAGACTGGCTCAACGATTAAGACCCCTCAACTTAGCCCCCAAGACCCATGTTCGAGTCCTAGGCGGCCTAATTTTTTTGTTCTATTTTATAAATTATTAAATTACTTTGGGAAATAGCTCATCACTGCCGGTTCTGATTATAAACCGACAGTGATGGGGTACATCACTACCGGTTCTGATTATAAACCGACAGTGATGATGGTATATCACTACCGAGTCATTCCCCAAACCGACAGTGATGTGGTGTAGCAGTTAGGTGTTAAGTAGGACACCTTTTCGTTTTCTTTCGAACTCCTCCGACTGGCTCAACGGTTAAGACCCCTCAACTTAGCCCCGAGACCCGTGTTCGAGTCCCAGGTGGCCCAAATTTTTTTGTTTAATTTTATAATTTATTAAGCGGCCTAAAGGTCAAAAGAAAAAAATAAATAACCCTTGGCACATATCCTATACTAGCGTAGCAGTTAAGTCTCTGAACTCTGCAGCTCGAGACCCGAGCTCGAACCCGAGGGCTGACATAATTTTTTTAATTTTTTATATATTACTGCCGATTTTCAAAATAAACTGACAGTGATAACCAGTGTCACTATCGGTTTATTCTCATCAATGCCGGTTTTTTAAAACCGATAGTGATGTTTATATATATTAAAAAATTTCTTTTATATATTGAATAAATAGAAGCATATGTATTTCTATGTCAAAATGGCTTGAAATTTTTTTGGCAAGCTTGTACACCCAAATTAAGACCCCACATGATCTTAGGTTTTTTTGATCAGTTTTTTTATTTATTATATTTTTTTGTGTGATGAATGAGATAAAAGAGGGTGAATTTCATCTTGGACCCAATAGATTTTTTTACCCACCTCCACAAAATTCTTATCCCTAGGGCATATTAGAGCCTGTGTAAAAGTTTGGCACAATTTCGGATCTTTTCGTGGGTAGACACAGTTTAACCTATAATTAATCGGTGTCGTCACTTGAAAATTCAATTAAACCTCATAAAGTAGCAAATCATCTTCGGAAAATCCCAAACTTGGTGTTTTCTTGACACGTGGCACGTGGAAGCCCAAGAAAAAGTTTGAGACCAATACAACACCGGAATGCGTATGAACCACAGAAACCTTGATAACCTATGTGTATAGTCATAGTTCGATGAAAGGGCACACGTACTTCTGTGAAGCATGTATACTCTGCCTATGTTAAAATGGCTTGAAATTTTTTTGGCAAGCTTGTACACCCAAATGAAGACTCCACACATGATCTGAGGTTTTTCTGATCAGTTTTTTATTTATTTTATTTTTTTGTGTGCTGAATGAGATAAAAGATGGTGAATTTCATCTTGGACCCAATAGATTTTTTTCATCCACCTCTACAAAATTCTTATCCCTAGGGCACATTAGAGCCTATGTAAAAGTTTGGCACCATTCCGGATCTTTTTTGTAGGTAGACTCAGTTCAACCTATAATTAATCGGTGTCGTTGCGCGAAAATTCAAATAAACCTCAAAAAGTAGCAAATCATCTCCGGAAAATCCCAAATTTGGTATTTCCTTCACACATGGCATGTGCAAGTCTAAGAAAAGGTTTGAGACCAATATGAAACCAGAATGCATATGAACCATAGAAACTTTGATAACCTATGTGTATAGTCATGGTTCGATGAGAGGGCACATGTACCTCTGTGAAGCAGGTATACTCCGCTTATGTTGAAATGGCTTGAATTTTTTTGGCAAGCATGTACACCCAAATTAATACCCCACACAGGATCTGAGGTTTTTTGATCAGTTTTTTTATTTATTATATTTTTCTCTGTGCCGAATGAGACAAAAGAGGATGAATTTCATCTTGGACCTAATAGATTTTGTCATCCACCTCCACAAAATTCTTATCTCTAGGGCACATTAGAGCCTATGTAAAAGTTTGGCACCATTCTAGATCTTTTTATGGGTAGACTAGTTCAACCTATAATTAAACGGCGTCGTCGCGCGGAAATTCAATTAAACCTCAAAAAGTAGCAAACCATCTCCGAAAAATCCCAAACTAGGTGTTTCCTTCACACGTGGCACGTGGAAGCATAAGAAAAAGTTTGAGATGAATACGACACCAGAATGTATATTTCTAGTTGCCCAATAAATGTTACACGAATTACATGCATGACAATAATTAAACACACAAAGCCGTACAAATTAAAATTAGAACCCAATTAAACTACGACCTTGAAAACAACCTAATAAACATTAATTACTATCGGAATCACTGTCGGGTTCGATCGGGCCACGCACACTAACATGCCTCTGTAGCCATATATGGTAATTGATGTCCGATTATATATCCGCTTGTATCGATGAAGTCCAATGCCCGTATGAGTGCACTCTCTCGTGCCTCATAATACCAAAAGAATGGTCGGTCATAGATGTAACCTACTGAACGACCACTGCCCCTGTTTGTAATCCTTATGCAGTACTGGCATCCTTCTACAGTGAGCTGGCCGAGGTTACCATTGTAGAAGTCCCAATCGTACCTGAGTTGCTCTGTAGCTTGGTCTAGAACGGCCCACAAGCCACATGCAGCATAGGTAAGGTCCTGGAGCGCAATCTGTATGCGGAGAAAAAAAATTAGAGAATGTTATTACAATAATAAACAACAAATAACCACGACTCAGGTATAAGTGACCATTTTACCATATCCACACGGTTGTAGCTCGTAAACCATTCGCTTGCTTGCGAGACGGGGATATCACTAGCATCCAAAGAAAGTGCCTTGAAGTGCGAGAAATCAGACACATCATAGCAAACACATCGAAGTGCCTCTAAACAGATGCGCACGGCAGTGAATTGGGCACTTATCACGTTTGGGCTCTGTCTTCCCGTCTCGTGGATATAGTTCCGATGATTTGCACCCCCCAAAGGGATGGAAAAACTGAGTTCACAAGTACATAGCCGACCACTTGCATTAGATGCCGTGTTCTCGACGATGTCCGAGATAAAGAACCAGCTAAGTGTTGTTCGCAGCCAATCTATTGAGGATATAGTCTGCGACATATATATATATGCAACAATGATATTAAACTAATTACACTTATTTGTTAGCATAAAAAAAACAAAAGATGTTGGAAAATATTTCATACAATAGCTGGAACATGGAACCGTGGAATGGCCACATTAGGAGCGAATGGCTCATCGTCAGGGTGGAAACTTGATTCTTGTGGTGGGGGAGGTCTGTTGTTCATACCACCTAATCGATGAAATGCCAAAAAATATGAACATAAAATATATGCACAAAAAATTCTTCCAAGTAAAATGTGGCAACATAATTAAATATAGATCGAATGTAAGGAATAAGAATATATATATAGAATGCAAAGAAACATGAATATAAATATAGATCAAATGAATATAGATAGAATATTGGAGAAGACAACATATCAATACCATTGAAAAATGCAGGAGCCATGACCAAATCACGTAGAGAGAGTGAATTTCTTGAGAAGTGAGAGTGAAACGTGAGAAATGAGACTGTGAGATTTCGTGGGTGGGTGGGATCGATGTATGTCGCCAACGGTTTGTTTTATATAGGGGGGCATGGACATCACTGTCGGTTTTTAAGTAGAACCGACAATGAAAGTTAATATCACTGCCGGTTTTTAAATAGAACCGACAGTGAAAGTTAACATCACTGCCGGTTTGTAAGTAGAACCGACAGTGAAGGTGCATATATGTAAAGGATATATTTATTTAGATAGTACAGTGGAAAAGTTTTAACAACAACGATATATTTATTTAGATAGTAATGAAATACATCTAAAAAATAAGAAAAATATTAGAAATAAATTACATATACGATAACAAAGACCTTACACTAAAATTTCATATACGATAACAAAGACCTATTTGCGTATAGGTCAATGTTACAATCAATGTGTATCGACACATTATAATGTAACCACCTCAGTAGCATTCTTCTAGCACCAACTAGGGGCAAACTGACCAAGGTGGTCTACGAGCTATACCGGTTGGAGATGACAAGGTGGCATCGATGAATCTGTCTTGTTTGTACATGGCCTTTTTCCAGATGCGCACCGTAGCGGATGGCTCTGTGAACCTCGTGGCATCTCCAATCTTCGGCGTTGCTCTATCTTCAGTAGCATTCTTCTAGTACCTCTTGTGTGCACCATTTTGGTGGACTACGACGCATAACGATATATGTGGTTTGTTGTGAGAGAAAAATATTATATCATGGCAGATAAGACCTGGCTGAAACCAACATGCAAGGAGAGGCTAGCTCCTGGCCGAGGGCCATTTTATAGGGGCTAGCAGTTGTTGTACATTTTTATTTCTGAACTAAAGTTGTCGGTGTAGGTGGGAGCAGTGTTCCAACTATTGTGGTCAGTGGGAGCACTGTTGGCATGTGAGGAGCATCTACACATCACTGTTGGTTTTAGTTTAAAAACCGACAGTGAATGGAGCCTTCTGTGTCGGTTCGACCAACCGACTCTGAAGAACCAAAACCAACAGTGAAGGGCCCTACCGCCATCGCAGCAAATTAGGGGTTAAGTAGTATAACTTTTCCCTTCCTTTCGAATTCCTCTGACTGCCTCAATGGTTAAGACTCCGCAACTTAGCCCCCGAGACCCGTGTTCGAGTCCTAGGTGGCCTAAATTTCTTGTTTCAATTTTATAAATTATTAAATGACTTTGGGAAATTGTTCATCACTACCGATTGTAATTCTAAACCGATAGTGATGAGGAAATATCACTGCCGGGTGAATCCTCAAACCGGCAGTGATGTGGGTGTAGCAGTAAGGGGTTAAGTAGGATAACTTTTCTATTTCTTTCGAATACCTCCGACTGGCTCAACGGTTAAGACCCCATAGCTTAGCCCCCGAGACCCGTGTTCGAGTCCCAGACAGCCCAATTTTTTTGTTTTAATTTTATAAATTATTAAATGACTTTGGAAAATTGTTCATCACTGTCGGTTCTCATAATAAACCGACAATGATGAGGAACCTTCACTGTCGGGCCATTTCTCATACCGACAGTGATGGAGGTGTACCAGTTAGGGGTTAAGTAGTATAACTTTTCCCTTCCTTTCGAATTCCTCCGACGGCCTCAATGGTTAAGACTCCGCAACTTAGCCCCTGAGACCCATATTCGAGTCCCATGCGGCCTAAATTTTTTGTTTCAATTTTATAAATTATTAAATGAATTTTCTCTGTGCACCTTCTTTCTCCGTGGCCTTCTTAGCGTTCCTCTTCATCTCGGCCTGATCTGGAGACTGGAACAGTGCACGCATCAAGTAAATGGATCACTCAACAGTCAACACACAAGCCACAGACATTCCCGTTCACATCTCTAGGAGCACATACATCAATGATCAATGAAGGTTGGAGGAGGAATGGAGCTACTACACCTTTGCTCAATGCCGATTGTGAAATTTGGGTTCCTTCGAGTATTATGACGGGGACTACAAAGCGGTTGGGGACCAGTGGTATTTGAGGACTGTGGATCCCTCACTACTAGTAGTAGCTTAGAAGAGAATGGCCGCCCCAATGTCCTTCTATCGGAAGTCTAGACATATATATTTATATTTATATTTAGCTGGTGTTTAAATTCAGAGAGTAAAGTTTAGAAATGTTACGTCCGGTGTCTAATCGAGTGTTTGAATATTAATAAGGTCAGTCTCAATGGTAGTTTTAAATAACTTTCATTCTCATTAATTGCTATGATATGTCGGCATATTTGCTGAGTTGGCAGAGTATTAACGAGGAGGAGCGCGGAGATGAGAGTTTCATCAGGATCAAACATCCTTCACGGTTATGTGCATAATGATTTCATAGTTAACAATAATCAAACTATCTTTAGGTGCATCAACAATGAGGGCCTCATTGTGATAAAGCCATACGTAAGCAGGTTCGTCACCCTCTTGAAGGATAGGTAGGGGTATGTTCACCTCGAATGGAGGCATTTCCTAATAGCCGTTGTAGTCTTCTTCGTCCGTCACTCCATCGACACCGACAATCTTTCTTTTCCCTTCTAGGACTACTTTTAGCCTTCCTTTTGTCTTGTTGTCCCTTGCATAGAAGACTTGCATAACATCTCTTGTAAGGACGAAGGGGTCGTCTCTGTATGCGGTCTTAGTGAGATCAACGGTAGTAAACCCTTCGCTGTCAGTGTTGATTTCCTCGAGCCGGACCCACTAGCAGCGAAAAAGAGCTGCCTTCAACGGACCATAGGCTAGCTCCCATATCTCCTCTATGAAACCATAGTATGTCACATGCACGTTGCTGTTTTCGTCGTGAGCATCAAAATGAACACCACAATTTTGGTATGTGCTCTTTCTATCTTGCTTTTTTGTGTAAAATGTGAATCCATTGATCTCATACCCTTGGTACTTAAGATATGTACTCGAAGGTCCCTTGGCTAAGGTATCTAGTTGATTACCGAACTTTATTCCAAGCAAGTGACATCGCAACCAGTTGACAAATTCCTCCTTATGTTTTTTATCCAGCCAAGCCTGTGACCTGCTCGGATACAGAGTTTGCAGCGATTGCCTGTGCTCATCAATGTATGGCATCACACCCTTGGCTTGCTAGAGAACAGCGAACTGTGCCTGTCTAAAAGAAATAGGGTCATCTACTGTAACAGATTTCTCCCCAATCGTTCCTTTGCCACGTAGTCTTCCCTCGTGACAAGATTATAGAACTCCGACCCTTTTGATGTCCAGATAATATGTGCAGAACTCAATGGCCTCCTCTGTTGACCATCCTTCAACCATGCCCCCTTCTGGCCTGAATCTGTTCCTAACATACCTCCTAAAAACTTTCATCAATATTTCGAAAGGGAACATCTGATGCAGGTACATTGGGCCAAGGGCTCTAATTTGGTCAACAAGATAAATGAGCAGATGCAATGAGATATCAAAGTAAGTCAGTGGAAAATGCATCTCAAGCCTAACGAGAGTTTTGGCTATGTCCCGCTGCAGCTGCTCTAGCATGGACACATCAATGACATTTTTTGAGATCGCGTTGAAGAACGAGCAAAGCTTTATGATTGGGGCGCGGATCTTTGTGGGAGGATACCACGTAGGGCAACAGGGAGCAGCTGAGTCATAATGACATGACAGACATGGGCCTTCATAGGGCCATAGTTGAACTTGAGTTCTCTCATGTTCACTAGCCTCTTCAGGTTCGCACAGTAGCCCGTCGGGACTTTGAGTTCATTGAAGAAAGAAATAAGCGCACGCTTTTCTTCCTTCTTCAATGTCCATGACGCAACCGGAAGTTCAAACTGGCCATTCTCTAGCTCCGCAGTATGCAGCTCCTTCCTGATTCCCAAGTGTTGCATGTCCAGAAGTGTGGCTAGTAAATCCTTCGATATCCCCTCCGGTGTCTATCAAGGTGTTAAGAGTGTTAGCGCACACGTCTTTAGTGATGTGCATGGCATCAAGACAGTGGCGTACACTTAGAAATGGCCAGGAAGATAGTTTCTAGAAAACCAATTTTTTCTTCCAAATGCTCCCATCAGGCGCTGCTACTGCATTGTCCCCCTTCCCAAGGACAACCTCCAGTTTATTGAGTTCTCAAAGTATCGTAGGCCCGTCTCGATATTTTAGAGCTAAGCGTTTCTCAATGGTACCGTTGAAATCTTTTTTGTTCCTGCGGTAAGGGTGATCCTTAGGTAGGAACCTACAGTGTCCCATATAAACTATCTTTGAGTTATTTGGCAGATTTACCGCATCGGTGTCGTCCAAGCACTCGACACATCCAGTATAGCCTTTTGTCTTCTCTTCGAACAACGAACCTCGACCTGGCAGGTCGGTGATTGTACGATAAGTACTCCCTTGATCGTGACATGTTCCTTTTTGTACTCGTCCCAAACATCCGGCACACCCTTTTCAAACATCTCCACTAGTTCATCGATCACTGGTTCCAGAAACACATCGATGTCATTCCCAGGTTGTCTTGGCCCTTGGATCAGTAGTGGCATCTGGATGTACGACCGCTTCATACAGACCCAAGGTGGAAGGTTGTATATATAGAGCGTCACTGGCCAGGTGTTATGATTGCTTCTAACCTAGTCGAAAGGATTCATCCCATCTGTGCTCAAAGCAAACCAAAGGTGTCTTACCTCTCCACCGATGTCCTTATAGAACATAGTATTGATAGTCCTCCAGTCATGCCCATGGGCGGGGTGCCTCATCATTGTATCTTTCTTACGCTCTTTGCCATGCCAGCGCAACAGCTTGGCTGACTTTGCACATGCAAATAGCCTATGCATCCGGGAGCTATAGGGAAATACCAAACGACCTTTATGGGACCTCCTCTGGTCTTGGTACCCTCATCAGACGGCCCTTCCTTGTATCGTGGAGCTTCACACTTGGGGCACTTGTCTAAGTCTTTATATTTTTCTCCACGGTACAATATACAATCATTGGAACACACGTGGATTTTTTCAACCTCGAGGCCAATGGGACAGATCATTTGCTTGGTCAAGTATGTCTTTTCTGGCAACTCGTTTTTTCTGGGAGCATTTTTCTTATTATACCTAACAACTGATCGAAGTCTTTATCGCTCAATCCGTTTGTTGATTTGAACTCTAACAGCATGATGTCGGCTTCCAGTTTGCTCATTGGGCAATTCCTATACAATGGTGTTTTACCATCTTGTCTCATTTTCTCTAGCTTTCTCAGTTATCTTTCACTAAGATATCCGGTCTCTACATTACGTAGCAGCTGAGAAATGCCATCATTATTCTCGGTGTTGTCAGCTAGCGTGTTCCTAAACACATTATTAACTGTGGCCATAGGTTCCGTATTGACACCGGGTTCCTCGTCAGCATCGTGGATGGCTATGTCAGGCATGTCCACATCATCATCGTTTTCCTACAGAACATTCATACCAACCTCACCATGCATAGTCCATATCGTATAGTTTGGCATGAACCCCCTGGTAATCAAGTGCGATCATATAGACTCAATTTGACGAAAGTTCCTTTGATTCTTGCAATCTTTGCATGGGCAGAAGACAGGGTTTCCATTCCTAACATGGGCTTTGGCATCGGTGATAAACTGGCTGACGCCATGCATGTACCGCTTGTCCGTTCGGGACAAATGCATCCACTCTCGATCCATCTCTGCACAAAAAATATATTGAGACAGTAATTACAAAGAATTAATAAGAAATCGAGCTTCATGAACAACAATTGTGGCTCGAAAGTACCATTTTTGAAAAACATTATTGTACACTAATTATTGAAAAATTAAAATTGGTAGCCCCGGCCCTGTAAATTAAAAATCGTAGTAAAAAACAATTATTGCGCAATAATGAAGAACATCTATTCTACTCTACTTCTAAGAACTATTTATAGCATCACATACTAACAATGATGATCTTGACCACTATGGAATAATTAGCTAGGAATTTAAATGTGTTCATAGACACCAACAGTTTGGATGATGGATTCACCACAATTTGAGCCTTACACAAATGTCCAATTGGAAAAGTGCTCTCTAGAATGGAGAAAGAACTAGAATGAGAATCAAGCAATGTAGCCATCAAAATGAAGCTAATTAAGCAACAAAATCAAAAAAGTGGATGTTTGTTACTAACCTTAAAGCAAAAAGATCAAGCCATTCTTTAAAATCCAAGCACTAGCTTCATGGTGAAGAGCAGCCGCAACAATGGAGGGAAGGGCCCAAACGCGTGCCTCTGTTCTCGGGATGGAAGAGAAGAGGAAGAAGAGGACGGCTACAGCCTTTTTGTGTTGTAGGCTTATCACCGTCGGTTCTTGGCTAGAACCGACAGTGATAGAGCCCAATCACTGTCGGCTCTTGGCTTAAACCGGCAGTGGTGAGTGACCGCCAAAACACTGCTGGTTCAAGCCACAAACCGACAGTGATGTGGTCCTTCACTGCCGGTTTTAGCCCAACCCCAATTATTTTTTCATTTTCAAGCTCATAACCGACAATGAAGGTACATCACTGCCGGTTCTCACAAATCCGGCAGTGATGTGCAAATCTAGCGTAGTGGTACGACTGGTCATCAGGGCAAACAGAAGACAAAAATAACCATACTAGTGGCCGATCTAACATAGGAGGTTGTAATAACAATTGTAGATAGCCCCCTTTTGTTTGAATGCCTCAACCTTCGAGTATAAGCTGTAGTACTGAACTCACGCACTAACTCACATCCCCACACACATCACATGCGCACACACACATACTTTCTAGTGCGCAAGCTAGATCTACAACCTATATCTAGATCTAGAATGACACTGACTGAGAGATATGATAGTTGGCGCATACGTGCTGGCAACTGAAATTATTTGGAGGCTTGCCTCGGTGAGGCAAGCAAGTTCGTCCCATCAGGAATCGAACCCGCGAGCGGTCCCTTCACACTTGGAAGCCGGACCAACCGAGCTAACGCTCGGTCCTCTTGTAGATAGCCCCTTGGTAGTATATTGTCTCATGATTTAGTCCTCACTTTGGCACATACGAGAGACAGAGAGGGTTTTGGAAGAGGGAGAAAGGATATGGCTCCGATGGCAATCACGTAACTACGAATAGTGTGTCTGTGCAACGGATGGGTCTAAGCTGAGGGAAACCTAATTACTTGGCTCTATATCACAGTAGGTGATGGGTCCAGCGGAGGAGCACTGTAGTATAGTAGGAGGTGTTGACGTGAACAGATAGATACTGAGTAGTTGCCTAAGAAACAAGGTTTTACTGCGGTACCCAAATAACTATGAACTGTTCATTTAATAAGATCGGATGGTTAGATCATCTATTAAGGTAATAATTGAAATATATATTTATTTAATTTTTAATTTGATAAGATAGGATAAATAAGGAAAGTTTTAGATATAAAAATCTTTTATGTGTGATCTATTTGATATGATAAATCTTTTATTTTGTAACTTTGAACATGACATAATTTGGTTACCTCAAATTGCCATGATAGCTAATGTACGTGATATAATTTGATTAGCACGTAGCTGCTTTTCATTCACCTGTACGTGACAGCTACAAGGTGTAGCGTGTGTGGTTCCCAACGTTCATTTGATACGTGTAACATGTTTTAATTTAGAAAGTGTTGCACTATAGGTGAACGACCAGCTCTTGCACAAGAAAAAGGAGCCGGTGCTTTTGTTGTCACGTACTTTTTTTACGTAAATTTGTTGTCACGTACGTGTAACATGTTTTAACACTCACTATAATATACGTGATGCACAAATGTGGCCACTCAATCGCTCCTATGTAAGGGAAACTTCCCCCACTTCTTTGTTGTCCCGGTGATTAGGGGATTTTAGAAGATTTTCTTTTTTTATTAGAACATTTATTTAATTAATTAATTCATAAAGCTAATAAATCAATGGCTCAGATTGCTTTGAACTATTACCTCTTAGATGGTAATGGAGGTACCGTAGCATTGCCCTTTCTGGCCCTGTTGTCTGCACAATATATATATTTTTCTTATGAGCTAGACATATTTGCAACTCCACACTTTTACCAATGCAGAGTTCACAGCTGCAATCTTGTTCTTCTATCCTGTAAGGCCTGGGAGGGTGATGGTGTTGTTGCATCAGCTCGTAAATTAATATGAGCAACTAACCCCCTTCGAGCTGAACCAGGGACTATAAGGGGTGATCTACATTTCAAACTGGAAGGTTGGGGTAGCCACCCTCTTCTATGTCTTTATGTTGCAATATTTAACATGTAACCCTACAGATATTTTATTGAAAAATGGAAACTGTTACAAATGAAGGGAACAAAGACTAAGGGAATTAAGAAACTAAAAAGGACACAAAGAAAATGAGAAAAGAGAGGGAGGTTACATCAGATTTTGGATCCATAAGTCGAAAGTCTGTGAAAGTCTAGCCTTAGCCCTTAGGGAAAGGATCTTCATTTCTTTTGTGAACATTGCTTTAACCATCGAAGAGCTTGGTGGGACTCCTTTGAATATGAGGTCTTTTCGTGCAGTCCAGATGGACCAGCACATTAGGACCGCCATCATCAGGAAAAAAGCAGGATGAGATTGGTCCCTGATCTGATCAATAGCAGCATAAATGTCGTGATCTGCCTGAATTGTGATTCCAATCAGATTCCAACAATCTTTAGCAAACTGACAACCCAAAAACAAATGATCAACTGTTTCCTTAGATGCTGTCTGACATAAAACACAATCATAAGAGTCAAGGTGCATGTTTTTCCTTTTTAGAATGTTTCTGGTACTTAACCTGTCTTTCAGAAGCAGCCTGGCAGAAACTCTTCCATAACCATTTGAACACCTGAGGGACCTGCCTGTGTCCAATGAGGAACTTGTATGCTTGTGATGCAGAGAAAGTTCCCCAATCTGTACACCATACATCTTCCTGTTCAGATAATGGAAAATGATCTCTGAAAGACTGAAGGATTTGCAATTGCTGAAAAGCTTCAGTTGACAGAGGTAGACTGAAAAGATCCTGGGTGAGCTGCTGAGAGAAAAACTTGCATGCCGTGATTGCTTTATTCTTTGCAAAAGAGAACAATTCTGGGTATTCCAGCTTCAAAGGTTGCTGGATCCATTTATCAGACCAAAATAAACAAGATTGACCATTTTGGACTTGGACTGTAGAGAAAGATTTGAAGCAATCTAGTAACTTTAGAATGTCCCTCAACCAGAAAGAGCCCTTTTTATTGTGGCTTGGCAATTTCCCATTTGAGTAGTTTTTCCCAAACTAGTGAGACCCATGGGATGTCCTTCTTGTTAAAAAAATTTGCCCAAATTTTTCATCAAGAGTGCTTCATTGTGCTTTTCCAAATTTATGACTCCTAAACCACCTTCCTCTTTGGGAGCACATACCATTTCAAAAGCTGCTTTTGGCGCCTTTTTTGAGTTAATGTCAGCCCTCTCCAAAGGCAATGTTTCTTGAATTTGTCAATTTGTTTAAGCAACCCTTTTGGAAGAGCAAGGGCACAAAGGTGAAAGGTACAAGGTACGTAGGGAGGGCTGTCAAAACATCATTTGTTATTTCTAGCTTTCCAGCTTGAGAGAGGATGGTGGAGGTGCAGGCCAACCTTCTTTCACACTTGGTTACCAAAGGAAGGTAATCTTCAATTCTTGGCTTAGTGATGCCCAAAGGCAGTCCAAGGTATATACCTTGCTTCCATTTTACCTGCATATAAAAGAAATTATGATGGAATTGAATGTTTCAGGAATCTTGTCCATGGAAGTGATAGTCCTGGTAACGGCAAGCGTGAAATTGGTAAGTTCTGCAATAACTCAGTATGACTCTATATGTTGCTTTTAGGTGATTTCTTGAATCAATGATCATTTAAAACAATTGGCAAGGTATAGTAATCTTTTGTTCAAACTTTGAGAACTGAACTGAGGATTGGATTAGTTGACATGACAATCAGGAGCAGGATTAAGAATATGAAACTGATGGTGTGTCATGTACTTAGTGATATGGCCTGCATATTATCTTGGACCTAAATTTGTTTTGGCCTGCCAGCTATTATTGTTAACAATATGAAATGACGAGCTCAAACTACTTTCCTACTTGCAGCTCTATGGTTCAAAGAAGACGAGCTCTGCCAATGGGAATCAGTTGAAACACCGTGGCTTAGCCTATTCGCTCGTTGGTTTCAGTCAGTCCAAACCAACTAGCCAACAATGTTTTCCTCTCACAAAAAACCAGCACCAGCCAGCCCAAACCAGCACCAGCACCAACCAGCGAACATGCCCTAGAGTAGCCCTTGTTAATCACTTTGAGAGTTGTATTCAATGTTTTTTTTTCTGTTCAACTTGATTCAAGGAGCCATGTATGAGAGTATGAGTTTAGTTCGGCTAAGTAAATTAGCTTATGAGGGCTCAAATTATCGGTACCTTTTAATCTTTTACTTGGAGGTTCTTTTTGCGATATTGAGGATCGGATTTGTGCAATTGAAACCTTTGATCAGTTGTTCATGTTGAGAAGCTAATTTCTTCTCATAGTTACATGTCCTATTTTTTTACAATTTAGCTCTTTTCTTAAAGAAAATTTACGTTTGACCCCTGAAAGAAGTAAACTCATCTTTGGACCCTGGTGTCGGCGCCAGGACTCATGGCGCCGAGGTAACACGTCTCGACACAGATCTTAACACCGAGGTGCTTGGCCAAGATTCTAGGTGGTGTTGACATAGCCGGTACCTCGGCGCCATAATATATGGTGCCGAGGTCAGCGCCACAGATATTGACGTCGACCTCGGCGCCACCTGGCGCCGAGCATGGATAATCAACAAAGAACTTGGCCAAGATTCTAGGTGGTGTTGACATAGCCGGTACCTCGGCGCCATAATATATGGTGCCGAGGTCAGCGCCACAGATATTGACGTCGACAAAGAACTTGTCAGCGTCACGAACTCTGGCGCCGACCATGGATAATCAGCAGGAACTTCTCGACGTCTGCCACTCTGTATTGTTTTAATTCAAAAGCTAGAGTGTAGCAGTGCTGTGAGTGTCCGGCAGCAGCGCCCATGCTTTATTAATTCAAAAGCTTTGTCTGCGGTGTCTGCCACTTGGTCTCGGTATCCGTACGTATTCCCCACTGTTTTGTATTGGTGCCATATCTCTCATATGCTAGCGCCTTATTTAGATGCCATCTAAATTCTAAGTTTTTTCACTCTCTTTTTATCACATCAATTTTTAGCCGTTTGTATGGAGTATTAAATGTAGGTAAAAAAATAACTAATTACACAATTTAGTTGGAAATCACGAGATGAATCTTTTGAGTCTAGTTAGTCCAACATTGAACAATATTTACTAAATAAGATGAAAATAATACTATTTATCAGATTTAATTTTTTTGCAAAGTGAACGAGGCCTAGGAGTTCAAGTTTCGATACGCCAGCTAGCAGCGTACTACTACTGACTGCAGCCATATCTGCGGGCTATACTGTGATTATGAACCTGGCTTTTGCATATACGGTGTATATACTCCTCCCACACGGCTTGTACTTGTACTACAGCAGTATCACTGGCGAGGGAATCACGAGATGTGAAAGCAAGCAAGCAGCAGCGACGGGGCCAATGAAAGCTTGTACTGATGCGCTGACGTGGTTTTCGCAGGTGGGGCTTGGGCGGGTACGTTCGTCTTGTTCGATGTATATTTTTTCAGCAAACAAATTATATTTTTCTTTCACGATAAATTAGCCAACCGTATTTTGGCTTATGAGCCTAGCGGACAGTCAACTACGATTAAACGTATGGGGTGCTATAGGAGTGACGAGACAGAAACAGTGGTCAAGGTTTTTAATTTTGGTATCGTTAAAATTTCGGCCACCACCGAAATTAAATTTCGCCGAAATTTTTTTAAAGATTAGCACATGAAGTATGTTTTTTCTAAAAAAATTTAGATCTAAATAAATATTAGTATGATTTATGACTACATATCTATTAAATAAAAGAATATGCAATATAAACAATAGAAAAATATAAGATTAGAGTTATATAGCACATGTATTAGTGTATTAAAAAATTTCGGAATTTTCTTTGGGCCACCACCGAAATTACCAAATTTCGTGAAATTCGGCCGAAATTTTGAACCCTGACAGTGGTGCCTTTTTCCTCTTTTTACCAGATGAGCGATGAACGATAACGCAGCGCACCGCGTGCTCCGTGTGCCTTGCATGGAAGAGGGCCTGGGGCAGCAGGAAACCAGCGAAACACTGTGCTGTCATAAATGCTCGTTCTCCCTCCGACCGGCCCTCCGCTCGCTCCTTCGCTACAAAGCAAAGCTGCTGCGGTGCAGAGGGCAGACTACAGAAGCGATTGCAGTGGTGCCCCACCTCACCTGCCTCCAGTATCCTGCCGAGGCCGGTCAAAAAGCGAGGCATGGCAACCTGCCTCCAGTACGTTGGCCAGTTGCCCTCGAAGGGGCCGTGGCCGTGCCCCAAGGCCCAGGCGCACATCCCTTCGCTCTGCCCTGGGATAAACCGATACGCTGTGAGCGAGCGTGACGGACGGGCACGCGGGACCTGACCTGCGCCGGTGGTGGTGCAATGCTCCTGCTACAGTGCTACTCGGGCCTAATAGATAACCCAATGGATAATAAGATGTTTAAAGCTGTTGGTGTTCGCAATACATGCTCAAGGGGACGATATCCTGTTGCTGCACGCAAGTAACAGCAAACCATCCACTCTCTACAGTAAGCCAGGCATTCTATATTGTCCAGATTACAGTAATATTAATATCTTTGAGGGGTACCATCACATCTCACAAGAAAATAATAGCACAAATGGATGAGCTGACGTTCAATAAAAACACACCCGTGTCTTATCTTAACCGTCAAACACCATCACATATTTAAAATCCAAATTTACAGCAATTACATTAACCAATTCTGAGAGGGTCACTCATTCTTAACCTTGATAGGTAATTATTACATCATAATGAGCAACTTAAACACTGAAAAAACTGAGAGAACAAGTTCAATTTCTACAACCTAACCTCTGAATGTGATATTATCCAGTGCAATGGTTTTGCATTAACTTAACAAGTGTATCAGCACTTGTCCTCAATCCCTGAACTGTGAATGCAATGAGACAACAAATAGATGAATGCCAAAAAAGGAGGAAACCACAACACTACGATCTCTATAACTAAAGCTCCTTCTCCTAGAGCTCCCAAACCACAAGAATCCAATACAATGGCCTGTACAGGAACAAGCAGTTGTCCTCAATCCTAGGAATGAAAACGGTCGGGAACGGTCGGGAAAATGTCTTAACCATTCCTGCTCCTGTATTTTTTGGCCGGGAACGGGAACGGGAACGGGAAGGCCGGACGGGAAAACGAATCCGGTATTACGGGATATCGGGAACGGAATATTTCGAACGGAAACGCGTCGATTACGATCGGGAAGCGGTAACACAAAACGAAAACATCGATATATGTAACCACTGAAAACAGTGAGCTCGATGCAACAATAGCAACCATGCATAATCCATATGCATACAATAGCAAATAGTGAGCTCGTCAGAATATTTATGCAAAGAAAACTAAAGAACTACCAAAAAAGAAAATGGAAAAGAAAAATGAACAAAAGGCTTGCTGCTCCTGTGCTCCATGCCTCCATGCGTGAATTCCTGGGCCAACTGGCCAAGCATGGAATGATGGGCCGCATGCATGACTCAGCTCTTTGCCTCCTCTTTTTCTGGGCCAAACCTTGCTTCCTGGGCCAAACTTTGCTTCCTGGGCCAAAATTGCTGCTCCATGGGAAAAACGGGAATTTCCCGCGGGAGTTTTCCCGGACAAATACGGGATCCGCTAATTCGGTCGGGAAATCATTCTAACCGATTTCGATACCGGATTCGCCGAATTTTCCCGGATTTCTTCCCGAATCCGTTTTTTCCCGAGAAAATGATATCCGGTCGGGAATTTCGGTATTCGGTGTCGGTCGGTACGGGAATTTCCCGCTCCCGCTTTCATCCCTACTCAATCCTGCATACCAAAAGCAGAATTCATTTGCCATTCCAGGAATAAAAGAATATAATCATAGTGCTTACATTAGATAGCTATAAATGACATGATAGTTCTCTTTACTCCAACAATATGTCTCGAGAAGCATCACTGGATTGAACATGCTCATGTACACTTAGTGAAGAAGCTTCAGTGCAAAATATGTCCTCTGTACCCATCCTTAACTGTTTCAAAGGAAAAAAGAGTTACAAAGTTTGTCAATACATTACAAGTTACAACATGTAATTTCAGCAGAAAATATGACTATACAAATATATACCTGGTATGTCAGCTCTTAACCAATCTTGGGTACACATCAGTGTCTCGAAAGTGGTTGGGAGTAAGCTACAACGGTTTTTATCAACCACTAGTCCAGCAGTGCTAAAAGCCGATTCAGATACCACAGTAGACACGGGAACACATGTCACGAGCTATTTTAGATATGATTGGATATATTGGACCGTATAGTTTCCACCAAGTGATGATGTAAAATGTACCATCTCCTATTTCAGGATGTGAAGGGTCTTCCACACTACTGCAGACGGGCTCTTTGCCGAGTGCTTAGGGCACTCGGCAAAGCCCCTATTGCACTCGGCAAAGGCTTTGTCGAGTGCCGCACTCGGCAAAGAGCAGTCGGCAAAGAACCTGTCGGCAAAGGTTTCTTTGCCGAGTGCCACATATCGGACACTCGGTAAAGCCTTTGCCGAGTGTCACGTCAGCACTCGGCAAAAAAAATCCGACGTCAACTCTGACGGCCTCTTTGCCAAGTGCCACCTCAGCAGCACTCGGCAAAGAAAATTTTTCTTTTTTTTAAAAAAAATCTTTGCCGAGTGCCATGGCTCTGGCACTCGGCAAAGCTGGGAAATTAGGTCTCTGCTTCCCAGCTTTGCCGAGTGCCATGGTC
Source organism: Miscanthus lutarioriparius (assembly GCA_904845875.1). Lineage (NCBI taxonomy): Eukaryota > Viridiplantae > Streptophyta > Magnoliopsida > Poales > Poaceae > Miscanthus > Miscanthus lutarioriparius. The sequence continues at coordinate 32,551,967 of CAJGYO010000014.1, read as the reverse complement.
ACGGCACTCGGCAAAGCCCGCACTCGGTAAAGAGGGAGAAATGTTATTTTTTGGCTTTTTGCTTTCCATCAGCACAAACAAAGAAATCACATATATATCAACACACAGCACAGGATATATCACATACACATCCATATTCCATCACATACACATCCATAACCCATCACATACACATCCACCATCCATAATACATCACATACAAATCCATTGTCCATAATCCATCACATACATTCGCATCATCCATGACAATATCCATCACAATATATATATGTCTCTAATAGTAGTCCAACATAAGGCTAAGTCTAACACAAATCCATGCAACATGAAAAGAAATAAATAAACGGTACCATCTCGCCGACCTCCCCACCCGAGTGTGAATCGCCACCTTGAGTAGGGCGGTTGGCCACCCGACTGTGGACAAGGGGCCACCTTGAGGAGTCCGGTTCGAACCATGATCGTGGCTGCACAAAGGAGAAGCGAATTCATGAGTATCTGTGGAGGGCCGCACGAGCTAAAGGAATAAACAACCATATATACTCACCGGAGTCCCCTACAGGAGGAGGAGGAGCCACAAGCTGGAGCGAAGCAATGATCGGGACACGACCACACCTAGCAAGGCACTCAAGGCTCGCCATGAAGTGAACATGTCCTGCAGCCCCTGCGCCTCGGGCCGCCCTTTGGGCTTATGACCTCCATCTCCACCGATGGGCCTCCGCTTTGGGCCACTTTCTTTGGGCCTCCAACCTCCATAGAAGTCGGCTGCAACATTCCACCCGCAATGTTTAAACAATGCAAAGGCAAGGTAGATGTGTAAAAGCAATGAACGCCAGAATAAAACAAGACTAACACGGAGTTCCGCCATCTGCTGCTGTGAGCTCTCTACCGCCGAGAGCGTATGGGGAGGGAGGAGCTCGTGCTCCTTGCTCGAATCTCGGCGAGGTTGGGAACAGGCGGAGTCGATCAGGCTGTCCGCTATCCAAGATCGGCCGTGGCCGCTTCCCTCCTCCCATCCTCATCAGGAGGTCTGTGTCCAGGGGCTAGGTGGCCAGATCGAAGTCCTCCCCATGGCGCTCACGGGCCACCGAGGTGTACTCGCTAAGCTTGCTGTGGACGCTCGCGTTGGTGTACGCCTCGGGCCCGTCCGTCGGGTTGTAGGTGACTTCCGGGGCCGTCACCTTGCCCTTGTGTGCCAGGGCGTACGCCATGAACTCGTTGCATTCCTAGCCTTGGTGCGCCTGGGACTGCGAGGAAAACACAAAGATGATTACAAGTAATGAGAATTGAGCGTTAGAATAAATAAATAAAGATGAAAACACAAAGAAGATTTCCCATGTCTGGGCGTACGCGCTGAGGCTCCGGTTGCCTTGGTGGTGTGGCGCCCCACCCATCTGCAGGCGGCAGTCCCGACGAATGTTGTGCTTCTCCACCCACTCCTTTGAGAGCCACCTGTCCACAATGGCCTCCCAGCAGAGGCGGTGCCTGGCGCACCAATCAGGACATTGCTGCATGCCATCAAGTTATTGATATGTCAGAAGATAAAATAAAGCCTACTTATTCTTCATGGAAGGAGTCAGTATTAATGTTTCGTACTTACCGAGAGGTAATGCTCCTTGGTGAGCGTCCTGGTCCTGGCATCGGCCTTCCTCACCACCTGACCAAGGACGTCGGCGTTGTAGTTGATGATGCACTGGAGCCACGTCTCGTGGTACAGGTCCGAGAGTCGAGACATACAGACCTTGTCCTGCACTCGCGCCGCCCGATCCTCAAACCCTTCGTCGCACCTGAAGAAGTCCTGCATACACGCATCATGTATCATTTCATTATTTCAAGAACTACCAATGAATGCGTAGTATTGACCAATTTAGTGCAATGCAGACTCACCCAGAACTCGACCTTGATCCGCGCCGCAACAGTGCCGAACTCGCTATCCTCGGCGGCGTAGAAGTGGTCCCACGTCCAGGGCAGCGAAGTCACCGAGGCGTAGGTGACCATGCCAGGGTAGTGCTGCCGAATCAGAAGGCCTAGGGTGCCATTGATGTGCCGGCCCGTTCCGGACACAACTTCCCAGTTGCTGCCAGAATCATTAAGAAGAATTGTTAGTCTCCAGTTCGATTTTCAATATGTCATATGAAACAGTAGTGAAATAATACTTACTTGTCGCCGCTGGGTCGAATCACCGGGCGCCAGTGAAGTGGGATCGGCCACGCCGGGAGCTGCGAGGGCCCATGCAAGTAGACTCCCGACGAGGTAGAGCCAGAGGCAGTGCAAGTGGAACCCCCTGATGTCATTGTCGCCACCTCCCCGTGGTCCAACAAGTCAGAGGAAGTGCCACCCCCTCCTATGTGCAGGCCCACCGCCTGGTCGTCCTCTTCCACCGACGGGGTGGCAGCCGGCTGCACCCTCATCCTCGAACGGCCGCAGGGGCGGCCGCTCCTCGTCCTCCTCGTCGGTGGCTCCGGCAAGGGGTCATCCTCAGCGTGGGGTGGTGAGCGCTCCCTCATGTAGAGGGAGTTGACCCCTCGACGGGCCTGCCTTCCACCCGGCATTTTGTCGAGTGCCTGCAATTTCAAAGAGTAAACCAATTAGCATAGTTAAATTACAAGTACTTATAAAGAGATGCAAAATAAACAAAACATAATTGCAATAATAATAATAATAATAATAATAATAATAATAATAATAATAATAATAATAATAATAATATAGTATTACATGAATTAGAAATATTCTTCACGATCGGCAATGGCTAGATCATAGGTGTCGTGATCACTATCAATATTGTCGAGTAAATCGGGCTCTTCTCCATCGTTGTCATCATTGTCATCGCCTAACTGTAATCGCTCAAGCATTTGTAAGTCCTTAGCATTTTGCACCTCTTCTCCGTCGTCCTCATCTCCATCGTCCTGATCAATGTCATTGTCTACTTCCATGCCCATCAATGAAAATATGTCTATGCCAAACCTCCTTCTAGCCCTCTCGGTTGATAGAACTCCCGTGTGTTTGGGTCAAAGTTGTAATCCTCATCGTTTGGGCTGGCGGTTTACATCGTATGGCGATACCAACTGCACAAGGTACCAACCGATAAGATTGGGGTCTTTTTGGCACGCCCATGGGAGATAATAAACTTGCGTGGCCTGTTGAGCCACAATATAGACATCCTCTCCTTGATAGACAGAATCCTGTTGAATTTTGACTTGTCCAATCTCAGGGGTCGTTCTCGTCAAGGTTCAACAACACATACAGCATGATAGTGCGCCACTCATCATGCCGCAAGGTCTTGGTGTCCGATGCGCTTGCCTTTTCGAGTTGCCCTTTGAAAAGGCTGAGGTTCGATGAACTCTCGTCCACGTTGTAACGAGGGGGATGATTGTGCACGCTGGGAAGGCCATCCTTATAGTATGCTGTTGTGAACTTTGACACCTCCTCCAGAATGAATGCCTCTGCCACATAAGCCTCAATTTTGGCTTTATTTCTACACTTTTTCTGAAGAATCTTTAGACATCTCTCAATTGTATAGCACCAACGGGCCTGCACGGCCCCCCCATTCATGCCTCGTATGGTAGGTGTAAAATCAGATGCTGCATCGCCAGGAAGAAGTCGGGTGGGAAGATCTTCTCCAACTTGCAGAGCAACATAGGTGCCACTTTCTCCAAGTCATCAATCACGTCCTGAGATAACTCCTTAGCACAAAGCTGGCGGAAGAAATAGCTCAACTCTGCCAGCACGCGCCACACATGCTCAGGGATGTATCCCCGGGTCATCGCAGGAAGGAGCCGCTCAATCCATATGTGGTAGGCATGACTCTTCATCCCTAAGACTCGCATAGTGGACAAGTTCACTCCCCTATTCAAATTTGCCGCATGCCCATCAGGGAACATTAACGTCTGGATCCACTGCAGTACTTCCTTCCTTTGGTCCTTTTTCAAGACAAAATCGACCAGAGTCCTTCTCCATTTCTTGCCGGGCGTGGGAGGCTTCATCACTTGCTTTGGCCTATCGCACATCGTTGCCAGGTCTAGTCTAGCCTTAACGTTATCCTTTGACTTATCAGGAATGTCCATGAGTGTTGCAAAAAGCGCCTCGGCGATATTCTTTTCTGTGTGCATTACATCAATGTTGTGTGGAAGAAGAAGGTCATTGAAATAGGAGAGCCTAGTCAAGCCGATTTATGAGTCCTTGGTGTTCCTCACCATATCCAATAAACCACCTTTCTCTTTATCATCTTTGAGAGCCTCTATCTCAAAGATGGACCTCGGCACGGTCATCATCGAGAGGTGCAGGTCGGTGACTTGAAACCCTTTCTCAAGTTCTTGACGTCTCGTCTGAATGGATGGTCAAGAGGGAGGAATTGACGATGTTGGTCAAACGAAGAAAACTTGCCACCCCTCTTCAGCCAAGGGAACCTCACAGCTGTCTTGCACATTGGGCATGGGAACTTCTCATGAACACACCACGCGTAGAATACACCATATGCCAGGAAGTCATGCAGGGAGTAGTGGTACCACACATGCATTGTGAAGTTCTTCTTTGTAGCTCGGTCGTATGTCAGTACCCCCTTTTCCCAAGCAAGGATCAATTCATCAATGAGAGGCTCCATGAACAAACCCATCTTGTTCCCCGGGTGTCCAAGAATTATCAGTGACAAGAATACGTTCTTGGGTTGAAACATGACGCCGGGGGGGAGATTGAGGGGGATCACGAACATGGGCCAACAAGTGTATGGGGGGCCAAACAATCCATAGGGGTTAAACCCATCTACATTGCCGGCGCTTACACGCACATTCCGAGCCTCCTCAGCTTTACCATGATGTATGCCATCAAAATGGGTCCATGCATCGCCATCCGATGGGTGTACCATCTTGTCAGCATTGTATCTTTTGCCATGTTTGTGCCATGTCATCTGTTTCGTGGACTCCTCTGTCATGTACAACCGTTGGATCCTCGGTATGACAGGAAGGTACCGTAGGACCTTCGTGGGGATACCAAGCTGTTCCTTCTTGCCATCACTAGTGTCGACCTCCAGATACCTAGAGGATTTGTACTTTGGACAGTGCGTTGCTTTCTCGTGATCTTTCCTAAATAGGACGCAACCATTCGTACAAGCATGGATGTGCTCATACGACATCTTAAGGGCACGAAGAAGTTTCTGTGACTCGTACAAGTTCTTCGGCAGAATGTGACCCTCCGGAAGCAGGGATCCAACAACTGCCAACATACCATTGAAGTTGTCTCGACTCATGCTACACTATGACTTGAACGCCATTAGGCGTCCAATGGCATCCAGTTGCGAAACCATTGTCTTTTCGTGAAGGGGCTCCTGTGCCGAAGACAACATATCGTAGTACGCCTTTGCGGATTCCTCTGGCTCGTCCTCTAATCCTTCACCGAACCGTGCCTCCTAAAAGTCATCCATCCAGTCTGCTACCCCGGCATCTCCATCAAAAGCCTCGAGGCGTGGTCTCACCACCTCCTCTCTAATACGATCGGCTTCACCATAGTGGATCTAGCAGGTATAGTTTGGCGTGAATCCATACTTGCAAAGATCTTCCCCCACGTTCTTCCTATTCTTTCTTACACGGTTGTCACATTTGTTGCAGGGACACGGCATCCGACTCGACCCTCTAGCAGCCTCGCCAAATGAATGCTCCAAGAAAGCATTAGTCTTAGTCATCCATTTTGGGGTCATACTTGCGTGGCCCGTGTACATCCAATCATGGTTCTCCATCCTCTGGCATATACATATGTAAGCGAGTAATATAACCAGCAATTGCATCTGCACGGCGTTCCTACCATCTAATAGGTGAGGATAGGTCCTAATCCCACCCGCGGATGCGTAGATGAGGTCAGTTTCAATGCTCTGCTCCTATCTGAGACAGAATTTCGGCAGCACCTCCCCGCTGTTCTCTCGATACACATCCTGCAAGGGGGAGTGTGTATCCAAAGAACAACAGGGAGGTGATGCAGAAAGTCTATCTCGGACCGGAGCGAACCATGGAAACTAACCTCATCTACGTATTCACGGGCTGTCCAAAATACGTGGACAATCCAAAAGAGATACGGTCGTAGATATGCAAAGATCTGCATACCTCCGACCGTATCTCTTTCGAATGGGAGACGCCTAACTGGGCTACGTGACCATATAAAACATGCATGCAAAGGAGGAGGGGGTTATACCTAGGGTGGCGGTGGAGTCAGGCTAGCGGGGCAGTGGCGTGTCGGTGCAGTGGTGAGGCGATGCGGTGCAGGCAGACCAGCAGCGCCGACAAAGACGATCGGGGTCGCCGAGTCCCTCCCACGGGTCCTTCTCCTACATAAAAAGGCAATAGGTTAGAATCCATTGAAAATTTCGGTAGCACCTCCCCTGCACGGGGAGGTTTCCAAAACCTGCAAGAAATGTAGGCGTGATGGCCAACAACCACATATATACCAAACATAGGCACGAAGGCCAACAAACATATATATACCAAGACGAGCCATGTACTTTAGTTCTCTTTCCATGCAGATGAAAGTATCGAAGTAGTACAACAAGTACTACTACCACTATAACTACTACTAACACTAACACTACTACTACTAACACTACTACTATCACTACTTACTACTAACAATACTACTAACACTACTAACTACTAACTACTAACTACTACTACTTACTAACTACTACTAACACTACTAAGTACTACTACTAACTACTACAGGTGTAGGGCATACCTTCGCGACGAGAATGGCAACAACGAGGGTCGGGGACGACGGCGGGGATGACCGCAGCGGCGTGAGGGTCGACGGGCCTAGGCCGGCACCTTCCTTCTCCTTCTCCTCCTCTCTTCTCCCCTCCTCCTCTCTTCTCCCCTGCTCCTCCTCCTCTCTTCTGTAGTGGCGCGGTGGCCGGGGCGGGGAGGCCGTGGGGGCCCGTGCGGGGAGGCGCGGTGGCCGGGGCGGGGAGGCGCGGAGGCCGGGATGGGCGTCGTGGTGCGGTGGCGGCGGCTGAGGGAGAGAGGTGAGAGGGAGAGAGAAATGAGAGAGAGAGAGAGAGAGAGAGCGCCGGCCGGGCGCGGGTGAAGGGGTAAGGCGGCTTTACCGAGTGCCAGATCGGCGGCACTCGGCAAAGTAAATTTTCTTCGCCGAGTGTCGTGATCTGGCACTCGGCGAAGTTTTAAAAAAAATTCAGCAGCTCTTTGCCGAGTGCCAGCTGGGCGGCACTCGGCAAAATATTTTTTTTTTGGTTTTTTGCCACCAATTTTTTTGAAGCTTTAGTACACTACCACAAACAACATGTTTAAATTTGGGACATTTTCATAGCCTTTTGGCATATTTCTATAGTTTATTTTGTTTTGTTGAATTTTTCCAGAAAATGTAAGTTTGAACTACAGGTGCATCGAATAATGGATTACATTCGTTCAAAAAATGTTATCCTTGTTTCTTAGTGTAAATTTAGGCTAAATCCAGGATCTGTCTCAAAATTTCGATCAACGTGCTCACGGGGCAACGCCACCAACTTGCGTGGGAGTGGTTTTTTAATTGTATAAAATGCGAACGAATTCCGAAAATCATGAAACTTGTCGAGTTGTCGCCGTATCGTATGCGTATGCCGTGGAAAAAATTTGAAAAAAGTTTCGAGCACGTTGTCTCGCACGATGCTCACAAACCAGGACATCTCCAAGCAGGTCTTTGCCGAGTGCCCGAAATTTGGCACTCGGCAAAGATTTTTGCACTCGGCAAATCACGTTTTTCCCATAGTGCCGGATACACTTCTAGTTCTGACCTCCTATGCTGACTTGAGTTACTCCGTTGAATGAACCTAGATAAGCCAACTCTGGTGGCATATAAGCTCATTGGGGACTCATTTTTGTTTCCACCTCAAAATTTCGAGATGTGTTAGCAGCACATGAAGACTATGTAGCGCGGACGGGGAACAAGGCCGCTAGGAGGGAAAAGCACCGACACAGTTCGGCCAGTTAACTTTCACGTTTTATAAAGCTGCTTGTAAGAGCAAGACTAATAATATAGCTAGTTGCTAATTGTATGAAAACTTACAGCCGATCTATCAGCACACTCGTATAATAGTTAGCCTATTTATGGCTCACTTGTCCGTCTCACAAAATTTCTTGGTTTTTGTGCATAAGTTGACTATAAGCTTACAACCCGCTTCTCTTCTCTCTCCTTTATCTCAGCATTCAGCTCGCTTAAAGCCCCTTGCTATACTTGCTCTAACATGTGTGATGCTTAATAAAACAAGAAGATCATTATTTACTCCACCAAAGAGGGTGCCTTTCATTTGCATCATTTAATTTGATTCGTCTCAATTACTTGCATTGCTTGTCTGACCTCACATTGTCATGTTTAATCACTGTCTCCATCAGATAATGAATAAATTATGCTCAGCACCATTCAACCAAGAAGGAAACCGTTACAAACAGAACAATTTTCCAAGAACCCGCCTACATTTCCTAATAACAGGTCCCTGTGGCAGAACCGCCTAATCCAAAGCCCTTCTAAGGGTACTTGTCTTCCATTAGACACTAAATACCCAAGAGAGAGCACTTAACTATGCATTTCTGTCGAGCACACCACAAGGGAGAACTCGAAAATCCATATTTTTTCATCAGGATCATAAATGAGAGGATAAAGCTTACAACATTTTTAGTCATTTCTTACATCTCTTAATACAATAGAAGAATATTACCTCAATTGATTATAACAGCGGAATATAACAATGTTATCAGAGTTTTTAGCGAAAACCAAAATTTACGTAATGACAAGTTCAAACGATAACATGAGGAGCATCTATATACATGGAATGATAACATATTGTAATTCTTTCCTTTGTAAAACATTTTTGGGTGAAAGTTATAAATAACTCTATGTCCGCATCGTAAGGAAATCCTCATTGAGCCCACCAGGAGGTTTCCACATACAAGTGTCACCCCTAGCATTCACCTGTCACCTGCAACAGGGGGAATAAAACTCTGAGTACTCAATTGTACTCAGCAATACTTACCCGATAGGAGGAAAATAAAAGACTCCAAGGCTATGCAAGGCTATTTGGCTCGTGGGTTTTTGTATTATAGGAAGCATTACTAAACGTGCATCCTTATATTCAAACTTTTATTAGTAGTCATCATTAGTTCTTTAACTAACCATGCTATGTAAGCACCTATGCTACTTTCAAGCAGGTGGTAAGCAATAAAAACCATTTTACCATCTTTCATGTTCTAGTTCTTACTACGGTGCTAGATCATAGCCAAGTCGTACCGTCACATAGAAATGGCGATTCGCGAATCAATGTAGCCCAGCTAGGTACCCTGAAACACACGCTCCGCTTGTACCCCAGGCACAAGCAAGACCAACCCGTTCCACTCCTGTCAAGGGGTCTAGGTCCCTGTCCAAACTTGGGCTCCAAGCCCCCAACACCTGAGACCTCGTCTCAGTATGGTGATTAGATCTTCACCTAATACCCACCCCTAAAAGCCGGTTCAGAAAGAGCCGAAACCCATGACAAGAGAGTAACAAATCTTTCCGCTCCCATAAGCAAGTATGTGCTCAGGATAATAAGTCTGTGACCTGACTACCATCCACAGCAACGGCAGTCTTCAATCGACACAGGCGGAACAAGTGCAACCCGAGCCTGGCTCAAATGCCTAACCAAGTCTAGATCTAAAGTACCATTCCACCCGATCTCCAATTATCCTCCATATATATTACATGTTATAGTAATATAATAACAACAATGATATCCTTCCTATCTTTCACGAGTGACAGGTAATCACTCGACTTCTACCGGATCCTATAGCATAGCAATTTACTCGATCTTGACATGCTAGTAGGACTCATAGGATAAGGATATATATATATATATATGCAAGTGGATTTTATTCAACTCCTTAAAACTTAATGCACAAACATAAATAAAGTGCAGAATAATAGGGGTTATGCACTGGGGTTTGCCTGGGCAAGATATAACCAAGGATTTGCATTCCACCGTGGCGACACGATCACCAAGGCACCATCCTCCTGCTACTCCGATCGACTCCAGATCCATTCTTTTCCTATTATGATATTCGCATATGAAGCGCAGAAAACATAATTAACCAACGGCAATAGCACTCTAAAAACACTATTATGCTTCGCAAGCTAACGGCTAGCTCTAATGACTAACACACTAGACTACGTATCTGCGTTGTTAAGTAGGGCTTCGTTTCCAAAAAATGTTTTAGTTTTACAACCCCAAGGTGTTTTGGCATTTTATTGATTAAATACATATATTCGTACTAGGGCTCATTTAGCTACCTTAGCAACTAATTCTTATGGAGCTACAAAAATTACGGTGAGCATCTAATAATATTAGGAAGTTACTATAAAATTTCCAGAATTAACACTAGCACTGATTAATCATCAAAATTCCTACAAGTGTATATCTTAACAATATTAAGCATTTCAATTTAATCAGATAACTTCTGAAAATACTATAAAACTATGTGAACAAGATATACTAGCAGATAGATTATGATTTTATGAACCTAACAAAATTATTTTCATAATTTTTGGTCAACTACACAAATTTATATTGAATTTGCAAGTTTGCTTTAGAACCTAAATTAGAAAACACTTTAGGAAAAAGAAAAAGGCCGGCGGCGATTAATTCGGCCTAGCAGCCCAGCGCAGGCATGGCCGCGCGCGCGTCGCAATGGCCCAACGCGGCCCAAGGCTAGGGAGCCCTCGCGCGATGACGGTTTTGCAGAGAAGCCCCCAAGCTTCGAGGTAATAGTACGACTACCATGTGCACTGTTCCTATCGGCAGTGGCTTTGCGACCAAGTGAAAGGTCGAGATGGCGGACTAGAGGGGGGGTGAATAGTCTTTTCTAAAATTAATCACGTCGGCTAACCGATATAAATGCGGAATTAAAATAATCGGTCTAGCCAAGACTACACCCCTCTATATATGTTCACTAGCACCTTGCAACGATACTAATTATGCAACTAAGGTGCTGGGCTAGCTAGAGCTCTCCAAAACAATTCTAGGAGCAAGGTCACACAAACCTATGCCACTAGTACTTTAAGCAACAAGGGAGCTCCTACACATGCTAGTAAGCAAAAGCACAAAGCCAACTAAGCTCACTAGCAAAGCTCAATAACAAGGCAACCAATGCCTAATTAGAGAGCGCAAATACTTAGCTACACAAACTAAGCAATGTGACTAACAAGGTTACTAAAACCAAATTAGCCACGCAAGGGAGCTACTTCTATGCTACACAAGCAAGAAGGTAACTAGTAAGCTACACAAGCTAACTAATTACAAGAGCAACTACACAAGCTTAATATGTATAAAAGTAATTGCAAGCTTGTGTAATGGGGATGCAAACCAACGGAAAGAACAAGGTTGACACGATGATTTTTCTCCCGAGGTTCACGTGTTTTCCAACACGCTAGTCCCCGTTGCGTCAACCGCTCACTTGGTGGTTCGGTGGCTAATTGGAATCACCCGCCAAGCCCGCATGTCGGGCGCCACAAGAACTTACCCCGGAAGTGAGGGTAGCTCAATGACATGCTTTACTAAAGTTGCTCTTCGTGGCTCCCGCGGGGCGAGCACAATGCCCCTCACAAAGCACTTCTCCGGAGCGCCACACAAGCTTCTTGCGGGCTTCGACGGAGACCACCACCAAGCCATCTAGGAGGTGGCAACCTCCAAGAGTAACAAGCACCACCGGCTTGCAACTCGACCACCTAGTGCCACTCGATGCAACCTCATGATGCAATCGCACTAGAATCACTCACTCACACAATCGAATGATCACTATCAAGTATATGTGTGATGGAGGGCTCCCAAGCACTCACAAGCATGGACACTAAGTCCCTTGAGGTGCTCCACACCAGCCATGGCCGAAGGCCACTTCTATTTATAGCCCCAAGGGCTAAACTAGCCATTACCCCTTCACTGGGCAAAAATTGGGCCGACCGGACGCTCCGGTCGTGTTGACCGGACGCTGGACCTCAGCGTCCGGTCGCCCGCAGACGGCCACGTGTCCTGATTCCAACGGTCACTTGACCTGACCAGACGCAGCAGCTTCAACTGACCAGACGCTGGACCCCAGCGTCCGATCATTTCCAGTAAGGTACCCGAGGCGTATTTCTTTGACCGGATGCATCCGGTCACACGTGATCGGACGCAGCCCAGCGTCCGGTCACACTCCAACTTCTGCGTCAGCGTACGTCAGCCTGATCGGACGCACCCTGCCAGCGTCCGGTGCTTTCAGACCCAGCGTCCGGTCAGTTGACCGACGCCAGCGTCTTCGCGATCAACTCGTTTTCACTTCTAACTTCTTCACCCTTGCTCCAATGTGCCAACCACAAGAATTTGCATCCGGCGCAATAGAAAATTGGCATTCCATTTTCCCGAAAGCGCCGAATCACCACCTCCTTTTGTAAATGTGCCAACACCACCAAGTGTACACCACCATGTGTATGTGTGTTAGCTTTTCACAATCATTTCCCAAAGGATGTTAGCCACTCAACTTGCCACGCCACTCGATCCTAGCGACGATGCAAAGTTAGATCACTCGAGTGGCACTAGATGACCGATATGCAAACAAGTTTGCTCCTCTTGATAGTACGGCCATCTATCCCAAACCTGGTCATCAACTTCTCTACACACCTATGACCGGTGAAATGAAATGCCCTAGGTTATACCTTTGCCTTGCGCATTCCATTCCATCACCTCCAATGTCGATGCAACACATGCACCAACACGATCAACAATGATATGATCCACTTCATATCATCACGTGATCATATTGGTTCATCGATCTTGACTTCACTTGCCCTTCACCGTTGCCATCGTCCATCGGCGCCAAGTCTTGCTCAAGCTTCACCGCCACACGGTCCATCACTCCAAAGCCTTCGACTTGCCCTTCACGCTTGCAACCGGTCCATCAAGCCAAGTCTTGTCTTGATCTTCTCCACCTTGATCACATGACTCAATGTCATGTCTCATGTGCATTAAGCTCCTTCATCATCACATGTGTGAGCTTTGCAACATCTCTAAGCCATTTTCACCTTCATGGCATATGTTGCTCACACACATGTACCTATGGACTAATTACCTATGTTTCTCACATAAACACAATTAGTCCACCTAGGTTGTCACTCAATTACCAAAACCAAACAAGGACCTTTCACCAAGCCCTCAGTTGTTTTCATCCTCACCACGGGCAGGTTCCTGGAATCCCCGCGCTCGCCGGCGCGGCGGCCGACCGCATAGGCTAGCTACGCCGAGCAACCTAGGCTCGCTAAAATGGGAGTAAGGGGTCGACCACCATCCACGGTTAAACGCACATGGCTGGGTGGCGGTTAGGGGCTCGGGATGTACTAACGCGAGCTACAGTGGCGAGCGGTTATCCACGGTGGCGGCGCAGCCGTTTCGATGACCTAGAGCGCTAACGGAGGGGTAGAGACAACGGGGAAGCATCAGGATCTCACCGAGGACCATGCTGCGGTGACGGTTGAAATCGGGTAGTGCCAAGGTGATCTAGCCACGCGCGCCCAAACCGTGCAACGGTGCTACGAGCATGGCACCGATGCGTCACCACACCATCGTCGAGCATCTTGGCCAAAGTAGCGCTAGCACCGGATGGAGGGAGTCAAGACGAGCTCAGGGTTATGAGCAATTGAACTGCTACCACTCCTACATGCCCTACCACCCAACCTACCGGTTCGGCGAAGCACCTGACCGACGATGAGCAAAAACGCCAATTTGCCCGTGGGTAGTGACCGGCCAAGCTTGAGGGGAACCGGGCGTCTAGCTGACTACCTATGCCACTCACTGGTGCGAGGAATTGAACTGTGAAGCCCTGAGCTAGGCGAATTGGAGAGCGTAAAGGGGGAGCTCTAGCCATGGTCATGTCGTGGAGAGTGCACCCGAGTGTGGGTGAGCGGATTAAGACGACGCGGTTCCATTTGATGGCGGTAGCTCGAACACGTGCGCACAGGTGATGGTTCATGGGTTTGGCGCGATGCGCTTGAATGGACTAGCAAGACTCGAGCAAGGCTCACCGGGGTCGGCGAGCAGAGAGGCATCACCATCACCCTGTGGCTGGGGTCGGTTGACCCAGACGCGGCGAGCGACGACACGGACTCACAGTAGGTGAATCGTAGGGTAGGGCGACTGCCACACAGCCATGGCAACAACAGCCACAGCCTTGGCCCAACCCCACGCGTGGCTCAGCGGTCGAGATGGCATGTGCACGAGGCGACAGCGGGGCACATGATAACAGCATCGCAACGACGCCTCGCCACGTGACCTGGCAACGATGGCCACAGCCTCGGCTCGACTCTACACGCGGCTCGGTGGCCAAAGGGTGGCGCACGCATGCCACGACAGTGGAAACCTGGCCGCAGTCGACCAGAGCCGGCCAACGCGAGGCCAAGGCGCTACGTGGCATCGGCTTGGCGCGCGAGCTGGCCAGCGGCCACAGCCTAGCCACGGTGTGAGCCCGGTGCCAACAGCGATGTGCACGTGGTGACCGCGAACTAAGGCCGTGCGGCTACTATGAGTGATGTGCACATATTTTAAAGTGAAGCAAATGCTACTAACGGCCACGATTGAGGTTCAACTAATTCCCCTATCCTAAAGTCAACCATACCAGCTATCAAACGGAGCAATCACAAAGACTAGAGAGCAACCAGAGAGGGAGATAGAAGGATGCCAACTTGAGCTCGTCGCGTTGAATGTCAGTTCGCGAACCGAGCACTAACTCATGACTCGCAGCGCGTTCTAAGGAAGTTCGAGCCAATTTAAAACGAGCAAAGTGACATTCATCACCACTTCGACCTATACCCTGATCAAGTGCTCACTTAGAGGCAACCAACAACACCAAAACATAAAACTAGTGTTTAAGTATTTTAGTTAGAATTCAAATGCCAAAATAGCATTGTCCAACACTCTTTTCCGACTTAGAAAAGACAAGGGTTCAATTAGACTTAACATCCATGAACACTTGTTGCCACAGATTTTTAAGAGGTCTATACCTTATTAACTTCTACCAAGAATTACTACATGCGATAGCTGAAAGCATCTAGGCCCCTAGTTGGGTTTTGGTGGTTAATGACAATACAAGATTACTATGACTAACGTATGTTTTGCAGAGGCAATTAAGTTAGGTCATAGTAATCGAGATCAATTGGGCAATCAAGGTGGTCATGCCCCTACGATGGAAATCGTTTCGGTTTTCAAAGGATGGACGACAAGGTTAAGAATGACTAGTTCTAAGTGTCGATTGGAGTTGGAGAGGCACTTAGAGTAGTTTAGGACTTTATTTTTCCTTTGGCCATACTATTAAGGGGGGTATGGACGGGTAGCTTGACCTAGATGAGTCTAGTGAGTTAGGTGTGGTGCACACTTGTTAAAACTAGCACTAGGTAGCTCCACAACAGCCCTATGATCCTATGGAGCAAACTTCATTCACATATGATCGAGAGTTGGAAGTAAATGAAGGGTCAAATACTGACCGGACGTTGGCTCCGATGCGACCGGACGCTGGCCGCAGGGTCCGATCAGTTCATTTGACCGAGGAGATTGCGTCTGGCGTGACCGGACGCTGAGAGGCAGCGTCCGGTCGACTCCAGTAAGGTTCCAGAAGAGTGAATCTGTGACCGGACCCTGAGGATCCAGCGTCCGGTCGAGTATAGTAAGCATCCAGTGAGGGAAAAAATGGGACCGGACGCGTCCGGTCAGTGGTGACCGAACCCTGCCAGCGTCCGGTCAACACTTAAACACTGGTGTGCGGGCTGAACTGATCAGAGCGTTCGGTCAACATGACCGGAGCGTCCGGTCACCCCGCAGAGGCACATAACGGTTCGTTTTTCAGGCTGTCTTATAAATAGAAGCTCCACTCGTATGTGGAGTTACTTTTGCTCATTTCAACAGCTGAAACACACCTTAGAGAGTGCCAAGAAGAGCAAGGTCCTAGTGAGGTGATTGAGATTTGAGAATCCCAAAGAGAGCCCTCATTAGTGAGATCAAGAGTAGCAAAGTGTGCATCCACCCTTCTCCCTAGGCTTGTCGCGGTCAAGTGAGAGTTTGTGCTTGTTACTCTTGGTGATCGCCATCACCTAGATGGCTTGGTGGTGATTGGAGAGCTTGGTGATCATCCGGAGAGCTTGTGGATGACCCAACTTAAGTTGTGAGTGGTTGTGGGTGATTCACCGCGATGGAGTGTCGAAGAATCAACCCGTAGAGAGCACTTGATCCTTGCGCAGATCAAGGGGGAGCTACACCCTTGCGCGGGTGCTCCAACGAGGACTAGTGGGGAGTGGCGACTCTCCGATACCTTGGCAAAACATCGCCGCGTTCCTCCCTCTCTTTTTACTTTGAGCATTTACTTTGAGTATTTACTTTGAGTAATTACTTTGAGCATTTACATTGAACAATTCAATTCTTGTCTTTACAATTCATAGAATTACCATGTTAGAGTAGGATTGGAACTTAGGTTAAAAGTCTTTTGTGCGGTAGAACATCTAGAAACACTTTTTAGGCACAAGGGGTTAATTGGGCTAACCATAGGACTTAATTATTGTAAAGAAATTTAGAATTAGTCCAATTCACCCCCTCTTGGGCATCTTGATCATTTCAATAGCCCATACTTTGCACTAAACCATAGGAACAAAATACTTAAGCACTATTTAACTATTTTGTTCAATATAATTTGCCAAAAATGGCATTTGAAACATAAGTTCAAATTATTGCCGATTCAACGAAAAGGCTCATTTTTAGTTTCAGATTCGATTTTCGAGCTCTCAAGAACACTAGTTAACAACATTTGTTTTCAAAAATTAAAGTTGCATTTTCAACTACACCACTTGCTCATCATCTTTACTTAAATACTAAACACAAGTTATATTTTATTTTTGTTTATATAAATTGTTTTTCGTGCCAAACAACTAAAACGACTTATCCCATTTTTCTCGTTAGGATTTTCATTAGCACTTTTACGAACTAAGTAAGTTAACTTGGACATTTATTTGAGTCCACAAAAGTGAGTCACATAGGATTCGCTTATCATTTCATGTGCGTTATAAATTTTAAAACCCGAAAACTTGTTTGCCTACTCCCTCTTGGGCCTCAATCTCAGTGCTAAGCAAGCTTGTAACACCAAGGATGTTACAGTCCCCTATACAGGTACGGTGGCGGTGGTGGTGTCCGGTAGGTTTCAAACCGTCGGTGCAAACATATTGTCATGGGCCGTTCCATATGCAAACACTTAAAAATCAACTATTAACACAAGCAATTTTCATAAGGAACCATAAGTAGTGTAAAGTATGTTTAGGCCCGGGATCCTCTAACTAAAATTTAGCTAGCTAATTGCTAGAGATAAAATTTAGCCAGCTAAAGATGAGCTAGCTAAACTTTAGCTAGCAGTGTTTGAATCCTCTAACTAATTGAAAACCTTGACCATGCTATTCCTCATTAATTCCATTGTTTTTATTGCTTTGTTTACTGTTTGGAGGAGAAAGGGAGCCGCGCCGTGCTGCCAAAGGTCGCTATCACGCTGGGGGTCGCTGCTCATTGGAGGTCGCTGCTGCACGGGGAAGAGAGAGAAGGAGCTGCCGGAGGGTCGCTGCCACGCCAGAGAACGGCGGGCGTGGCCACGGTGGAGGAGGCCATGGCAGCAGGGGATCTAGCGCGGCTACGGCGCGTGGCTCCTGCGTGGCGGAGCTCACGGGCGTGGCCAACGTGGAGGCCGGACCTCCTGTCCGGGCCGGAGAAGCCATGGCAGCAAAGGGGATCCGGCGCGGCCCCCGTGGAGGTGGCGGCGGCGCCTAGATTCTGGCAAGCAGCGGCTAGGGTTAAAGCGACGCGGATTGGGGAAAAAAGCACGCGGTCAAGTGGTCCCAAGCACTCGGATGCGGAAAAGTACGAGGGTAATTTCGCCATTCACCACTTTTAGCTGGTTTTAGCTGGGCTGGAACAGCTAATGAGATAATGGGGCTCCCATTAGCTAAGAAGCCTTTTGCTAGTTTTAGTTGTGAGCTGTTTGGATCCACCACAGCTAATTTAGCCCGCTAAAGTTTTGGTGGTGAATCCAAATAGGGCCTTAGCAAATGTACAGTTTCTAGGAAGCGTACATGTACAGACATGTAGAAACAAATACATGACTTCCTCCTTGTGTAGTTCGGACCAAGCTCCATGACTCCTTAATGGCATGCCGAGACTTGTAAAATAGCGGGAGGTTGTGAACTCAAAATCTGTTTAGGAGTTGGCTCCCTAAGTTAAGTGCATCCCATTCCTCCGTGGTTCGCGAGAAGGAAAAAGGACTAATCTTTTGTTACATCTGGCACGAGATGAAAAAGAGAGAGCTTCGTCTATCGATGAACAGCAGGTTGACGGAGCTCTTGGCATTGCTTTGTTTTTCTCTCCTTTCCTATCAGCGAGTTCCAATCCTTTTGTTCGAAATTTCTTCGTTCGTACCGAACCGCTTGCAGAATCAAATCCTGTTCCACACGATCCTATATCAGCTATACATCCTCCTTGCATTTATGACGGAGACGTCGCCAGTGCTATGGGCTTTGGGTTATGTAGATAAAAAATGATGAATGGGATTGTGGCACTCCACTCGCCGCCAATGCGGAAGGATGCCACCGAAAAGAATGGAACACTGCTTCGCTCTGCTGGATGCGTCGGATCCCATATAAGAGGCTCGCTCTTTACCCGATCATTCAAACATTTTGTGGGCGGCGCGCCTGCTCTATTGTTGCGTAGCAATAGAAGCCTGCTCATGCTGCTTCGGCGGCGCTTTTTCGCCTTCTCTTCGCTCTGGACAGGAGCGCTAATGGACACGGGGAGGGAGCAGGTGAAGCATGTTGTCGTTCATAATGGAAAGAAAGACACCACTACTTCGCCTCTTTGTTCGCGATGACCAGTGGTCTCTGACCATGACAAGGAACCAATTGAATTTGATCTTGACATGTTGGTTGTTTTTTAACCGTAGGCATCTCGCTAGGAAGTTGGTGGGCTCATCATGAATTAGGTCGGGGTGGCTGGTGATTTCGGGATCCCGTAGAAAATGCGTCTTTTATGCCTCGGGTATTAGCCACAGCTCTTATTCATTCAGTAATTCTACCCCTTCTTCATTATTGGACCGCGCTTTAAAAAAAAAAGGTTCCATGTAGGTACAAAGCTTGATCATTATATTTAGGTTCTCTTCCTAGATCTAGAAATGACATTCTAGCCATTTATAGTGGCTTAGAGGAGGAGAGAGAGAGACGAGAAAAACAGAGGGATAGAAATCAAAATGTGTCTCTACCACTGTATAACTCTTTATATATGGACCTAGATCTAGAGGTGGAGAGATAATGGGAGAGAGCAGTGACGAAGCCAGGAAAATATTTAGGAGGGGCTGAAACAAAAGAATAGATGCTTTTTTATCTTCTCTTAACCTTAGCCCCTCCTACCTAATACATATATACATAAAATTTTAAAGGAGGGCTTAAGGGGGCTCCACGTGCGCAGGATGGGTAGGGGGGGCTAGAGCCCCCCTAGCCCCACCGCTGGCTTCGTGCCTGGGAGAGAGTGGTGGTATGGAGATAGAGAGAGAGAGAGAAATCCTTTCTATTGTTGGTGAACTCAAAGCTCCTGGACCAGATGGCACATGCTGGCACTATTTTAGGAAAAGTACCGGCATATTGTTGGTGAACAGATTACAAAGGAGATTAGTACCTTTCTCAATGGAGGTGAGATGCGAATGAAACAGTAGTGGTCTTAATACCAAAGGTGATTGAGCCATATAGAATCAAGGATCCTCGACCAATTAGTTTATGCAATGTTGTCTATAAAATTGCCTTGAAGGTCTTAGCCAATAGACCGAAAAAGTTTTACTAGAGGTGATTTCCCTAAAGCAGAGTGCTTTTATTTTGGGGAGGCTCATCTTTGATAATATTTTGCTAGCTTATGAGATGGCGCACCACATGAAAACAGATATGGGAGGAAGGAATAGCAGTGTTGCTTTGAAATTTGACATGAGTATATGACCGTGTTGAATGGATTTTCTTAGAGAGAATGATGCTAAAGATGGGGTTTGAGGCTAGCCAGGTGAATACTATTATGAAACGTATCAAGTCTGTAACCTACCGGATAAAAGTTAACGGAGAGTTCACTGAGAAAATTGCCCCATCTAGATGTTTGAGACAAGGAGATCCAATTTCGCCGTACTTACTTTAGTTATGTGCAGAAGGATTATCTTGTTTACTGAATGCAGCAGAGGTGCGGGGAGATTTAGAGGGAGTGAAAATATGCCAAAATGCTCTGAGCGTTAATCATTTACTGTTTGCTGACGATTCGTTTGCTACTCTTGAATAATAATGAAAGGAGTGCACAATGTCTGCGAGATATACTTTATTTGTCTGAAGATTGCTCTGGGCAGGTCAACCCTAACGCAACCGCAGGCCCGAAGGCGTTGCTTAGGCATTGTTGATCATCTCCCACACGAAGAGGACCACGGTGGCGATGAACATGTCGATGGCAAAGTAGGACTCGACCTGGCCGGTACCCACCAATGGTGAGATCGCTGCCTGTGAGGGCCGCGCGGGCCGACCAGAAGGGCCGCGGCCTGTCGAACTCCTTCCCATGGCGCCCTTGGAAGACGCTTGGATTTTTTCCCGTAGCTGTTGGGACGAGTGGGGAAGAAATGGAATAGAAACGAACGGTATGGGAGGGAGGTGTGTAACCAGTGACAATGGAGGATAATTTTCTCCAACTCCACCAACTTAAGTTTGGTGGAGCACCCCATGAGGAGCTCCACCAAAATGGTGAATCTGTTCCTCAGATATAATGTTTTGGTGAATCTGGATTTGGTGGCGCTAAACCATTTGGGTAACTTTTCGTGAAGTGGAACTGTTTTTAGTAAATCTTGAGCTACCCCAAACAGGCCCTTAAAGCTGAAACAAATCCACCATAGAAGCTTGTGAATCGCGGTGACCGGAGCTGCATGCAAGGGGAGGAGATGAAAGAAGGAGCTTCGTTTGGGGTTTGGCGCTCTCTCTCTCTCTCTCTCTCTCCCTCCCTTGGGCATGTTGCCCGATTTGCCGCATTGACATGAGGAGGGTCAATGCCATGGCGAGGAGGCTAGCGCGTGGAGGGGCTGAGACCGGCGCGGGAAGACTTCTCCGGGCAGTGCAGATAGTGTAGATTGAGAAGAGAAATAATGGAGGAATAATAAAGGAAGAAAAGAAAAAACAGAGAGAAAAAATAGAAAGGTATTATAAGACATTTCACTATTTTCAACAACCATGAAAGTTATTTTATTAAAAAAATTCTAACTATAAAGAAATCAAAGAAAAAAAGGTGATGTTTTATTAAAGAAACCCACAACTAGAGTTGTATTGACTAAAGCTAAAACTCTACCAAACGGGTCCTTGGTCTGGATCCCAACACATATATTGCGCCCTATTTTTCTTCCTTCCCTTTACAAAGTATCGATCAATTCCATAATCTTTTCAAGAATAAATATAATCATCGTTGTTCAAAATTTGTTTGCACTTTCTGATCTGGAGCACAGGAACAACATGCATGCACGCATCCATTCGCCTGGACACTACTAGCATGTGGCGACGACCTCAGTTGACCTCGCGTCTCGCTCCCGTCAACCTGGTCCCACGACACACGGCACTCGGCAGGCAGAGGCAGCAGTGGCATGTCCTTGCGCCTGCGCTGCACGCCTTTAATTAAAACTCCGCTGTCCGCTCTGAGGTTCACTTCGCACCAACCGGGGGCGGCTGTGATCCTCCTCGCTCTATCCACCACCTACGATGAACATGGATGAGATGACCGTTGTAGGCCGAGACAGTACTTAGTCATACAAAACTTTGGTTCCAAAATTACAAGTATTCCATCTGTCGATCTCAAAATAAATATACATCTTGTTTCTCGAGTAATTAAATATTTTTAAGTTTGATCAAATCTATAGAAAACGGTATCAATATTTATATCTTCTAACAAGTTTATTACGAAAGTATACTCCATGCTTAATGTAATAGTACTTATTATATATTATAAATATTAGTATGCTATTATATAAATTTGGTAAATTTTTTAAAAAAAATTGACTTCAAGAAGTGAGATGTACATTTATTTGGGACGGAAGGGGCACTTCCTCCATCACATAACAATAGTCGTTCTAAGATACCGCAAAGATACTAATACTCAAGAAAAATAGCCTCGATGCCCCTAAATGCTCCTAGAAATGCTAGCACTAGCGGACCAACATCAATTGTTTTGCTTCTGCGCTGGCCGCTCTAGGATTGCGAGAGGGCACATGGGGCATGCCTGCCCTGTCGATCGCCATGCACGGATACCCGAGCGACCGCTCCTTCTCGCCAGCGCACAAGCCTCTCTCCCAGCACGGTGGCATCTCGTGTCTGGGGCTGCACCCGTCCACGCTGATGGAGAAGAGGAGGAGGGGCACCAGCGGACGGGTTTGCCGGTGTTGGAGAAGAGGAGGGAGGTCATCGTCGGATCTCGACAGAGGAGAAGAGGGGCAGTGCTAGCGGGAAAGAGGGGGGAATGATTGCTAGCAAGTTGGGGGAGGAGGGCAATGACCAATGGCAATGGGATAGGATTGAGTGACGGGAAGTAGGAGGGAAGGATTAAAAAAAAGAAGCAACACACAGTGGAGGGGTGGGGGCGTGAGGTGGAGAGGGTTGGACGAATAGACTCTATGACTGACATTTTGATAGGCTAAAACGATACTCTTTATGAGACATAATTTGTATGCTAGAACAACATTATTTATGGAACAAAAAAATACTTATTAAAGTCATTGTAGACATCGTATGTTGAAAAAATGATAACATTGATTTGCTGATATATGTCATAAAAATGCTAGGAAGGCATAATCTACTTTCAAAGTCTAATGTCTTCCCAACCTTATAAAAAGAATTGGCCCCTAATCATGCCTCCTTCATCAACATATAAATCTTGGTGCCATTTCGAAATACGACTACTAGGCCGGCACATTAACAAGCTACTCCTATCTTCAACCAAATATTAAAATCTTGTATTTGATCAACATGAGACCAAATTTATTGTGACATGATCCTGGATTTAATTGATCTCGTGTCTTAAGTGGCGCCCCTCGAATTTCTTGCCATGGGACTTTGTGAGCCACCGGCGTTCCTCATCGCCGCCCGATGCTGCCACCGGCTAGCCCAGTATTCCGCCGCTTGTCCCTCGCCGTCTTCTCCTCCGAGAGCTGCCTGGCCAGGACGGCGAGCGCCTGAGCATTGGACCCCTCTCCCTTTACCTCCTCGTACGTCCCGGTCTCCACGTTGACCCTCGACACCGGCTGCTCCAGTACGCGCTCGCCGACGGCGACGAGGTTCCGCATGTTCTCCGGCGTCGCCGCGTCCACGGCAGCCGCTGCGCCGCCGAGCGCGCTGTTGTCCTGGACGCGAAGGTAGTTCCTCTCGCTGCGGAGCAGCTGGAACTTGACGGCGACGTGGATGTCGACGAGGTCGGAGCTGGCGGCCATGAAGATGTCGATGATGGGCGTCCTGTCCTTGCTGCGCAGCCACCCGAGGTTGCCCCACCTGGAGCACGCCTCCGCGGTGTACAGCCCCGCGTCGGACGTCAGGCCGGTGCCGATGGACAGAACCAGAAACCGGCCGCAGTCTTCCTCCGGCGTCTTGAGCAGGAAATGCGCCGCCTTTTCCTTGGCGATGATCTCCTCCTCCGTGATCATCGTCATGGCAACCATGGTCTGCAAGCGTACGACCTTTGACGATGTCCTGGAACGCAACCATGAATGAAATACATGCTGCTGTGTGTACATTATTACTTACTGGATTGTTGGCGGCGACGCCGCCGTCGATGAGGTTGTACTCTCGCTTGCCTCCGTCGCCGTCTTGGGTCTGGAAGTAGTGCGCCGGGAAGTAGGTCGGAGCCGCCGACGTGCCGATGCAGACGTCGGAGAGCAGCGCGTTCTTCAGAGGCGTGGTCCTGGCCTGCGTGCAGAAAAACGCATAAAGACACCATGGCATGAACTTGAGTGGAGACTGTGTACGTACGTCGTAGGTGGAGAAGATGACGGGCTGCAGCAGCTTGACGTCGAAGGTGGGGATGACGACGTTGGTGAGCGTGTCGCCCACCCTCGTCTCGCCGAGCACTTCTCGGACCACGTCGCGGAGGTGCGCGCCGTCGTACTTGGGGCCCCACCACGAGGAAGCGAGGCTGCTCCACTTCTGAGGGAAGATGCGCGGACCGTGCTCCAGGTAGAACGGGTTGATGTCCCCGGCGGCGAAGAGCGGGAGGCCGCTGTCGTCTCCTGGTCCCGGCGCGGCCAGCATCGCCGTGATGAGCCCGCCGGTGCTCGTCCCAGCGATGTAGTCGAAGTAGTCCGCCAGCCTCGCCTCCGGCCCGTCGATCTTCTGCAGCTCGGCCTCCAGGTAGGCGAGCACAGTGCCCGGGATGAGGCCACGGATGCCGCCGCCGTCGATGGTCAGCACCGTCACCCGGTCACCGACGGTACGGCACGCCCCCGCCGCTCCGCTGCTGCATGGGTGGTACACGCGACGCCGGGATGAGTAGCTTCTCGTCCTCGCCTCGAATTCATCCCGTTTCCTCAGCTGCCCCTGCCACGAAGAGCCAGCAAGCACAGTTGGAAGCTCAGATCTCGCACGGTAGAGTTGATGGCAACACTTGAGACGCCAAAACATGGCAGGAGAGATCGATCGGTCGAAGGGAGCTCTGATGGCGATGGCAATGGAGACGGGGATACTACGATCCAGTTGTTATGAAGCTAGAGGCCGGGGATGGAACCGGATCTGTTTTCACTTTTCACTTGTGCAATATAGACTTTATTTTGATTATTTCACGGTTCCTTTGGTAGCAGGTAGACAGAGAACGACCAAGGTGCAACTTGAGTCAATAATAATACAAATCTAAGAACCAATTTGCTGGCTCAACTGGCCCACAAAAAAAGCAAGTGAAGACTATATATATTTAGCATGATGATGACCATGAGCCTGCTGGTCGGTTACCAGCGTGGTCTTTCACCTAATACAATTACCTTTTTTTACCAACCCTCCTTTTTATTGCTGGTTCTATTAGATATAGATGGCTATGATAATATATCACTGCCGATTTGTAGTAAAACCAACGGTGACAATCGAGATGATTTTTATTGCCGGTTCATATCAAAACCTATCAGTGAAACCTGGCAGCCTGGGCACTATCCGCGTAGGCCTCTCTCTCTCTCTCTCCCCATGGGGCCTATTTGTAGTTATGTTTACTTGGGATGGATGACAGGCAGCGCCTACCGGGGACCGGCTCTTTGCCGAGTGCCAGGTGGTTTGCCGAGTGTTGTTTTTCGGGCACTCGGCAAAGCGGCTTTTGCCGAGTGTTTTTTTTTTTGACACTCGGCAAAGAGGCTCTTTGCCGAGTGTTTTTTTTAACACTCGGCAAAGAGGCTCTTTGCCGAGTGTTTTTTTTAACACTCGGCAAAGAGCCTTTTGCCGAGTGTTATTTTTTTGACACTCGGCAAAGAAAATTTCAAAGCAAAAGCATATTTTGAAGCAGTAAATTAATTCAAATGAAAAAGTTTTCAACTACAAAGTTGTATAACTCATCAAGATGTACAATGTTTGTTTTGGTCTTTTCTTGATATGACAAAGTGAAAGTAAAATTGTTCACAAATCTAACATATCTCTCTTGTAGTTTATGAAACTACAAGAGAGATATATAAGATTTGTGAACAATGTTAGAACGACCATGTCGGATGAACAGATGATCAAACAATCAAAATAAACTTTGTAATTGACAACTTTTTGATTTGAAAACATCTTGTCATGCAAAACTGCATTTGAATTTCAAAATTTTAAAATTCGAACTTTTCAAACGACCTCGGATGAAAAAACAACCAAAATAAACTCTGTAGATCTTGAAAAGTTATGAAACATTGTAGTTGACAACTTTTTGATTTGAAAACATCTTGTCATGCAAAACTGCGTTTGAATTTCAAAATTTTAAAATTCAAATTTTGTAAACGACCTCGGATGGAAAAACTTCCTAAACTAAAAGTGTAGATCTCGAAAAGTTATGAAACTTTGTAGTTTACAACTTTTTTATTTGAATTCGTTTAGGGCCTCAAACATGCAATTTACACTCGGTTTAGTATAATATATTGGGAACTAAAACGGAATGCAGACACAAGTGAGAGTGTGGTGTAGTGTTAGAGGAGGTACGTGCACAGCGGGAGGTCTCGGGTTCGAATCGCGTCGGCCGCGTAGCCATGAAATTCACGCGAAAAATGTCGGAGATGGGTGGGCGCTGGCCGGTTCGGGCCTCCATCGATAAAAAAAAAATTCCATTTTTTTGGGTAAAAATTCCCATTTTTTCGGGTTTTTTTCGGTTTCAACTTTGCTGAGTGTCGCCACTCGGCAAACTCTTTGCCGAGTGCCCGACAAAAGACACTCGGCAAAGACGCCTTTGCCGACAGTTTATTTGCCGAGTGTTCTTTGCCGAGTGCAGCACTCGACAAAGCCTTTGCCGAGTGCAAATTGGGCTTTGCCGAGTGGCCCTGGCACTCGGCAAAGCCACTGATTCCCGTAGTGAGAGCTCGTGCATCCACGTGGCACCCACCGAATGGATGCCACGAGAGGGCATGAATCCATGGCCCTATCTCTCTCTCTCCCTCCCTCAAACAGCAACCAAGTTCCTTCTCTCTCTCTCCCAAGCTCAAACAAGCAACATGAACATGGTCCCTCTCTCTCTCCCTTCGTTGCGGCAGCGCCGTGCACCCGGCAGCCCAGCAGGCAACCCCATATATATGGTTGTGCACAGACCTAGAGACGACTCTTGTCATGACCCGACGACGATAGTTCCAAATTTAAACTTTGCAAAAAAAAAACCTTGGAAGCCCTATATTCTGACCATCACCTCCTCGATACTCAATGTGGACCCCGCTAATTACCCAAAACTTGTATGAGATTCGACTCGTTTATACTTTGAGGTATCTCTGTCTCCGCTCTCTTCCTACAATGGTTACGCTTTTTAACGAAGTGAGCATCTCTCAACATAACACTAATCTCGATGATGAATTTCCCTGAAGCAAGCTAGTGGACCCTATGAAGGTCTCCTTTCAACTAATGTCAATCCAACAGGCTTATCCGAACTGAGATCTCAAGAAATCAACTAGAAGAAAACCTCCAAACTCAATAGGTGCTAACCTACTCCCTACAAGCAATGGCCAAAATCAGTTCCCAATTCCTCACCATAATCAAAGAAATTAGATATTTCTGTGTTCCCTTGAACTATCAGGAGTTGCCTCCCCGGCTGTTCCAAAGAAAATGTCAAACCCTAGTTGACCGCTTAACATGACAGAGTCAACGATATTCTAACGGACCATCCGACCCTTCCTACCGGACCGTCCGCTAGGACACCAAATCAGCAAATATGCAACTAGTTGAGCTTTCCTCTCCTCTCTCCTTATGGCGCCTCATGTCAGCACGAGTTGGCATGTTCAACCACTAGATTAGTCTCTCCTTGATGACACATCCTCTCTTCAGAAATGGGTGTAGTTGTCGCAGTTGATGTAGTCTTAGCCAAAGGTTGCTGTGAAGCCTCCAAATCTTCCCTCATGTGCGTCGGGCAAAAGACTTCACCCTCCAAAGTAGTTGGTCATCTAGTGCTCCTTTAGCCCCTCTTGGCCAACGCTTGTGACCGAATCCTCAACTGTGCTTGGTGTAGTCTATGTAGTCGTAGTAGTGGAAGTAGATGTCCGGACCTTAGTTGTTAGTGGGCCCCTTGAGCTAAAGTGGTTGACAAAGTTGTAGTAGACCTCGGTGCTCAAGGAGTTGACAACAGATGAGGATGTTTCCCATGAGCTCATCATCCCAGATCGGGTACGGAGTAGCAATGGAAGCCCACCTCTTCCTCTTGAAGATGCATCAATCTATCACGTTCCCCGGTGATAAGATCACAAGACCAACACCATGCAAGCTAAATGTGCGGGACAAGTTCTTTAAGACCAAGGTGGCGATAGATCAGGCTCATAATTCTAGCAAAGGGGACATGCTGCACAATTGTCCATTGCCCGTAGGGTACGCTAAGGTGAGCATTGATGAACTAGCTAAGGGCAGGTACTGTGCAGTTGAGTTAGATCTCCACGAAGATGAGGATAGGAAGACACTGGGGCAAAACTTGGGGTCCTTTGTTGCCTGGCGCAAGTGCTACACATCCTTTGGCTCAGATTCAGAATGTGATGACGATGAGGATGACGAAAGGGGAGAGCAATGACACCACCATCACCGCAATGAAACAAGGAACCAAGTACTTCATCACCACCACCAACCAAGACTCGCAAGATCGGTCCATCTACTAGGAGTACAACTCAATCATCTAAGAAGGATGAATCAAAGATGCCCCCAAAGCCGGTCTTCTCTGGTGAGTCTTTGAAAATGAAATGAGTGCATGACCCTTGTTTTTGTAGGAAAACAAAATGATAGAGGAAGAACTTGCAAAATTTGAGCTTAGGCAGGATAGAGAGGAGGCGCCACTTGTATGGCAGTTTAAGGAGGGGTGTGATTTGGTTGCTCCTAGACAAGACCCAAAATTACAACCGAGAATGAGGCAGCTGCATGATTGGTACAGACAACAAAGCGGTGTCATGTTCGGGCAAGATATAAGGGTAGACATTTTCACACGAGACAAGATGTATTGTGGATTGAGTTTAAGGCATTGTATCAATTTTACCAAAAGTTCGCCCTCGACATGCATAACATGAGCTTGTGGACCATATAAGTTTCGTTATGACATGCATTTTATAGCACCGAGTTTATTTTGTTACAACTACACATTGTTTTGTAGGAAGGAGGCATGCACATGCAGTTGAGAGGGATTGACATAGGCTTCTCGAGCCTAATTGATGAAGTGACACTACCACCATCGATGAAGTGACAAAGGGCTTGCTTGCCCAGCAAGACAAATCCTCCATACTTCTAGCCTACAACTGCAAGTAAGTGTGTTATATAATTGCCTAATTTTCTACTCTATTACATATTTCAGTGTTGAGCCTAATTGGCAGCAGGGTGTTGTGAATGCTACAACCATTATATCCTTCTTGACATCAACCTAGAGAGAGCCACTCTCACTGTTTTTGACTCTCGAAGGAGCCCACGAGAGAATATCCAACCCTTCATTAACACATTGAACAAGTAAGACAAGCTAGTACTCCTTCATAGCCAACGATAGGATTATTTGTTAGTTAGTTTTGATCATCATATGTCACTGTCATGAACTTGCCACATAGGTTGTTTGCCAAGTACAAGAAAAAGAGCAAGGTTTAACGTCCATTTTGGGAATATGGGTTCACTGTAGTCGAGCCTGATTCGATCGCACGCAGCCAATGGGCAATGATCAATGCGGGTTCTATGTCATGCATTACATGTGTAGCCTCATCGAAGATGTCTACTCTGGCTCAAAGATTGCCCCCTCGGCCCCTTTAGTCAATTGACAACCTAGCAACCTAATTCTGTGTATAGCAAAGCGTGTCTTAACTGTGTTCCATCTTTTTCTTGTGTTGCAAACACTAGTGTCATCTGCAGCGGAGCTGACTGATTTGGAGATATCTGGATTGCAGGAAGAGCTTGCCGGTTTCATTATGGACCAAGTCCTCATTATGGATGATCTTATGCTTGTTTATGTTCTGAAAACTATATATGTCGCTATGGTTGGATTTGTTGTATGGATTTGTGTTTTTGTGGTGATGTTTGTTTGGATACAATATATTGTCTCTGTATATAGATGTTGCTGGCGATGTAAGCCATGAAGTTTCTGTATTATTATTACAATTGTATTATGAACAATGATGTACAGTGCCAACGCCGGTGTTAATGGACAATACATTACCACCAGAACAAATGCAACGACGACAGTGATGCCGCCCTCATTACCGCTGGATGGAACGCCGACCAGTTGTGCTGGTACCTACATCACCGTCGGATGGAATGCGGGACCGATGTTGATGTCTCCATCATCACCGCCATATGGTACACCTATCCGATGTTGATGTATCCATCGTCACCGCCAGATGGTATGGTTGTCCGGTGTTGATGTATACAGCATCACCACTGGATGGTACACACGTCCGACTTTGATGCCTCCATCATCATCACCGCCCGATGATGGTACGCTCGGCCGTCATTGATGCCTCCCCCATTACCGCTAGATGTTATGCCAGTTCAACGTTGATGCCTATATCATCACCGTCAGATGGTACGCCAGACCGGCATTGGTGTCTCCACATCGCTGTCGGATCGAACACCGACACGGCGGTGATGATAACGGCAGCACCACCGGATTGAATGTTGGTTCAACAGTGATGAACAATGACACCGACGGTTAGAAACTGGCGGTGACCAACAATGACTATCACCAACAATGTTCACTAACGACGATCAAAACTGGTGGTGAAGGAAGGTCTGGAACCAACGATGATGAACTTTCTGGAGTAGTGATGTGTTCTAGGGAACGAATAAAGTGTATACGTGGCGTCATACGTGGGGTGACTTCATCAAGCGCCAAGAAAGAAGCTGCCATCATCACGAGTTTACCTAATCATGCAAAGTTGTTTAACGCATTGGCAACCAAGGAGATACGAGAAGCACGATATAATAACATAGGATTGGCTGCAGGGTGTATCCCACAGGGATTGGCAAACTCCCTCGCAATCGTGTTTAAGAATATGACGGGGGTGGTATACCCTCCTGCTGCAGTGTGCGGGTGGCCATGATGGTCATCGGAGCCGCCATCAGCTGCACAAGCAGCAGCATTGTCATGGCCACAAGCAGCAGCATTGTCGAAGCCACCATCGGCAGCACAACTGAAATATTAACTTGACGAGTCGTAAGCTCATCATCCTCTACTCTTTAAACAAAGTTGTTTTCGTTATTGAGTTAAAACCAACACTTCGAAAAGCTCTTGTTTTGGCGAAGGCATTATTGTCTTCTCCTTGGCCAACAAATCTACATCTTTGAAAAGCCATGGCAAACAAAACTATTTGCAAAAAAAGATGATCAGATAAAAAAACCTAAATACTACAATAAGCAAACTAGCTACCCATGCTATTTGCTTGGGGTAATTTTCTAGTTTTAGGATGAAGAGAGAGTATCATAACAATCCAGGGAGCAGGGAGGAAGGAGTTTAGGTTGCTACTGCTGCTTTGGTCCTGTGGATTTGATGGACGACGGAAGAGACTCAGAGGATGACACGCTACTTTTAGGATGTTGAGCTGCAAAAGCAACAGTTGGCTCTGTGGTCTATGACGAGAGCCCGAGAGCTCAATGGGTATAGACACAGTTGAGGAAAGATACAAATAATTACCTAGCTTTGTACTACTGATTACATATGGAGCAAGTAAGTTTTTATTACCGTCGCTATGCACGGCCATATTTCCTAATAGATATCTTTTACTTTTATGAGGTCAACGACAGGGTTATAACAACCCCACCTGAAATATTGACAACACACAGATGCCGGCATGGCCGGGAGGTGGTGATTAGGGGGTGGGCTAGGAGCCCAGTACAAAGTTTCTAGAGTTACATTGGGGAAGGGGGATTAGACAGGCAAATTGCTACACCAGAATTCATATAAGGAAGCATTGTTCCTTGGCAAACGGCTTCGCCATAACCTAGCAGACTCCCTGCATGCTGCAATAAGGCGTGAATGATCGGGAAGGAGGGCTCTGAAAACCACATCATGCCGGTGCTTCCAAATCTTCCAACAGAGAAGGAGAAGCGAGGAAAATGCTGCTCTCAGCATTTCAACTGGAGCAGTGGTTTCCCAGAGGTTGTGAACTTCTGCAGTATCTTCAGCGTGCCAGCCGATTCATCTCCAGAAATCCTTGGCGAAGGGGCAACCTGATATTATGTGGTCGGCTGTCTCCTGCCCTTGATTGCAGATGATGCACCGGTCTTCATCGAGCACATGTTTTTGCAGTAGCACGGCTTTGCAGTTAATCCGGCCCTCTTCTTGGTCAGTAGCCAACCAAAGAGATTGATCCTGGGGGATTGGGGGAGCAAAAAGTTCAGCCAAACAATGCAAATTGGTACGCTGGACAGGTGTTATCTCCTTGCATTGAAGCTCTGTAGATCAGACCTTGGTTTCTAGAATTGTTACCATAGGTCCTTCCGTCTTAGTTTGCTGGCAGATTATTTTTCTAGAAAAAAATATCAAAATGCCTTGGGCTGAAAGAACAATTTGTTGAATATATTATAGGCTTGGCCTGTATAATATTTAATAAATCAAATAAAACTCTATGGTACGTAACATTAAGCGTTGTATGGTTTAATACCGTATGGAATTTTGACTGAATGTCTGAAAAAAGGACAAAGGAGTGCCACACGCGCGCGCGCCGCCGCCGGCCGGGCCGTGGGTCGTGGCGAGGCAGGCGGGCGTGGCCAGATTTTGCCACTTAGTCCACATAATTATGGGAGTTTCTCTCCATGATGGTGGAGGCGAGATGATTGTGCCAGTTACCGTGTCTCCGACTCCTGAATTCCTCCGCTGGCTCTCTCCCTCCCGGCCGCAGGCATAAAACATAAAGTCCTCCGTTAATCTTCTTCCCTTTCCTTCGTTTCCGAGAGACCACATCTCAGCCACCCTTAGGCTTTCCCGGTCCCGTACCTCTGCACGCATGAAGTAGCGGGAGAGCAGGTGCCTCCGGAACCCTCGTCCGCCTGCGAACCTTGCACGGAGTGTGCGGCGATTAGGTTTTTGGGGAGCGATTCCGTGACTGCTCATCCGGCGTCTTCTTCCTGGTGATCGCTCGCGAAACCCGTCTCCTTCCTGATGATTGTTCGTGGGACTTCACTGCGAACATCTTCCTACATCGACTGTGGTCCACGACTTCAAGCAACGCACTATGTCTGGTGCGAATGGAGCATCCGATGCCCTCGGCATGGGACCCTCCGCTGGGTACACTCTTATCTCTGTGATTACAGTACTTTGCGTACTTACTGTATCGATCAGTATATCATATTTGCATGCTGTAGCATTTGTTAGAGATATACACATGCACATATATGTTGTCACGAACCTGCTGATATTTTATTTCTGTATTAAATTGACCATGAAAATGCCTAATTATCTAACAATCCGAAAACCTAATATTAGGCAATTTTCTGTTAGTGGTTTTGCTGCTGCTTTGAAGCCAAATAATTTTGATGGCAAGAATTTTATAATATGGCGTGCCAAGATGGTATTGTGGTTGACTGCTATAAACTGCTATCACGCCGCATAGTGGAATCCTGAACAATTTACTCCTGGGGAGGAGCAAAAGTTTTTGGCTACCGATAACCTGTTTTGAGGCGCCGTGATTAGTACACTTCATAGTAAGTATGAGAAAAAATACATATCTTACACATCAGGCAAAGAGTTATGGGATGCTCTAGAGGCAAAATTTAGAGTTTCTGATGCTGGTAGTGAGCTGTACCTTATGGAGCAGCTGTTTGACTATAAAATGGTTGAAAATCGTTCTGTAGTGGAACAAGCTCATGAGATACAGGCACTAGCAAAGGAACTATAACATTTTCCATGTCTGTTACCCGACAAGTTTTGGTCGGCGGTATAATCGCTAAGCTGCCACCTTCTTGGAGGGATTTTGCTACTTCTCTAAAACACAAGAGACAAGAGTTTAGCGTGGCTGAGCTTATTGGATCTCTTGATGTTGAGGAGAAGGCGAGATCAAAAGACAACCATAAAAAAGGAGTTGAGTCTTCCGCTGCAATATGGTATAGAAGAAAAACTCATTTGCATCCCATAATAAAAAGAAGAAGAACATGCAAGAGAACAACAATATAAAGCCTAAGCAAACTGCTCAGTTTAAGAAGAAAAACAACAAGAAAGGTGGAGGTTGCTTTGTTTGCGGGAGTGATGAGCATTGGGCAAGTGCGTTCCCAGACCGCAAATATAAGCAAGAAAAGAAATCAACAAACGTGGTGATTAGCGAGACTGGAGGAGGAACATCTGGGTATGGTAATTCTTTATATTTTGTTCTTTCAGTTTGTCTTTCACCTGAGTGGTGGATGGATAGCGGTGCTAATATTCATGTGTGTGCTGATGTTTTTTTTGTTTACTTCCTATCAGGCTGGCAGGACTGGAGCCTTGCTGATGGAAAATGGTTCACATGCGCGTGTTCTTGGTGCTGGTACGGTCATTCTGAAGTTTACTTCATGAAAGACGGTGCTATTAAAGAACATGCAGCATGTCCCCTCCATTAAGAAGAATCTTGTTAGCGGTTCTCAAATGTGTCACGATGGCTTTAAAATTGTACTTGAGTTCCAATAAGTGTGTTGTGTCGAGATATGAAATATTTGTTGGAAAAGGTTCTGATTGCGGAGGCTTATTCCACTTATCTTTGCTTGATGATGTGTGTAATAAAGTAGTGAACAATGTTAATATTTTGGATAAGTCGAATATATGGCATTCACGACTTTGTCACATTAATTTTGGCTGTCCCACGCGGTTTGCAAATCTGAATTTAATCCTGAAATTTAACTTAGTCAAAGATTTTAAGTGCCAGGTATGTGTGCAATCGAAGCAACCTCGTAAGCCTCACAAGGCTGCTGAGGCGAGTAACTTGGCACCATTAGAAATCGTTCATTCTGATTTATGCGAAATGAATGACGAATTGACTAAAGGCGATAAACGATACTTCATGACATTTATAGATGATTGTACTAGATTTTGCTACGTGTATTTATTAAAAACTAAAGATGAAGCATTACATTATTTTAAAGTCTATAAAGCTGAGTTAGAAAATCTACTTGAGAAGAAAATCAAACGTTTGCGGTCCGATCGTGGGGGAGAATATTTCTCAAATGAATTTTCTGAGTTTTGCGCGGTGTATGGAATTATTCATGAGAGGACGCCGCCATACTCACCACAGTCCAATGGGATTACAGCGAGAAAGAACCGCACTCTAACTGATTTGGTTAATGCCATGTTAGAGACTGCGGGACTATCTAAGGAGGAATGGTGGGGTGAGGCTATATTGACAGTGTGTCATATCCTGAATGGGTGCCCACAAAGAACAAAGAAATTACATCATTCGAAGAATGGAAGAAGAAGAGATTAAATCTCTCTTACCTGCGAACTTGGGGTTGTTTGGCAAAAGTGAATGTGCCAATAAACAAAAAGCGAAAGCTTGGACCAAAGGCTGTTGATTGTGTTTTTCTTGATTATGCTATTCACAGCATGGGTTATAGATTTTTAATTATAAATTCTAGTATTCCTGAGATGGTTGTTGATACAATCACGGAATCTAGAGACGCTACATTTTTTTAGAATGAATTTCCCATGAAAAATGCACCTAGCACGACTGGTCATGAATTTATAATTTCTCATGAGCACGAAAATTTTACTTCGATAGAACAAATTGAGGGATCCTATATGCAAAATCCTGAGGAGGATGACACTATAGTCACTAGAAAAAGTAAGAGACAGAGGACTGCAAAATCTTTTGGTGATGACTATATTGTGTACCTTGTGGATGACACACCAACGACCATTGAAGAGGCATATTCCTCTCATGATGCTGACTTATGGAAGAAAGCAGTACGGAGTGAGATGGATTCTATTATGTCTAATGGAACTTGGGAAATAGTTAATCGTCCCTATGGGTGCAAGCCTATAGGGTGCAAATAGGTGTTCTGAAAAAAGCTTAGGCCTGATGGTACTATCGAGAGGTACAAGGCAAGACTTGTGGCCAAGGGTTATACTCAAAAGAAATGTGAGGATTTCTTTGATACTTATTCACCGGTTGCCCGATTGACTATAATTCGAGTTTTGCTTTCCCTGACAGCCTCCTATAGTCTTATCGTTCATCAAATGGGCGTTAAGACAGCTTTCCTAAACGGAGAGTTAGAAGATGAGATCTATATGGATCAGCTAGATGGGTTTGTAGCAAATAGTCAAGAAGGCAAGGTGTGTAAATTATTAAAGCCATTATATGACCTAAAACAAGCTCCTAAGCAGTGGCATGAGAAGTTCGATAGAACTCTAACATCTGCTGGCTTTGTTGTGAATGAAGCTGACAAATGTGTGTACTATCGGTATGGTGGGGGTGAAGGAGTTATTTTGTGTTTATATGTTGATGACATACTGATCTTTGGGTCCAGCCTCAAAGTGATTGAGAAGGTGAAGAAATTTTTATCTAATAATTTTGAAATGAGAGATTTGAGAGAGGCTGATGTTATTCTTAATATCAAGCTTCTAAGAGAAGGTGATGATGGAGTAACTCTGTTATAATCCCACTATGTGAAAAATGTGCTGAGTCGCTTTGGGTTTAGTGACTGTGAACCTGCTCCTACACCTTATGACCCGAGTGTGCTATTGAGGAAGAATCGGAGAATAGCAAGGGACCAATTGAGATATTCTCAGATCATTGGTTCGCTCATGTATCTTACTAGTGCAACAAGGCCTGACATCTCATTTGCTATGTGCAAGCTGAGCCGGTTTGTGTCAAACCCGGGAGATGATCATTGGTGTGCTCTTGAGAGAGTGATGCGCTATCTAAAAGGCACTATGAGCTATGGTATTCGTTATACCGGACATCCGAAGGTGCTAGAAGGCTATTGTGATGCCAACTGGATCTCTGATGTTGATGAGCTTTATGCCACAAGTGGATAT
Organism: Miscanthus lutarioriparius; assembly: GCA_904845875.1. Lineage (NCBI taxonomy): Eukaryota > Viridiplantae > Streptophyta > Magnoliopsida > Poales > Poaceae > Miscanthus > Miscanthus lutarioriparius. The sequence goes on along the minus strand of CAJGYO010000014.1, from coordinate 32,515,297 downwards.
ATATTTTCGCTTGGAGGTGGTGCTGTTTCCTGGAAGTCTTGCAAGTAGACTATCTTAACGAAGTCTACAATGGAAGCAGAACTCATAGCATTAGACACCGCTGGCTCTGAGGCCGAGTGGCTTCATGATCTCCTTATGGATTTACCGGTTGTTGAAAAACCCATACCGGCTATTTCTATGAACTGTGATAACCAGACTGTGATTACGAAGGTTAATAGTTCTAAGGATAACATGAAGTCTACAAGGCACGTTAAGATATGACTAAAATCTGTCAGAAAATTGAGAAACTCCAGAGTAATAGCGTTGGACTATGTTCACACGTCTAACAATCTGGCAGATCAGTTCACTAAGGGTCTGTCACGCAATGTGATAGAAAGTGCATTGAGAGAGATGGTTTGAGACCCACATGAAATTTACTATAGTGGTAACCTGTTCTATGTGATCAGAGATCCCATGAAGTAGGATGGTGAAACAAGCTAGTAGTAAATTATGAAGAAAGATCCTTAGTAAGACTCATTTCTGATGTATATCTTTTCTTTCTGTAAGGCAGGTTGGTTTTTACCTTAATATGTTTCAAGTGGCTTACTAAAGTAAAGATGTTGTCCTACAGAACATCTTTTGAGGAACACACCTATATGAGTTAGACTGCTGGTCACAGTCTATGAGATTTGGGTGATCTCTAAATATTCATGAAAGGCACTGGAGTATGACTTATATGCTTTAAATAGAGGGGATGCATTTTGCACACTAGTATCAGCTAAAGACTTTAGTGACATTCATTTCATACAAAACTGTCAATTCAAGGCTTAGTTCATTGTTCAGTTGTGACTGAGTGAAACTATTGCTCTAGATGGATGTTCAACTTAACAGTCTCCATCGAAACACTGATATATAAAAGAAATATGGGTCTGAGACTACTTTGTTACAAACCCTAGAGTTTGGTGAGGATTGTTGGATATATTATGGGTTTGGTCCGTATAATATTTAATAAATCAAATAAAACTCTATAGTACGTAACATTAAGCGTTGTATGGTTTAATACCGTATAAGATTTTGACTGAACGTTTACTCAGTATATTTAGTTAAAAATTATCCATCTTAATCAGAAAACTAAGAAAAGAATAAAGAAGTGCCATGCGCGCGCCGCCACTGCCGCCGCCGGCCGGGCTGGGCATCATCGTCTTGGGCTGAAAGAACAATTTGGATCGGAGCATCATCGTCTGTCCCGTTAAAGTGACACGAAATATGAAAAAGGTACTGATGATGTCTTATCATCGTCACTGCAGCTTTTCCTAGGATGATTCATTTCGTTACTGTGGATATACTATTTCTCAACAAGTGGCTGCAGTGACGATACATCACATATATCATCGGTTCCAACTCTCGGACGACGATACTGATGAGCTAGTAGAAAATGATTATTGTCTCTGTAGCCGTGGGACTGGCAGAGACTAGATAGGTTACCAGTAATTTCAGGAAAGTGAGAATTAACTGGTCGAATGGGCAGACTAGTTTCTCGGAAAAAAAAATGTCCTCGGCCAAAAGAAGAATCGGAAAAATCTGTCAAAGGGGTGTATGTATGTAGCTATAGAAACAAGTAGCAGCAAGGTACACATCCAACGTTTCCCGTTTTATTATTATATATATAGAATCACCATTACATAATAAGTTGAACACCACACTTCTGTTCTGTTGCTCCCAACACTAACTGCACATATATATAGTTCACATATAGGCCTTGTTTAGATGGCCAAACTTTGAAATTTTGGCTACCGTAGCATTTTCGTTTTTATTTAGTAATTAGTGTTCAATCATGGATTAATTAGGCTCAAAACGTTCGTCTCGCAATTTCCAACCAAATTGTGCAATTAATTTTTTTTGTCTACATTTAATGCTCTATACACATATCGCAAGATTTGATATGATGACTACCGTAGCACTTTTTGAGAAAAGTTTTTGGAACTAAACGTAGCTATATATATGACTACACTACACACGGCCGGCCCCTGGAAAAACAAGTACAGTAATTAAATAACACGCAAATAATGAGACAGAGCAACACCATCGACAGTCGTGAGGCACTTTACATAAACACAGGATTGATTCCTGACAGGACTCGACTCCCAGCGGATTGGTGAATTCCCTCGCAATCGTGTTTAAGCGTAGGGCGGGGGTGGTACCCATGTCCTCCTCGTGCAGCTGCAGTGTGCGGCGGGCATGAGCCTACGACGATGGCCGTGGGAGCCGCCATCAGCTACATGGCCACCACACCCGCTGCTGCTGCTAGTGACGAAGTCAGAAAAAAATTTAGAAGGAGCTGAACAAAAAATAGAAGCTTTTTTTATCTTCTCTTAACTTTAGTTCCTTCTATCTAATACATATATGCATAAAATTTTAAGAAATGACTTAGGGGGCCTCAACATGCCCAGGATCGGTAGGGGGGGCTAGAGCTCCCCAGCCCCAACGCTGCCTCCGTCGCTGACTGCTGCACTCCTTTTAGGCCTCATTTAGTTCCTCTTCTAAAAATTTGCATCATATTTTATTGAATGTTTGGACGCATATATAGAGTATTAAATATAAACTAAAAAATAATTAATTGTACAGATTGTGACTACTCTATGAGACAATTTTTTTAAGCCTAATTAGTCTATGATTTGACAACGTGTTGCTACAGTAGCACATGTGCTAATGATGGATTAATTAAGCTTAATAAATTTGTCTCACGGTTTACTGATAGATTTTGTAATTTATTTTTTTATTAAGTATCCGAACATCCCATACGACACCTACATATACCCGATATAACACCCATAAAACTTTACAACTTATATTTAAACAAGGCCAAGGTCTCGCGGACACCGCTCTCCATGCTTTGCTTTGTTTTGTTTTGCTCCGCTCCCACTCCCAATGCAACGATCCCATGCCTTTTATAGGCACACTGCACCTGGGCCGGCCACAAGCAGCACGTGGGTGGATGACGCTGATATCATCCAGGAAACCTACGAGTCCTGATTAATGCATGTGGCCGGGATGCCTGCCCAAATCGTACCATTCAGATCAACAATAGCCAGCAGGTGATCATTATTTATCGTGCATCCGTCCGTGTTTTATTTTCCAATAATTCAGATCAACAGTAGCACCGGTAGGTGATCAACAGTAGCCGGTAGGTGATAATCAAACTTATCTATATATATTCAATTTTACTACACCATGTTGTCCATTTTTTGTTTTGAAAAAAAAAAACTGAAAGCACTTGTTCGACACAGAATAGTTTTTTTTTTCCTTCCAATAATCTGTTACAACCGAGAGTATCGATAACTAGATAAAAAAAAGAATTACATTATTTTATTCGCACGAATACAACTTTATCAGTTTTACTGATGATCAGATTTGCTAAATTTCATAAAGAAAAAAAAAAACAAACTCCTTAATTTTAATTACACGGATGACATATTCCGGGCTTCTGCCAACTTCTGGCCTACACGTGGCCTTTATTTACAGTGATTTACGGTGATGCGTTGCGTCGGACATAAAAAAGATGCGGCTTGAGTTGTGCTAGTCTTTCGCTTGTGTTCTGGACCACACAATTCAATTGCTGTCGTGGCAAACTACAGTATACTCTCTTCGTCCAGTACAGAATGCAATAATAGAAACCGTGCTGATCAAGCTAGCTCAAATTTAAATAAGTTTATAATAAATAGCATTAGCATTAATGTCTTTAAATAAATATATTATAAAAATATATTTTATAACTAATTTAATGATATTTATTTTGTCTCAAGAGTGTTATAGTACTTCTTCATATAATTTTAGTCAAAGTTTAAACTCTTTGAATCCTTAAAATATATGAGAATTGCATTCTTTTGTACACGTACGGAGTAATTTTGATTCCTCCTACAACATGCTCACGCCGTTGGAATCAAAAGTACGGAGTACGAGGTTATAATTTTGATTCCTTGTACAACATTATTTTTTATGTACATGCCTGTCACGTCAAACTTTAATGCTGCATGTGCAGTGGAGTAATGAAATTATATGTTGCCTTTTACTACTGCGTGCAATGCATATAAGCTCGTCGGAATGAAAAGGACGGTTATCACTACCGGAGGCGGTTTCTTTATCGAGCTTACAGCTTGTTGGCCTCTTCACGAAATCACGAAACTTCTTCGGACATTTTTCGGTTTACAAACATTATACATGATAACTTGTGCGAAATCTTCTCAAATTTTTATCACAGCCTCTACATATGATATCATGACATCTTGACAAGTTTCATGATTTTCGGACTTCGTTTATTTTTTATAGAATTTAAAAACAACTCGACCGCGAGTTCGTGGTCATGTTTCGTGAATAAGATGTTCGAAATTGGTGGTCTAGTCCTGGATACGGCCTCACATTATACTAAATAACATGAATATCATTTTTTCATTCATTTTTTTCATTATTCGAATGACTAGCAGTTATAATTTGAATTGTCCAAGAAAATTCAATTAAATGAAATAAATTAAAGAAATATAGAAAAAGTCCGAGAAATGTGCCACATTGGAACATAAAGTACTAGGTATTGTATGAGGACTGTAGAAAAAGTTTGAAGATCAAAAGTGAAAAAAAATATGGTTTGCCGAGTGTCAAAAAAATAACACTCGGCAAATCACCTCTTTGCCGAGTGTCAAAAAATGACACTTGACAAATAACACTTTGCCGAGTGTCAGGAGATGACACTCGGCGAAGGGTTAATGACGGCTACCGGCCGTTAACGGCGGTGGCCTTTGCCGAGTGTCAGGAGAATAACACTCGGCAAAGACCAGTTTTGCCGAGTGTTATTGTTTGCCGAGTACTCGGCTCTCGGTAAACCACCTCTTTGCCGAGTGCCAGTTATTTACCGAGTGCTTTCTCTCTGGCGCTTGGCAAACAACCTCTTTGCCGAGTGCTCGATAAAAAGCACTCGGCAAAGTCTAGGACACTCAGTAAAGAAGCCGTCTCCGGTAGTGTATGTTTGTGTTTTGCCATCATGCTCTTAGGGGGTGTCTGGTTGTTCCTCCTAAATTTTAGTCATTGTCTTATCAAATATTTAATACATATATAGAGTATTAAATATAGACTAATTAAAGCAGCGGCAGTACGGTACACAAGTGGCCGACAGGGCAGGCATCTTCTGCTATTTCTCGAAAAATGCATTAACACAACACAGTTGCGCATGGAGCAGTGGACGACTCACATAATAATAACAAAGCATGTGATCGGGTTTGGATTGATAGTCAGATCTCTGATCTATTAGGCTAGTTTCAATAGAGAGTTTTATTGTGCTGTTTTTAAGTCTGTCATGTCATATAAAATGAAATAAATTTTAGATGAAACATCAACTCTCAATGTAAAGTTTCGTTCTAGAGTTTTATAATCATTTAATTCTAAGACTCATAGAGAGTTGATAATTGTGCCAAAAGAGTTTCATCCCCATAAAACTCATTTCTCCTCTACAATCGTTAAAACATTATCATGTCATAAAAAATGCATATGGAGCATGATATTAGATGCAAATGAAACTTTTATGAAACTCCCCCTGAGCCTAGTCTTAGCGAGGCTTGTTAAATCATAAAATTATGTGAAGAATGCACATTGCACCATGCGTTCTTATAAAAAAAATTTCTACAACAACTAGATGTTCGTTTGTGATAAAAATCTATCTGCAACTACTAAAAACGCATGTATTTCGGTCTAGCATCTTCGGCAGCTTACCAATACTTCATCCTCAATAGAGTGATATTGGTGGCCACCAATACTACTTTGTTAGATTATTGGGAGAGTTGTTGTAGCAGATCGGTAATAATCTTCTCCAATACGTGGAACCTAGTTGTCAGTTTTCTTGTTCTTCGTCGTTCTTTCTACTCTCTCTCTTTCCATCGTACATGGCCTCCGGTCACCGCACGCCCTGCCGGCATGGCCTCCAGGCAACCGCACGGCCTCTAGGAAACCATGCATGGCCAGGTCACTTCACGCCCGCGACCGTGGCCAGGTCCCGTGAACTCCGGCGGCCGCGGCCTTGGCTGCGGACTGCTGCGGTGCAAAGTTTCGGGCGCTGCTGCATCTATCTTGGGCGGAGGCAGCGCTGGCTACAGTGTACCGGCAGAGAGCTAAAGATCCCACAGGGTGCAGGCTGTTGAAGAACTCTGTGCACGTGACCGGAGACGGCACGGTGGGCGTGGCGAGGAGGTTGCGGGGCTGGGGACGAACGGGGCGGAGTAGTAGCCCGGCGGCGGCGACCAGGATCCGCCGTTGCTCGTGGTTCTTGGGCCGGTGCTAGACGAAGAGGTGCCGGGTTGGCCTTGGATCCTGTCTAGAGGATCGGGCTGAGCTCGATGAACCAGCTGATGCTTCTGGGGTCGAAGGGCAGCGGCAAGAACAGCCCCAACGCGGTGGCCGGGCCCCGAAGCTACACATTAGGCGGAGCCGACCCCCACCGCCGGTAGCCACAGCCACAGCCGCCACGGAGGACGCGAAGGGCTCATCCCATGAATCCCTGCCCCGGCTGCATGGAGAAGACTCTGTGGACTCGTTTGAGGTCCTTCCATGTCCGTGCACTGAGACGGTGATGAGGTCCGTCGCGACGACGATGAGCTCCTGGTGGCACACATGGGCGAGATGTGGGCGGAGACGAGCGCAAGGTCCCGTCTCCGATCGGTGATTGATAGTTGGGGGTGGGCCCCGTATTGGGACAGAAAACTCTCTCTCTATTTGAGTGGAGACGGGGGAGATTTTGGTGGCCACAAAAAAGGATTGTATTAGGCGACTGCCGGAGCACAAAAAAGAGGTTATCTCCTCTAATATGATAGTTTTACGGAGATGAGGAGTGGTATTGTGAAACTGGCGGAGATGCTCTAAAGTGGCATTGTGGAAAGTGGCATTATGGAACAATAGTACCGTCTCCGCAGGAGTCCCTTCTTCTACTTGTGCTAATGTGCATGCTAATATTACATTTGTTTTCATATTTCTATTCGAATTGGAATTTTAATACGAATAGTTTTAGGTACATCGGATAGGATATGATTAGATATCAACATCACAAGTATGTGATTTCAAGTTTTTAAATACAGATACGGTATCAGATGTTGAATACCCGGACTCTAATATGGAAAGATCAAAACCCCTCTAAACGGATTCAGTCTGTGGAAAAATATCCGTACCGTTTGCACCCCTACTATTGATGCATCCAAAATGCAACGCTTTTAAAATGTGTGAATAAGCCTTGCCCAGTTCATAGTGCGATGGCCTTGAATGTTGCTCGGCTTGAAAGTTGAAACATACGATGCATGCTGTAGTGCAGCACGAGGCCACAGACTGCCAAACACTTGTCACTACCGGAGACGGCTTCTTTGCTGAGTGTCCCAGACTTTGCCAAGTGCTTTTTATCGGGCGCTCGACAAAAGGCTATTTGCAGAGTGCTAGAGAGAAAGCACTCGACAAACAACTAGCACTCGGTAAAGGGGTGGTTTGCTGAGTGCCGAGCACTCGGCAAACAATAACACTCGGCAAAGACCAGGTTTGCCGAGTGTCGGGCACTCGGCAAACCAGAACACTCAGCAAAGGGCCACCGCCGTTAACAGCCGGCAGACCGCCGTTAACCCTTTACCGAGTGTCTTCTTTTGACACTCGGCAAAGCGGTGATTTGCCGAGTGTCATTTTTTGACACTCGACAAACCATATTTTTTTCACTTTTGACCACCAAACTTTTTTTGCCGTCCTCATACAATACCTGGTACTCCATATTCCAATGTGGCACATTTCTCGGACTTTTTCTATATTTCTTTAATTTATTTCATTTAATTCAATTTTTTTTGGATAATTCAAATTATAACTGCTAGTCATTCGAATAATGAAAAAAATGAATGAAAAAAATGATATTTATGTTATTTAGTATAATGTGGAAGTATCGTACGTAAGTTGACCACTAATTTGAACATCTTGTTCACGAAACATGACCACGAACTTTTGCATGGTCATATGAGTTGTTTTGAAATTCTATAAAAAGCTTGCAAAGCCAAGAATCTCCTCCAAGAATTTTCAAATTTCGTGAAGAGAAACTTAAGCATCAAGATGTCATGAAACCTCCTCATATCGTAGCTCCACATATGATATTATGACATCTCAACAAGTTTCAAGATTTAAGTTCTTCATTTGCTTTTTATAGAATTTAAAAACAACTCGACCGCAATTTTCATGATTCATGTTTCGTGAACAAGATGTTCGAAATTGGTGGTATGTTCCTAGATACGGCCTCACATTATACTAAATAACATGAATATCATTTCCCCATTCATTTTTTCATTATTCGAATGACTAGCAATTATAATTTGAATTATCCAAGAAAATTCAATTAAATGAAATAAATTAAAGAAATATGGAAAAAGTCCGAGAAATGTGTCACATTGGAACATGGAGTACCAGGTATTGTATGAGGACTACAGAAAAAGTTTGGGGGCAGGAAGAAAAAAAATAAAAACGGTTTGCCGAGTGTCTGCGTTTCGCGCTCGGCAAAGGAGCCTCTTTGCCGAGTGCCAGGACGGCTGGCACTCGGCAAAGAATTTTAATTTTTTTTAAAAAACCCTCTTTGCCAAGTGCCGGGCCGGGTGGCACTCGGCAAAGAATTTAAAAAAATTAAAAAAAATACTTTGTCGAGTGCCAGATCGGGGGCACTCGGCAAAGAATTTTTTTTAAAAAAAACCTCTTTGCCGAGTGCCAGGCCAGGTGGCACTCGGCAGAGAAAAAAAAAAATTAAAAAAATACTTTACCGAGTGCCAGATCGGGGGCACTCGACAAAGGGAGGATTTAACCCGCCGGTTGCTGGCCCACACACACACACACACACACACACACACACACGCGGTGAATGCAGCCAGCCTGCCTGCCGCCGCCGCCCCACCAAGCACTGTGGCCACGGACGAGGAGGAGGATAAAGAGAGGAGGAGGAGGAGAGGAGGAAGAAGGAGGAAGAGAAGGAGGAAGGAGGAAGAAGGAGGAGGAGGCACCCCGGCCGCCGTTGCCACGTCCCCGGTGCTTCCCCAGCCGTCGCCTTGTCTACCGGCGCCCTGGCCCCTTCACCACCACCGCCCTACGACGCCCACTAGGTATGCCCTACCGTCGTCGTCGTCGTAGTATTACTAGTAGTTGTGGTAGTAGTAGTGGTAGAGTAGCAGTGGTGGTAGTCGTAGGAGTCGTAGGAGTGGTTGTGACATTGTTATATATATGTGGTTGGATATAATCTTGTGTATGTCAGCCATCATGCCGTTCATATATATGTGCATGTCGGCCATCATGCTGTTGGTTTTCTTGCAGGTTTTGGAAACCTCACCGTGCAAGGGAGATGCTGCCGAAATTTTGTATTGGCAATTTTATATTTCTTTTTTTTTTTGCAGAGAAGAGCCCGTCGGAGCGAAGCCGGAGTACGTCAGCAACCCCGATCGCCTTCCTCACCGCTGCGGGTCTGCCTGCACCGCGTCGCCTCGCCACTGCACCGACCCGCCACGGCCCCGCTAGCCTGACTCCACCGCCACCCTAGGTATAACCCCTCTTTCTGTATCATGGTCGTAGATCACATAACCCAGTTAGGCGTCTCCCGTTCGAAAGAGATACGGTTGGAAATATGCAGATATTTCCATATCTAAAACTATATCTGTTTCGAATTGTCCATGTTTTTTGGACAGCCCGCGGATGCGTAGGTGGGGTTAGTTTCCATGGTCTGCTCCGATCTGAGACAGAGTTTCGGCATCATCTCCCTGTTGTTCTCCGGATACACACTCTCCCTGGTAGGACGTGTATTTGGAGAACAGCGGGAATGTGCTGCCAAAATTCTGTCTCGGATAGGAGTAGAGCATGGAAACTAACCTCATCTACGGACCCCCAAGACCTTGAATCATGAAGAGTGGCGCCCAGCTGGAACAAGAGAGGAGGATACGGGAGCAGATGCAGGCAAAGATAGAGAGGGTGGAGGCCGAGCAGCGGAGGATGGCTTAGATTCTTTAGTACATGCAAAGTCTTGGCGCCGCTATGGGTGTAGTTCCGCCACCTTCGCTATTCGCTCCACCTCCACCTCCTCACTATTCTACTCCTATGAGTATAAATGTTTTAGTTTGTATGTTCATGCTTACGGTCAAACCTAGTGGAGTATGAAAGTTTTATTCATGTATGGTATATATTTATCTTGTCTCACACATGCAATCTCTTCTTCTTTATGCAGAATCAATCGGCGGCATCGAACGATCCTCATGCTTCAGCGAATCCTTCACCAAATCAGTCTCATTGGCCATCTTGGTGATGATACTTGTGGTTGTTAATGGTACTTCTATTTGCAATTGTGGTTGTAGATAATGGAGCACTTGGATTACTTGTGAACTTATTTGTGATATATTGTGAGACATGTGACGTTTGTGATATATATGTGGTGTTGGTGATATATATGTGTTGTTGATGATATATATGTGATGATGGTGATGTTTGTTATATATATATATATATATATATATATATATCTTCTGTTTGTTTGGATGGGATGTAAAAACAAATAAAAAAGGTTGTTTTCAGTCACTTTGCCGAGCGCAATGGCCATGACACTCGGCAAAGTGACTACTTGGGAACATGCTTTGCCGAGTGCAAAGGCCATTGCACTCGGCAAACATCACAGATTTATCGAGTACCATGGGCCAGGCACTTGGCAAATAGGCTACCTTTGCCGAGTGTCTTGCCGGTGGCACTCGGCACAGTGGCCACCTTTGCCGAGTGTCTGAGTCAACGACGCTTGGCAAAGCGGCGACCTTTGCCGAGTGCTTGACCTTGACACTCGGCAAAGCCGCCGTCACGGTGGCGCTCACCGTCACGATGACTTTTCTTTGCCGTGTGTCGGATTAGCACTCGACAAAGGCTTTGCCGAGTGTCCGATAAAGTGCACTCGGCAAATAGGTCTTTACCGATAAACTATTTACCGAGCGCCCTTTGTTGAGTGTAACACTCGGCAAAGGCTTTGCCGAGTGTATATCGGCCTTTGCCGAGTGCCTGAGGCACTCGGCAAAGAAGCTGAATCCGGTAGTGTGTGGCTCTGAATGGTTCATGAAGCATGGCAGTATGCAGATCACTACTGACTCTGAGTATGCTGCGAGCCTTATACACTGATTGACACTAGTACAACGGTGCTTTCTGCTGGAGGTGCCCTTTTTTCTGGCTGGCTGTTCGAAAAGAGCAGGCTCCATTAGAGCAAAATATGTGGCCATTGTAAAGAACTGCCTGTATAAAAGGATTTACACTACCGGTTCCTATAAGAAAACCAGTAGTGTTAACGGCCTCTTTACACTGGCGGCTCTCTTACGCAAACAGTCCGTGTACATGGACCATTAACACTGGCGGTTCTCTTAAGTGAACACTGCCTGTGAATTATTTTTACAGTGATGGTTTTTTAAGAGAAACGCATGTAATAAATCTGCTATAAATATTGCTTCTTCCTCCCCCAACCAGCACCGTTCATCCGAGCCACCTTCCATTGGTGGCGAACTTGGAGGTCTGAAAATCGCAAAATACAAGGGGGGAGGTTTTGCTCTTCATTTCTTCAGAGGAGGCCGCTCAAGAAGGTTAATTAATGCCTCTCATAGCTCTTTTTGCATTAGTGCTTCTCAATTTGAGTTAAAACTATATTTAGAGGGTGTTTCGTGCACTACTACACAAATGATTTTACAAGGTAGTGCCCTTATATTAACTGAGGTGTTCACAAAGTTCAACCGCCTCGGTTAATGTCTGGGATTAACGGAGATAGTCATTTTTATTAACCAAGGTGGTCACAGTTAACTGCCTCGTAAAATCTATTTATGTTTAACCGAGGTGGGCCTTATAAAATGGCTTAGTTTTCGGAGGCGGGCCTCCTAAATGGCCCGCCTCAGGAAAAAAACCGAGGCCCAATAGAGGTGACCATGTATAAAAACACAACTTAGGGTTTTTATCCCTCTGACCGGCTCAAGCCCGAGCAAGTGAGCGAGTGCCCTCTCCTCCTTCTCCCTCTGTCTCCCTCCTAAGCGAGCAAGCACATAGCGGGTCGCCTCCCTCCTACCCAACCCTCTCCTCCCTCTCTCCCCCGCGCCTCCCCCTCCGTCTCCTCTGAGCCCGGCCTCCTCCCTCTCCTCCGAGCCCTCCCTCTCTCCCCGCGCCTCCCATCCTTCTCCCCCATGTGGTGACGGGCATACAGCGGTGGCGCACCCCCATTTCCCCACACGGCAACGCTCGACAGGACATCCTCCAGAGGCGACGTGTCCTCCAGCTGGCCCCACCACCTCCACCTCTAGATCCCGCGTCCTCCACCACCTCCACCTCCAGATTCGGCGTCCTCCACCTTCTCCACCACCTCCAGCTCTAGAGATTTGGCTTTGGGCTCATGGATCCGGCGAGCTCACCGGTGGCAAATCTAGGGCGGGCGTGGGCGAGGCAGCAACACTCCTCCTCGTCCAGCATCGGGGAGGCTAGACCTACCGGCGGGAGGCCGGAACCGGCTTGATGGTGCAGAATGCGCCTCGGCGGTTGTGGCAGCCCGTGGATGGGCTTGGCGGGCCCGTGGGTGGGCTCGGCGGGCCTATCCACGGGTTTTCTTATTTTTCTTGTTTTTTATTTGATTTACCGAGGCGGGCATTTGAACTGCCTCGAAAAAGATTTCATTTACTGTGGCCTTTGGGCCGAGGCGTTTGCGATGCCCGCCTCGGTTAATCATTTTTGCCTGCCTCGATTAAGTTTTAGGTAGTAGTGATGGTTGTGTTTTGAGAGAGTGATAGAGAATGGTAGTAGATTTTTGGTGTAGGGTTTCAATGATTTCTTAGAAGGTTTTGATTAGTGATGCCTCTCATTTCTCTTTTTGCATTATAAATTTGATTCAAAATTAGACCTAGGGAAAGAATGGTAGTATCTCATCAATCATCAAATAACGTGGAAGTTAAAATATGTTATAAAAAAATTAAAATATTGTTATCTAGATTTTTTTATTGTGAATATATTCACTAAACTAGATTGTTCAAAATTACAATAATTTTAAGTTTATTCAAATAATTATAATAATTTTAAGTTTAATCAAATGTGCACTATGGGTACTATGTGTGCGAGTTTCTCAGACAAAACGGGAGATACGCCAACAACCCAAAAAATGTAAGTAATAGTCATGTGAAGTTTTGTCATTGCTGATTATCCGTATTGGTTAGTTGTAAATGTATGATGACTTATTATTTTTTGTAGGTATACAAGTGTGATCTCACGGATAACCGCCTCAACAACGGAGAGCTCATGAATATTTGCGAGGACTTTTGCCGGTTCGTCATGAAAGAAATAATTCACTTCGATGGGAAGTATTTTGATTTGGAGTCAGAGTTAGCTCAACCAGTACCAAGATCTCGTAGATATTGCTAGGCTAAAGCTAAACCACGATGATTATTAGAGAAGTACGTCATGGGACCTAGCTAGCTACGAGTGGAAAAAAACTTTGTTGTATATATATATTAGCATGTGATGACTATGGTAGATTAAAATAAATATTGCTTTTTTCATGCATGGACATATAATTGCCTGTGATTTATATTTGGGTTCGTCTCAATTTGAAAAATAATTCACTAGCGGAAAATATATGGTGGGAAATAAAAACGAATCACAAGCAAGAAATATATAGCGCCAAATTTTGAATTTTTAAAAACAATTCACTGGCGCTTTTGCTAATAAGCCGCCTCTGGAAAATGTATTCCAGAGGCGACAGCTTTAGGTCAACCACCTGTGCTGAAACTGTTATACTGTTGGCTCACGTAAACCAACCGCCAGTGTTAAAAGATATACACTGGCGGATGCTTTACGTGAACCATATGTGTAAATACAATTAACATTAGCGGTTGACTTAAACGAACCGCCAGTGCAAATATGTTAACAGTGGCGCATCTTAATAAGTAACCGCCAGTAATATTTCTGATTTCCACTAGCCTTTTACACTGACGGTGGCGGCAGACGTCAGTAGAAATATATCTGGAAGTGCCGGTGCTGAGCTCTGTTGTACTAGTGCTAGCTTCAATAATGGATGTGTTTTGGCGCGAATGGAATGCAAACTTGGCGCCCATGCAAGACACTATAGAATGGATAGTGTCTCCCATCAACTTAAATTTGCCGGTCATAAAAACCTTCATCAAGGAGAAGGTGAAGGTGTAGGTAGTTACCCACCCCGGGTGCTTAACTACCACCTGTTTTAGCTGAATATTTCTTATACATATATATAGTCATTCTACATCTAAAATATTGTGCTATCACCACCTCCAAAAACGTACATGCCGCGGCTGACAAACCGCTAAGCTGCTAGCTTTTTACTGTTTTCGATCCTATCCAAAAAAAGCTTCCTTCCACGGGTGTTTGCTGTTTTCAGTAGAAAGCCGGGCCTGACCGAATTTCCTCAGTTTCGTTAAATTTTTTTAACATGAATAGCAACGCAAGATTACCTGGCGAGAGCACGAGACCGCACGCCGGGTGCTCCTGACTCCTCAGTTAACCGCACCAGCCGTTAACTAGCCGTTGTTGACCCTTAGAGTCACTGACATCTGGGCCCCACGAAGGGTACGGCATGACGTTGGTCCTCGGAGCAGTCCGACGCCCGGAAATCCTTTCTAGAACCTTCCTATTGCTTGTCGGACTCCGCCTCTGTTGGTCCGACGCTTTTCTGCTGCTTCGGTCTGACACCTTTGCCACATGTGAATAGTATTGGCGCACCGTCCGACGCATGCTCTTGGCTCGGTCTGACGCCTCTACTGAACACCACTGGCTAGGGGTTGCACTAGCGTATGGTTCGACGCCCCTTAGGGTCCAATGCCCCTTAGGGTCCGACGCCCAGCAGACCCTCCTTCACTTTCACTTTGTTTCTTCGCAATCATTGCGATTGCTTGGTTTTATCTTCGTGTCTTGAACTTTTGCATGTCTTGTGGGTCTTTAACATTACTTCTACTATCTTGCTTGAGGTGCTGATCGTCCAGATCACTCCATTGCCTTTGTCCAAGTCCACTTTTACATCCTTTTAACTATACCGAAAACACTAGCAAATAATTTTAGTCCAAATGATCATTATTGATCATCAAACACCAAGATCCAAACTAAATGGACCAAGGGTCCGTTTTCCTTACAACTTAGACATATGTATTGTAAGATTTTCTACAAGTTTGAAGTGTATATGAGCAAGAAAAGGTTTTCAGGTTTACAAACTTCAAAGTTTGTCTTAAGTTATATGAAACTTTGTGAGAGATGTATCTATTTGTTGGACAATATACATGCCAACTTTTGCAAAATGTTCTGATTTTTCTATTCAAGCTTATACGCCCTTAATATTAGGGAGAATTGCATTCTTGCCCTTGTCCAGTACTCCAATTGTGATTTTACCCTCGCTTTTTTCAAACTAAGCTCCCGTCTACCCCTGTTTTGTAACACCGTCTAAAATGCTTGGATTAAATGGTAAAAAAAAGAAAAAGAAAAGGCACCTATATGAAAAGACAATGATACCCCTCAGTCCCTTTCTCCTTTCTCACCCGTTCGCTCGACCCGTTCCGACGAGAAGTCGCGGCCTGTAGATGGTTTCACGGCCTGGCAGAGGCGCAGCTGCCGACGGCGGCGCAGCTCCTCCTCCCTCCCTCCCCCTCCCCCCGGCGTGGCTCATCCTCCCTCCGCCACACTCCGGCGCTCGCTCGTCCCGGCGTTGCTGGCTAGGGTTGCGCGAGCTTCCTCCGGCGAGCTCCCCTCCATGCGAGCGCGAGCTTCCTCCGGCGAGCTCCTCTCTAGGCGGCTTCCTCCGGCGAGCGCGAGGCGCTCTCCACCCCAGGCGCTGCCACCCTCCTCTAGGCGCACCCTCCACCCTAGGCGCCGCCGCCCTCCACACAGGCGCTGCTCCCCGAGGCCACGAGGTCGGCTGCTCGTTGCCGTCCCCCAGGCCGCCGTAGCCCTCCACCGCCCTGCCTTGGATCTGTCCTGCCTGGGATCCATGAGGGCCGCCCGTCCTGCTCGCGCTCTCGCCTGGGATCTGAGCGAGAAAGGAGTCCGCGGTGGACGAGCAACTCAGCGACGACACTTCCTCGCCGACGTCCCTGGCTCGGTGTGTGCTCGATGGACGAGCAGCCTGGCGGTGGCGTCTCCGAGCATCTCGACGGACGAGCAGATCCCCGCCGCCGGCTGCCGGGGCCGACCGCGCCTCTCCTCCGCCCCTCCTCTCATCCCCGGCCATGGCCCTCCTCTTATCCCCGGCCACCCACAGAGCTCCATCCCCCCGGCCATTGCAGTGCCTTCCCTGGCGCCTTTTTTCTTGAAGCAGTGAGAGCAGAACTAACGAGTTCAGCAGAGCCTTGTGTTTGATTGGAGTAGCTCTGTTCTTTGCCAAATTTCTCTGAATTTTGCATGTAAAAATTTTAGTCGACCCTAATCAAATTTGTTCTTGGTATATAACTCTACCAGTTTGGTTCAAGGGCAGAGATCGAATTCTTGGTATATAACTCTACCAGTTTGGTATATATCTCCCTCGTGCTGGTGCTGCCCCTCCTCCCTCGTGCTGGTCCTGCCTACGACCCGGAGCCGTCGCCCTCCCGCGCCCGCGCCGACGGCGAGGAGCCACCACGGGGCCGACCTGCCGGCTCATGCACGCGGCTCGTTACATCTGTCATCATTATGAACCTTTTGGTCCCAAAATTTTGAATATTTATCAATATTAAATCTGAGTTCAAATAATTACAAGTTGTGCCAAATATGTTTGACCAAATTTAATCAATTATCAGCATATAATAAAAAAGTCTAATTCCAAATCAGGGTAAAATCACAATGGGCAAAATCGCATGGCATTCATGTCCTTTTGTACAAAGTTTAACACCGTTAGTGGTGGATGACGGAGCAGGGGCAAACTGGTGCTTCGTGAACGGCACAGTAGGGGTAAATTCACAAAGTCAAAAAAATAGGGGCAAAATCATAATTTTGATATCAAACAAGGGTACAAACCCAAGAGCCCCTTAATATTATCCCATGCCAATTTATTAACGAATTGTCGGACAACTATTAGATATTATCATTATTGTTTTTTATAAATGTCAAATAGAAGTTTGAATTATTTGTAAGAAACATTTGAATTTTTCAACTATTTTTTAGATATGGGCTAGTATGGAATGTATGCCTTAAATGTACTTTTTTATGAAAAAGTTAATCTTATTTGTGGTACATGTAATTCAAATTTGAATTACTTTTAAAAAACACACATAAAATTATTTAGACTATATAAAAATAGTCAATTGGTTCCAAAATTATTAAAACTCGTTCACAACAACATAATGTAGTTTATTACATTCAAACAATGTGTTTGGGTACATAAATAAAAATTTTTGCTTGTTACTTCATAAGGTTTCCTTACCTAGTTATTTGAAAATAAAAAACAACAACATTTTACATGACAAATGCCGATGTAAATTCACATTTATTAATACGATGGTAAGAGTAAGGTTGTCTACAAAAGGTTTATATGAGTAATGTTATTTCTTTGAGGAAGTAAAACCCCTGAAGTTGCGGGTTTTTTTCTTGCAAATTGAGTACAGTAGTTAGACAGTTGAGGCTTCATTGGATCTAGCAAGTACTAAGAGCATCTCAGACTCTCCATATCCTTCCTAATTGTTCAATTAGGAATAGAGATTTTGGTGAAAAACTAACCTCCAATAGCTTTTCTAAATGGTCATCCAAATATAGCCATCTTCTATTCCGGATTTTTCACTAGCCAAAAATAGAAGACGAGAATGACTCTCTAGAGTACGTATGAGATATAGAAAAAACTGTTGGAGACTGAAAAGATATAGAAAACGATTTTTATGCAAATGGCTCTCTAAATGATGATTTAGAGACTGAGATTTAAAAAGGCTCTTGGAGATGCTGTAAGAGCTGGACTAATATAGTAGTTAGACAGTTGAGGCTTCACGTGATAGGTTTTTAGCTAAACCAAATCCATGTTGGAAGCCTTGATTACAATCCTGAAGAGCGCTCGCTGCGGAACACATCGCCATTCCTTGCATCCCAGAGGAACCATAGGAAGGTTATCATAACCAAAGGACAAAGGGTGGCGTCAAGTCTTCATGAGGAGCGATGTCCAAAAATCTTCATCTGTCGCAGTTTCAATTGATGAGATTCCAATCATAGACCAAAGAAATAAAGGAGAATGAATTGCATGCGAAGAAGATGTGATGCCTGTCCTCAGCGTCACCATTGCACCTTTGGTAGATGTTGTCTTCAAGAACATGTTTGGAATGCAAGTTTACTCTCGTAATCAGCCTATCTTTTAAATACAGCCATGTGAAGACTTTCAATTTGTTTGGGACCGCAGAGTTCCACATCTGGCCACCATGTAGTCTGCTACAGCAGGAGGGGGAGCCAGAGCGGCGTATGCGTCTCTTCTCCGGTATCTTTTGCCAGTAAGCTTCAGTAGTCGGACGTCAAGGTCATCATGGAGGAGGACATCCTGCAATGAAAGACGAAGGTTGGCAAGCTCAGCATGAGCTACACCCATTAGTCGGGGACGCTGCCATAAACCAAACCCGCTCTAAAAAAAACTTGCTGCACTGAAACGTTAGGCCGCCAAGTCTTTGAGAAGAGCAGGGTGGGTGTGGGAAATGGGACCGCCCGGAAGCCAGTGATTGGTCCAGAAGGATGTGGAGGCACACCATTGTGGACATCCACACGGATGATAGACCTGTGTAGATATCTAGTTTGTCTCCGATGATGGAATTACCATTGCTGGGGGATTGCTAGAGAAGAGTTTATTACCATTGCTGGGGAATTGCTAGAGAAGAGTTTATCAATGAACTTCATGAGCAGGCAACGATCATGATGATCGACCAGGAATTTTTGATAACTCGTGCAGAGACCGGAATAAAACAGCGCGCCACATCATCTACATTTCACAGCCACTACTAACTTCTGACCCTAATGCCACGTTTTTTTGTCGCAACACCAAGATTTGGTTGCAATAGGGGGTGTTCTCGCAACCATTTGCACTTTTGGTTGCGATAGGTGAGATTTTTTCCACGCAAATTATTTCGTGGCCCTGAGTATGAAGATCGTTGCTGAAAAGTAAGTGTTATCGTAACCAATTGTGAAACAGTTGCAATAAGTTGCCACTGTTGCCACGATTTGATTTGCGTTGTGGGCATTTTTACTGGTGTTGCAATACTGAGATGATATTGCAACTCTTTAGTTGATGGTTGCAATAGCGTGTCTATGTTGCAACGAATATGTTTCGTTATATGTAATAGTCGTTTACATTGCAAAAAGAGTTGTACATATAGCAACGAAAAAAAATCGTTGCAATCGCTAAGGTTGTGGAGCACAACGCTTATAGGGAAAAAAAAGATGTGTAACCTGGTTTTGAACCTGAGACCTTTTGGTCTCCAAGAAAGTTACTTGTCACTAGACCATAATTATGTTCTTGTCATTGATAGTCATAGAACCTTATACAAATTAATAGCAGGTCTATGTTACAACTAATATGTTTCGTTGTACGTAATAATCTCTTGCGTTGCAAAAAAAGTTGTACATATAGCAACGAAACAATAAATCGTTGCGATCGCTAGGGTCCTGGAGCACAACGCTTATAGGAAAGAATTAAAAAAAAAGACCTGTGACGTTCTGGAGCACAATGTAACACGCTTATAGGAAACAAAATTAAAAAAAATAAAAAGGACCTTTAAGGATCAATATGGGTCATCGATATTGATGACTCGGTTTAGTCATTCAAATTAACTTTACATCCTGACACTACCGGAAACAGTAAATATGCCGAGTGTTTTTTGGTTTGCCGAGTGCATTCCATCGGGCACTCGGCAAAGAGCTGATTTGTCGAGTGTACTGAAAAAGACACTCGGCATACATATTGCACTCGGTAAAAAAACCCGATTTGCCGAGTGTAGTATATTAGACACTCGGCAAACACTAAGACGACACTCGGCAATGAATTGACACTCGGCAAAATACTATCACGTGACTGGCACGTGCGACGGCCGTCTGACGGCGTGCCGGCCGTTAGCAAAAGTGCTACTTTGCCGAGTGTTTTTCCCCAGCACTCGGCAAAATTATAAGTTTGCCGAGTGTTTTTTATAGGCATTCGACAAAGCCAAAACTTTTTTTCCTCTCCTGCCCTCCAAACTTTTTCTACTCTTCACATACAACATGTGGTACTACATGTTAAAATTTGGTATATTTCTGGATCTGTTTGGTATATTTAATTAATTTATTGCATTTAGAAAATTTTTTGGTATAAGTCAAATTTGAACCGCAAGTGATTCAAATAATGGAATAAAATGAGTGGAAAAATGATATTCATGTTATTGAGTCCATTTTAAGGCCTTACCCGGGAAATAAAAATAAATTTCGAACATTTTGTTGAGGAAACACGACCACGAACGTGTGGCCGAATGGTTTTTAAAATTTAAAAAAAGCAAACGAAGTCTGAAAATCATGAGATTTGTCAAAATCTCATGATATCATATGTGGAGGCTGTGGTAAAAAATTGAGAAGGTTTCGCACAATTTGTCACACATGACGCTTACAAACCGAAGCATCTCCGAAGAAGAATCGTAGAGTTGAGAAAGATCCGGTAAGATTTAGAGTCAAAGGGACGATCGAATTGAGGTTTGACTTCAGAACTTTTTGTATAGGCAATAGAGAACATAGATTGATTCATGTGTAATTTTGGTAATTTTTTTGATCCGTTCGATAATTTTAATTTGTTAAGTGAAATTATAGAATTTTAATTGATATACATTGAATTTGAGCGACAAACTGCATGAAATAATAACTTTTTTCTCTCCTGCCCTCCAAACTTTTTCTACTCTCTACATACAACATGTGGTACTACATGTTAAAATTTGGTATATTTCTCGATCAGTTTGGTATATTTAATTAATTTATTGCATTTAGAGAATTTTTTTGGTATAAGTCAAATTTGAACTGCAAGTAATTCAAATAATAGAATAAAGTCAGTGGAAAATCATATTCATGTTATTGAGTCTATTTTGAGGCCTTACGGGAAATGAAAAAAACTTCAAACATTTTGTCTAGGAAACACGACCACGAACGTGTGGTTGAATGGTTTTTAAATTCTAAAAAAGCAAACGAAGTCTGAAAATTACGAGATTTGTCAAAATCTCATGATAGCATATGTGGAGGCTGTGGTAAAAAATTGAGAAGGTTTCGGACAATCTGTCACATACGACGCTTACAAACCGAAACATCTCCGAAGAAGAATCGTAGCGTTGAGAAGGATCCGGTAAGATTTGGAGTCAAAGTGACGGTCGAATTGGGGTTTGACTTCAGAACTTTTTGTACGGTCGAATCGGTCAACCTCCACCACCGTTTCTCGTTCCTCCTCCTCAACCTGCTCCAAATACTGTTTCAGGCACTATGAGTCGCTTTACAACCTTAGAATCTAGTTTATGCAGAATCAATCTTATAAAAATGCCAAGACACTAGAAACTTAGTGACTAATGCTATATGTTTGTTACCAACTAGTACTTAAGCAATCATACTAGAGCACAATGCAACTGAGAAGATATTGCTAATAGTTGCAAGGGTTATACTAGTTAGGCAGCAGAGAGACCATACGTGTTATTTAATCTTGTCTCATACATGCAATCTCTTCTTCTTTGTGCAGCATCAATCGGCGGTATCGAATGAGCCTCATGACCCTACCCTGTCACAGTGGAACTCGTGGCCTAAGTGACTACTTGTAATTTTATTTGTATTTGCATTTGTGGATTACCTGTGACTACTTGTGGTTGTGAATGAATCTACTTATGATTCTGAAGTTTATTTGCATTTATGTGTTATCGATATATCTATATGAACTGCCTGTGATGCCTATTGTGAACTATCTGTGATGGATGTGATGTTTATTTGAATGTGGTACGTGGCTATGACCGAACCTAATAAACTGATTATTTGTGACAGCTTTGCCAAGTGTAACACTTAGCAAAGAGGCTTTTTGCCGAGTGCCAGGGTTAAAACACTCGGCAAAGTGTACACATGGCAAAAATTATGTGCATTCTAGGACTAAAATGGCTTCTTTGCCGAGTGTCTGCGCTATGATACTCAGCAAAGAAGCTAAAATTATATGCATTCTGGGACGTATTTGCCGAGTGCCTAGAATGTGACACACGGCAAAGGCGGAAGCTTTACCGAGTGCCTGGAATGTGACACACGGCAAAGAGGCAAAGTTTGCCGAGTGCCTAGAATCTAACACTCGGCAAATTAGAAATTTTTGCCGAGTGCCTAGACTTCCACACACGGCAAAGAGGCAAAGTTTATCGAGTGCCTAGAATCTAACACTCGGCAAATTAGGAATGTTTGCCGAGTGCCTCGACTTCCACACACGGCAAAGAGGCAAAGTTTACCGAGTGCCTAGAATTTAACACTCGGCAAATTAAAAATATTTGCCGAGTGCCCCAGATTTGACACTCGGCAAACGCGTCGTGACCGTGTCTGCTCCGTCACGTTACTTTTTTTCGTCGAGCGTCGGTTTCAGTTCTCGGCAAAATCTTTGCCGAGTGCCCGATAGAAAACACTCGGCAAAGAGCCGTTTGCCAGCACTGTAGATGTCGTGTGCTGTTTGCCGAGTGTTACACTAGGCAAAGTTTTTGCCGAGTGTTTTTTGGGCTTTGTCGAGTGCCTTTGGCACACGGCAAAGCTACTGTTTCCGGTAGTGTGAGCACACAAGCGGAGCAAGTGTTTTATGTGAAAAACACAAAGAAACCAGATTGGTGCAGTGTCCTTAGAATGCAGCCTAGAAACTTGTTTGCCATGCCTAAAGAAGGTACTGACTAGGTGGGCGAGGTCGATCTGAACTCTGTTCTTGTAGGAGTGGAAGATATGAATCTTGAACAGCAAAATGGAGATGTGACAACTTGGAGTAGGTCTGGCTTTGACGGGGTTAGTGTTGATGCTTGTGTTACTGAGCAGGCTCTTGCAACAGCAATGCCTAAACCTGATCACATGACTTGTTTGACGAAGACCTAGATGACACTTACATTGCTAATGGAGTCGTCCCTCCATACGTTACTCCGGGAGAAGATTCTGACGATGATTTTTTTATATAAAATTTGCTCAAGGAAGAAGTTTTTTTTGTCCTTGCTAAGTTTTTTTGTCCATACATCCACCTCTCACTTGATAGGGGTGATATAAATTTTTTGTCCTTGCTAAGTTTCAAAGAACAGCTACGGTATGCTGGGGGGACTACTTATACTACAAGAAGCGATGTGGCACGGATGTAGCAACGCTGCAGGCTATTGATTATACCCCAGATGCAGAAGGCATGGTACAGGAACATGTGCAGGAAAGGAAAATCAGATTAGTAATCTCAAAGGAGCAAGAGACAACACAGCAAGTGAGCATAACACCCCTCAAGCGACCAAGGCAGCAGCCGGAAGAAGATGAGCATCCGTTTATGGATGATCCATTTGATGCATACAAGGGCCGGCTAAAGGAGCTGCAAAAGGACAAATCGACCCGTTTATGGATGACCATGTTTCTGCATATGTATTGTTTAGAATCTTAGCACCTTTATATAAACTACACCTTATCTAATATGTTTTTGGTATTAACAGATTTGAAGGATGAGTTTAAGGATGCAACAATCAACACGTACAAGGAATGGTTAAGGCTGAAGGGGCACATTGCAGAAATTAGTAATTAATTTTCCTTTTTCAACCAATTTATTTTACTACTAATTTTTTGAAGTGAAGCTTTTAACTTTGCGTGCAGTGGCATATGTAGAGCATGGTGACACTGATGGCATTATAATTGAAGACGATGAAAGTAATTAATGGAAGCAATGCGACACCACCCTCAAATAGGCCAAGCCATCCAAGGAAGTAAAGGGAAGAGTGAAATAGTTTGTGATCATTCATATACTTTTAATATTGGGTTCACATATCTTAATTGAGAAGTTGAAAGAACAGCTTGCGCACGAAGCTGCAGAAAGAGAAAGGGAGAAAGAAGAAAATAGGAGAAAGATGCAAGAGGATCTGGAAAATGCTAAGATAGCACTAAAAGAAGAAATGAAGCAAGAATTTCTTAATATGCTAGCGCAACACAAAGAAGGAACTATAAATCAGGTAAAATTTCAGAATAATTTTTCATCCTTCATCCTTTTAATAAACTTATGATTATGGTGCCTAATCTTTTACCTCAATATTTTTATGTGTAGACTACCCCGCAAAACAGTGACAGTATACAAATTGCACCTACCATACAAGAGGATGATGAGACTGATAAACTTGGAAATGAAAAGGAAGATGCATTACAGCATGTAATGACATTATTGCCCTATGTTCAAAGTAATCTTGAGATATGTACCTTAAACTCTAGCTAACAAAGATCGAACAATTTAATGTTTGTAGACTCATCCAAGAAGTGTTATCACTATACAAAAAAAGATGCAGCACCGCTGCAGTAAAAATTCTACTACTGTGAGTAGAAATCTTTTCAATGGAAACACTGCAAATGTTGCACCGAAGACATATATTCACTACCAGAAAATGGAAATTTCGTGAGAGGAAAGTATTTTCATGAGTGTTGAAAATGAACCCTCATGAAATTAATGCTTTTCATGAGGGTGAGTTAAATCCCGCCACGAAAACTGATTTTCGTGAGAGTGGTTCGTGCACCGCCTGGAAAATACAATTTTCGTGATGCTAAACTCTCATGAAAATTGTTATGCATGCACGAACTCTTGTTTTTTGTGAAATAAAATCATTTGGCGCCAACGACCCATGCTTTCGTTTGGTATTCGCGCCACAGGGAAAAATAGCCCGCGCATAACTTTTCGGCCCAATATACACAACAGCCCGAGCCTCACAGTCCAACCGCACCCCCAAACCCTATCCTCCAGTCAGCGGCGTGCCTTATCCTCTCCACCCGTGAGAAAAAAAAGAGCCGACCCGTCCTCATGGCTGTGGCGCCCTCGCCGCCGCCGGTCTAGCCCGCAGCCACGCTGCCCTCTCCGGCCGCCATCGCCGCCTGGCAGGAGCCGCGCCGCCCTCTCCGGCCGCCGCCGCAGCCCGGCAGGACCTCCTTCGTATTACCGCTGCCTACATCTGATCCCGGCCCTGGGGCACGGCGAGAGGGCGCGAACGTCCCAGGCCTAGGGAGCCGATGGGCCTCTCCCCGAGGTAAGCATACACCAGTAGTAGTATTCTGTCAACCCAGCTAACATACGTATACTAGGCTGCTGCATGCCGCACACAGCAGCAAGTCTCTTCCACTAGAGTTGCATATCCTCTTTCCTCTGCATACGTAGACTGCAACTTGATTAGTCAAATATTCAATCTGCTAGGCACTAGGCTCCCTATTGGTCTATATTCCCTAATGGTTTGGATTCCTCACTACCAGCTTAACTTGCGAAACTTTCAATTTATTCAAACTTTGCCTATTAGAGACAAAGTGTCTCATCATTTTGAAGAGACAAAGTTGATTGTTGTTTGATATGCTCGTTGGTCGTGGCAGAGTATCACAATCGTTCATTTGGTTTGCTAGGTTAGGGGTGATGCCCGGGATCTTCTCAATGAGATTAATTAATTTAGGTTCATGATGTGGGCACTCTATTTGCTGGAATGAAATGGGAAATTAAATGAGAAACAATTGATTGAAGAGGGGCAACCAATGCAGGAACGCTTGACTTTATAAGATAATCTTTTGGTGAACTTTTTTCATGCCACTCATGCTTCTTTCATGCCGATGGTGGTTCATTCAATAGAACACTACTGTTTGAATGAGTTTGCTCTACTAGAAGAGTTTAACTAAGAACATCCAGCCAAATGGTCATTGTTTTCTTTTAATTTAAACATTATGTTACCTTTAAGACGAGCTGGTCAAGGTGAAGGCATGCTTGTTTTTAAAAACAAATGCAGTAGCTTTTACCTTTTGCCATTTTGATACACATATCATAGCCATCAAGCAGTTCAATGGTCACAGTCTTTTCCCCAAGAATACAAAGTCTACTGTAATGAATCTACCGTAATTGTTGATTGCGAAACACCTGGCAGAATTTCCCTGTGCTGTGGTATACTTGTGTACTTTAGAATTTTCAGCTGAAAATGAGTAATTCACATACTTCATAACTTCTTGGAAATGGAGTATTCGTTGTTGTATTCAGCTAGCATCTTTTCCATGCTTATTTTGCTTCTTCTGAGAAATACTATATTTCTACTGTAAATTTCGGTGTGCTAGTTAACATCTGCAGCACGGTCATAACTCGTCTATATATTTTTGTTCTAGGTCCAAAAACCCTCAGGACCAGCCCTGCTGATCCAAGACCGAGCTCTGCAACCTCTCAGGCCGCTGGTGCCCTGGATCCAGCCCACCGACGCCCTTCATCGAGCCCTCCGACACCCTGCATTCAGCACGCCGTCCCTCAGGCCACCTCTACTCTTTTCCTCCGTCGAAGCTCTGAGGAAGAGAAGGCAGCAGCGACACCGAGCTAGGCTCTGAGGAGAACGCAGCAGTGACGCCAAACCGAGCTTGGAGGAGACAGGGTCCTACCTTGTGTGGATCTGCGCTTCCTACTTCCAATCGGAGTGAGTTAATAAAGCTTCATCTTTCTCCTGAAATTTTCTGTGCCGTGCTTAACCCATATGAGGATGCTTGATGCATCTCACATGGTAGTTTGCTTAGTTTTTTGCAGTGTACTTAATTGGGATTATATAAACTATGTTGTGTCTCTAACAATTTTGCAAGATCTGGTAGACTGGAACTAAGTGCGACATTTGCCTTACACCTGAACTTAATGGAGCTATGAATTTTGCATTGATCCATATATACTGAGAAATTACCTCTTCTGCTGTTGGTATAATAGAATATAATGCCATGATTTTCAATGGTATGGTGAATCTGTAGAAAAATAATGTTGTTTGTGGTTGACTGCTCGCTGCTGTATATATGCAAACATCATAATATGATTGTATTGTATCTCTTGGTAAACCTGTAGAAAATAGTTTTTTGTTTGTTTGATAGCCATGTGAATTTTTCCGGTGTCTAAATTCTGAATTTTTAATGAAAACAGAAGAAAAAGAATGGAAGAACGTGACTGCCAACTCACAAAGAGTCGCTGATGATCAGGTCGACACACTAATGAGCACTGGTGATTGTCCTGACTCCAACAATGGTGCAAGTGGCTCTATATTGGTTAGGGAAGAACCTCCAAAAAAGGCAAGAGGGCGAGGGAAAAGAAACTTGACGCAATTTAGAGTGCCTCCACCTAATGAAAAGGTTATGCTGAAGCCTGTGGGTACCCGGTGCGTATATGTAATTTCAATCCTATATGGCTTTGTACGGAAACATTTTTGCTGCTATTTCTTCTACCCACAATGTGTTACTAGTACTAGGATGTGCCCTGTTGGTTCAACATTAATCATTTTTTTCTCACTGATACATTTTAGCTACTAGTTTTGCTTCCTGCAATGTGTTACTAGTACTAGGATGTGCACTGTTGGTTCAAATCTACTACTGTTCTTCCTATATACCATTTTGCATGATATTCAATTTACAAACTGAGATGATATATTCTTTGTTACAGTCAATTCACCTATGTGAACTACAACCCTAGAGACTACAAGTATGGTTCACAAGTTGGAGTTATTATTAGGCGGTTTTACCCGGGTATGGTCAATATCCGTGATGAGGAAGGCAAACTTATTGAAAGGCGGGCAGCAATGTCATGGCATGATTATTACTGCAAAAAGGATCGTGCTGGAATAACATATGCCAAACTAGTCAAGTGTGAATTCTAGGTAATGCAACTAACCTTTTTTCACTCTATGATTTGAATTGAAATAGCTGAATTTTCCTCTTTTATGTATGTAGAGAGTGTTCAAGGTATCTCGAGCTGATGTGAGAAAAGCTGATCACAATTTGGATGCATATCTAATGAAAAGAGTTTCTGATTTGATATATCAAACTTGTTTGGATGCTGTTAAGTTTCATGCAAAATGCAATGACAATGAAGCACGCGACATACATCTTACAGAAGAAGAATACATAAATAGTAAGCTAGAGTGGTGTGCTCAAGATGCTTGGTGCTTTCTGTCAAAGTATTGGGCAAGTGAGAGGTACATGGAAAAGAGGAAGGTAGCTCAAGCTTCACGCCTAAAGTCTGAAGATGCTGCTCAGAACCGAGGAGGTTCGAGGCCATTTGGTGAGACACAACAGCTACTGGTATGAAATCTTTCTTCTTTTGTGGTCTTGTATGAAATCAAGTATTTAAAGATTAGGAAATTCACTTGGGTGGTCTTGTAGGAATATAAATTTGGCCCTGGTAAGGCTAGCACTGTGAACACATATGCTGTGATGAAGTCTGGATTTAAAAAAGTGGACAGCACTGGAAAAAGCGCTCCCATTCCTAGTCGGAGAGCAGAAAAGCGTTTGGTATGTATTTTTGCTTCGCTATGCAACTCCCTCTCTTTGCTTGCTGCCATTTCATCATTAAATGTTTCTTCCTTCATTCTACATTTCTGTATGATATAAATCCAAGTGATATAAATTTGAATCTAACCTAAACATGTAGTTTAATACAACAATTTGTAAATCTAATCGACACCAAGTTTATGATACAAATATGAAAACTATATAAAAAAATTTGAGTGTCTTAATCAGCCTATATGATGGAGGTTATAGCTAAAACAAACTATAGATAAATACATGCAGTTTATTGTGACAGTTTATTATCTCGCTTTCTTAGTTCATATCAATGCTCTGGTATTTTGTCTTAGGCTAACTACATTACAAGAACAAAGCTACCTGAGAATTCAAAAGATTTGGATGCAAACGCATTGTATGTCATGGATCATGGAATGGCCCATGGTAGGGTGCCAATAGCTGATGGTTGTGTCGATAGACAAGCACTTGCAAACAACAGCTAAATCCCATCGTTCTTCAGCAAGAACTGCTGCCTATCAATCCATGGTACATGAATATGAGCAGTTGAAGGAGAGGAATGATGCCTTGGAACAAACAAATAAGAAATTGAATGAGAATAATGAGATTCTCATTGAGGAAAATGGTGTTAATCGTCACTTATCTTTGGTAATAAGCAATCCTTTTCATTTACCGGTTTATTGATCATATGCATTGATCCAACGTGCTTACACATAAATTTCAGACAATTTTTGAAGATCTGAACAAGCAACCTCCTGCTGATCTAATGAACCGTCTAGCAAATCTTGATGCCCGTCGTCATCAGGTAAATGTGGTACTATTCACAAATCTGAGCCTGTTTTCACAAAAATAGTTAGTAATCTAAACAAACATAGCCCACTGTATAATCTCTTTTTACTTGAAGACTGAAACATTTCAAACATACTTGATCTTTTTTAGGTCTCTGAATCATCACATGCTGCCACTCACTCACTTGAAATGCTTAGCAATGACAATGGCATAGTCACTGATGATGATGATGATGAAGATTACAATGAGATGGATGACAGTAACATCTACGATGACAACAGCAGTATCAGTGATGACTTTGATGAAGATGATAGCGGAGGTAGTGAAGGTGACAACATAAGCAACAACCATGAAGAAGAGGATGGCGACCATACCGACGGGGCTGATATCAGTGATAACTGATGCAATGGATGTGATTGGAACCTGACCATTGCTAACCTTTTGGCTTCTTTTGCTAATCATCCATCCTTGGTGCTGTAGTATGTGTATGTGCTGGCTTTTGGCTTCTTTTGCTAACCAGGCATCCTTGCTGTTGTAGTAACTAGTAAGTATATATATATGTGCTGGAAGGTTGCTACTCTATGCTGGAACTTATTATATTGCATGGTTCGGACTCGGTGCTGCAACTCATCATGTTGTATGTCTAAGACAATGAGCTAGTCCTTTTAGTGTAATGGCTGGACACTTGGATGGATCTAGAATGTATTGTGATTGGAACCTGTTGCCTATATTCACATATTGGAAGACATTTGGATAATATATATGCATTTGAAATTTGGCATGAGATGATCCTGTTGTTTGGTAATTTTCATGACAGTTTGAAACTCTCATGAAAACATTCTTCTGTGATGGCCTGAATATATTTTTCGTGGTGTTGTGCCCTCATGAAATGCATTTCATGACGGTGACTCTCACAAAATACTAAATTCTCACGAAATTCATTCCATGACGGTGACTCTCACGAAATTCATTCCATGACGGTGACTCTCACAAAATACTAAATTCTCACGAAATTCATTTCATGACGGTGACTCTCACGAAATTCATTCCATGACGGTGACTCTCACGAAATGTTTAACTCTCACGAAATTAATTCGTGACGGTTACCTCTCATGAAATACCACCAGAAACCCTCATGAAAATACCTATGCAAATCTAGAGGCAACTTTATTTTCATGAGGGTGACCCTCACGAACTCCCGTCAAGAAAATTATCCGTGGCGGCCAACTCTCATGAAAATGAGATTTTCGTGTGTCTATTATCGTGAGAGTTTTTGCGTGACGGTGTACCCTCACGAATTATTTTCGTGAGAGTAAAAGCATATTTCGTGACGTGATTTGCACTCTCACGAAATCTCTGGATTCTGGTAGTGATTACTCCACAACAGCTGATTAATAGATCAAGAAATCAGAAAAAAAGAAGGTAACACTACAATATGTTATCATCCAACCTTGGACACAGTTCTTATAGTGTCAAAACGCCCTTTTGTGCTGTATTTCATAATTATTGATTTCTATGTGGCTCCTAGTTTTTTTCGACAACCAACAAACTTAATTAGCAGAACAACTATCCACAACCACCTGTACATGCTTGTTTATGCATATAAAAACACAATAATACTCAGAAGGTTGCTGTAACATGTACAAACTCCACTTATGTGCTGCAATGAGCTGTAGTGGTTTCCAGTTTACAGCAAGGAGTGCATCCCTGAGTGGACATACTGTTTGGTGTTCCCTACAAGAGCAACGTATATCTGTTCTTACAATAGAGGTGCTGGAGGATATTGAAACATATGCTTGTCTAGCCAGCAGGTGGTGGTGTTCATTGAGTACTTGCTTTAGTACTAGGCTTTGTAATTTTTTGTTCTACTTTTGCCTAATTAAATTGGCAGCACTCCTTCCATAGTTTTGATTAGTTCTACTTTTGCTTAATTACAACCATGTTCTATCCTAATCTTATTCTAATATCCCAATCTTATTCTTTTGGTTAGTAGGTGGACAAGGTTTGACTTGGAGGCTCATAATCAAGCGAGGGCACAGCCGAGGCAATGGCATGTTGCGCTGCTAGGAAACCCTCGAATGCTGCATAGATATTAGGAAGTTTTGTACTGCTGCAAGTTTTAAAAGGTTGTGAAATAATGATTGAATTGTATACTCATTTATGATTGTTGATACTATTTCAATGGTTTGTCAACTTATTGAATGATTGATTATAATTAATATATGCGAGTGCAATCGCTTTTATTATGGTTAATTGGTTTTTGCAATGACAACCGTGGCAATAGCGTATTCATCTCTTGCAACGAATAAAATTGCGTGGCAAATGATACTATTGCCACGGCACAATGGTCGTGGCAATAACGTATGATCTCTTGCAATGAATAAAATTATGTGGCAAATGATACTATTGCCATGGCATATCTTAACATGTAGAACTTTATGCTTAATCATTCATATAACTCACTACCGGAAACAGGGCCTTTGCCGAGTGCAAATTGCTTTGCCGAGTGTCAAAAATCAGGCACTCAGCAAAGACCTTCTTTGTCGAGTGCCGCACTCGGCAAAGAATTGCACTCGGCAAAGAATTCTTTGCCGAGTGCCGGACACTCGGTAAATGACTTCTTTGCCAAGTGCCAGGCTCTCGGCAAAAGCGCGGCACTCGGCATAGGCTGCCCCGCGTAACGGTGTTCGGCCACGTCCTTCTTTGCCGAGTGCCTGCTGTTAGGCACTCGGCAAAGATTTTTTTTTGAAAATACTTTGCCGAGTGCCCCTGACACGGCGCTCGGCAAAGATTCAATATTTTTTTTTGAAATGTCTTTGCCGAGTGCCTAACAGCTTTGGCACTCGGCAAATGGAGGAATTAAAAAAATTACATTTTTTTAAATACCTTTGCCGAGTGCCCCTGTGAGGGCACTCGCCAAAGAGGAAATTTCTAAAAAAAATTCAAAAATCCTCTTTGTCGAGCGCCTTATTCTTGGCACTCGGCAAAGACCCCCTTTGTCGAGTGCCATGCCCCGGCGCTCGACTAATTTTTTTTTTGTTTTTGGCCTCCAAATTTTGTGCAGCCTTTTTAAAGTACCAGGAACTCCTTGTTAGAATTTGAGGATTTTTTGTGGCTTTTTGATATATTTAGTTACTTTATTTCGTTTACTTGAAATTTTTTCGAAAAATATAAATTTGAACTGCACGTGGTACGAATAATGAAATTTAATGATTCAAAAAATGATAGTCATGTTACTGAGTGTAGTGTGAGGCCGTATCCAAGAACGGACCCGAAATTTCGGACATCTTATTCACGAAACATGACCGTGAACTTGCGTGCGAAGTGTTCTTAAATTCTATAAAAAGCAAACGAAGTCCGAAATTATGAAACTTATTGAGATGTCGTGATATCATATGTAGAGGCTATGATAAAAATTTCAGAAGATTTCGTGCACGTTGTCACGTACGATGCTTACAAACCAGGACATCTCTACATGTGATTTGTCCTGGTTTGTAAGCATCGTACGTGACAACATGCATGAAATCTTCTGAAATTTTTATCATAGCCTCCACATATGATATTATGACATCTCAACAAGTTTCAAGATTTTCGGACTTCGTTTGCTTTTTATAGAATTTAAAAACACTTCGCACGCAAGTTCGCGGTCTTGTTTCGTGAACAAGATGTCCAAAATTTTGGGTCCGTTCCTGGATACGGCCTCACACTACACTCAGTAACATGACTATCATTTTTTGAATCATTAAATTTCACTATTCGTACCACGTGCAGTTCAAATTTATATTTTTCGAAAAAATTCAAGTAAATGAAATAAAGTAACTAAATATATCAAAGGGGTCTTTGCCGAGTGCCAAGAATAACTCGGCAAAGTGGTTTTTTAATTTTTTAGAAATTTCTTCTTTGCCAAGTGCCTTCACAGGGGCACTCGGGGCACTCGGCAAAGGTATTTCAAAAAAAATCTATGCCAACGGCCGGATCGGGGCACTCGGCAAAGTTGCCTCCTTTGCCGAGTGCCTCCCTGATCCGACGCTCAGCAAAGGGGCGGGTGGGGGCACTTAGGCGAATTCGGCTGGGCAGTCCAAGCCACACAGATAGACAGCCCCCACGCGCCGCTCTCGGCCAACGCCGCCCCGCGCCGCCGCTCTCGACCGTCCTCGCCAACGCCGGCCCGCCCCCACGCCGCACGCCGCCCTCCCCTCCCCGTGCGCCGCGCCCATGGTCGCCATGCGCCCGCCTTGACCACCATCGGCCGCCGGCCACGTCGTCGTCGCCGCCCGCCCCGCGCGCCATGCATCTGTAACTGCCTGCCCTAGCCTCGCTGGCTGCGCACGTGTGGCCGAGCATGGCTGGCGGGCCACGCCTGCCGCCCGCTAACGCCGGCGAGTGGTGGAGGGGAGGAGGAGGAGGAGGGAGGAGGAGGAGGAGGAGGAGGAGGAGGAGGGGGAGGAGGAGGAGGAGGAGTAGGAGCCGGCCCTGCCCCCGGCCGTGCCCCGTGCACCGCCCGCCCCGACGCCGCCCGTGCCCGACCCCGTTCCCGACTCCGGTGACCCCGACCTCGACCCCGACGTCGCCCGCCCCTACCCCCGACACCCGTCAGGTATGCCCTCTCTCTTGTTGTTGTCGTGGTAGTGATAGTTGTAGTAGTATTAGTTGTAGTAGTAGTCCTAGTGGTAGTAGTAGTATTAGAAGTAGTGGTAGTAGTAGTAGACCTAGTGGTAGTAGTAGTAGAACTAGTGGTAGTAGTAGTAGAAGTAGTGGTAGTAGTAGTAGTAGAACTAGTGGTAGTAGTAGTAGCAATAGTGGTAGTAGTAGTAGTAGAACTAGTGGTAGTAGTAGTAGCAATAGTGGAAGTAGTAGTAGAAGTAGTGGTACTACTTGGATATATTCTTCTGCATGGATTGATATCCAAACTACATGGCTTCTCTTGAGACATATGTGCTTATCGGCCATCGTGCCATTGTTTTTTGCAGGTTTTGGAAACCTCACCGTGCAGGGGAGGTTCTACCGATTTTTTTAAATGACAATATTTTGTTCCATTTTTGTAGAGAAGAGCCCATCGGAGCCGAGTCGGAGTTCCCATCGCCGTGCCGGTCTACCTGCACCGCGTCGCCTCGCCACTGCACCGACCCGCCACGGCCCTGCTAGCCTGACTCCGCCACCACCCTAGGTATAACCCCTCTTTCCGTATCATGGTCATAGATCGCATAACCCAGTTAGGCGTCTTCCATTCGAAAGAGATACGGTTGGAGGTATGCAGATCTTTGCATATCTATGATCGTATCTGTTTTAGATTGTTCATGTTTTTTGGACAGCCCGTGGATGCGTAGATAGGTTAGTTTCCATGGTCTGCTCTGGTCGGAGACAGAGTTTCGGCATCACCTCCCTATTGTCGGGTGGTAGCGCACGGCTAGTCAACGGCATCTTGGGTCTTCTGTGCAGGCAACACTTCCCCGGCATTGTCACGTACGCATCGAAGACAGAGCCAGCCTACTCGTTTGACCACTACGCCATCGCCCTCGATGCGGAGTACCCCAACAAGGCGGCGTGGGTGAAGGCAGAGTTTTGGGTAAGTCTCCCTCACACAACATTGCTCAATACGTCGCATTCATTGGACTTTTCTTGAAATAATGAATGGATACATCGTTTTTGTATGCAGACTTATTACAGATGCGAGGAGGGATTTGAGGCCAGGGCGGAGAAGGTGACTACCAAAGCCTATAAAAAACTCGTCACCGACATGCATCACGAGGTGCGCATCCAGGCCATCGTAACCTACTACGGGTCGAAGCTTGGAGAGAGGAAAACCAAAAAAGACGCAAGAGAGATGCAGCTGACCAGGGAGCAGTACCTTGAGGTAAATGAAGAACATCAATATTGATTCATTTTGAGATTAAGTTAGTTTAATTTGATCTTCTTATATGTCCAATACTTGATGACGTGTAGATGATTCCCTGGTGGTGCCAAGTGTATCCCGAGTGCTGGGCGATGATGGTAGAGAGGTGGTTCACGGAGGAGTACCTCAAGATGCACAGGGATGCCCAGGACCGTCGTTTGCAGATGCAAGGTCCAACACACCATCAAGGTAGCTACAGCCTCGCCGGATACAAACAAGCATGGGTACGTGAATTCATTTATCTATTGTGACGCTCAGTTCTGCTTGATTTCTAATCATTGTGCTATCTTTCTCACAGTCAGCATCACATAGTGGCTAGGCTTGCTCATACTTCTAGGCATGGTGTATGGCCCACAAGGGCAAGGCGACGTCTGATGTCTCCTTCAACCTAGAGGACCCGACCGAGGCATACACGAACCCAAGCGTCCACTCCCGCATCAGTGAGTACACTGAGGTGGCGAGGTCGCTCCATGGGCCAGACCATGATCCGAGCACCCAGGACTTCGATGGAGAGGCCGTCATGAGGGCGGGGCAAGGCAAGAAGCATGGGCGGTTCTGGCTTGGCGACGGCGTCATCGACACGGCCTCTACTCCTCTCTCTCCTAGATCCGAGCACGGAGCATGAGCGAGAGCCCGGCCATTCGCACATGGCCGACCGCTGCATAGCACCGGTCGACGCACTCGAGGTTATTCCTGTTTTACTCGTCATACATTGATCTTTACACACCGTAATTAGCTTTGTATTACTGAAACATTGGAGTGAAATATTGCAGGCCTGGCTGGAACAAGAAATGAGGCAACGTTAGGAGCTGGAGGTGGGCTAGCAGAGGATGGCGGCCCAGCTGGAGGCCAAGCGGCAGGCCCAGGCGCAGAGGCTGACGGACATTACGGAGTTCCTACAAGGGCTTAGGCAACGTGTGGGCTTCTCTCTGCCAGCTGGGCTATTGGTTCCACCTCCGCCTCCGCGTCCTACAGCTGCAGCTACTCCTGTGAGTATGAAAGTTTTTTTACTTTCGCTTGTGCTTTGCTTGTATGGCCTCTACCTTCCTAGATTAGCTATCCAAATAATCTTGTCTCATATGCAATCTTTTCTCCTTTGTGCAGTCTCCATCTAACGGTGGTTCGAATAATCCACCTCATGCACCTCCGAATGATGGAGCTGGGCCTTCACCACAGTCGCAGTGGCCGAGATGAGTGCACGTTGTATTTTTTCATTTGTTGTTCATTTGGTGATGGACTTGTGATATACTTGTGATGCACTTGTGGACTTTGATGGACTTGTGATGGACTTGTGGATTTATTTGGATGGACTTGAGCACTTATTATTATATATGTGATATATATTGTGATGGATGTGATATGTGCGGATGGATGAGATATATATGTGATGGATGAGATATATATGTGATGAATGAGATATATATGTGATGGATGAGATATATATGTGATATATGTTTGTATGAATTTATTTGTCATGATGGAATGTAAAAAAAATTAAAAATTGCCGTTTTGGGTCACTTTGCCGAGTGTTACACTCGGCAAAGGACCCCGTTGCCGAGTGTCATGGTCACAGCACTCGGCAAAGCTGGAAAAATGGGCGCTCGGAAAACCATTTGCCGAGTGCCGACTAGAGGGCACTCGGCAAAGATTTTTTTAAAAAAAATTCAAACTTTGCCGAGCGCTGGCCAGGGGGCACTCGGCAAAGAATTTTTAGAAAAAAAAATAAAACATCTTTGCCAAGGGCCGGATAGAGGGCACTCGGCAAAGAATTTTTTTAAAAAATAAAAAATCTTTGCCGAGTGCCTGCAGGATTGGCACTCGGCAAAGCGACCGTCAACGGGGCCGGCGCCGTGACGGTCGCTTTTCTCTGCCGATTAATTTTTTGCCGTGTGTTCTTTGCCGAGTGCCGCACTCGGCAAAGGCTTTGCCAAGTGCAATTTGGCCTTTGCCGAGTGCCTCAGGCACTCGGCAAAGAACCTGAATCCAGTAGTGACTTATATGATTAGAATTAGAGCTAAGTTGAGGTGGTGGTTCATCGTGCCTTTCGGGTGTGCCCAAGTCTTTTACTTGATCCGTAGGGTCGGAGACCCGGGGGGACTTGGGTAGTTTCTGTGTAATCGAGCGTGGTGCACGGATACATAGGAACAGGTGAATGCATTTCGTACTCCACGGTTGAGGGGTAGGCGGCAGGTGGTGATAGCCATGTCTGTACCTAGTAATCCCCACGTTCGGGTAGGGTGTAGGAGTCTAAATTGTCACATGAGGTTGTTGTTAGACCAGTACACGGTGGCCACCCGACCCAACTCATGCCTAGCTTTAGCTCTAACCATGTAATTTGTATGATCATCAACTGTTCTATGCATGGCTGTATTAGAACAAACCTGCTCCACTTAGGAATATTCTTTAATTCTTTGTTTCTCTTTTATCCTTGAGGTTGGCCCTAAGTGTGTGTCCACTATCCTAAAAATACCATGTTTACCCCTGTTATAAACTTTGGTTCACTTTTCAAGCATGTAATCTTGTTCATATCTATACTAGAATCTTTACACCATGCCTTCTTTTGGGAAAATATAAATAACGATACCATGAATACTTTTGGGTGAAATGCTACAACGACGATAAATCCGTGTGCTTGCGGATATTTTCTGTAATCGTTAAGAACTATCGTGTTGTTGTTCCTTGGCGGCGTTGCTACAATTTATCCAAATCTTAGTGATGGTGCTAAGAAATACCAACAGACATTTCTGGCGCCGTTGTCGAGGATGAATTCTATCTCCATATTTGGTGACTGCGCTAAGAAATGCCAACAGTCGGCGATGCCAAAGCACAGGGGTAGATGTGATGGCGGCGAAAGTATGATGATGGGCAGACGACCGAAAAGTGAATAGCTCCCCAGAACTATGGCACCTGATGATCACGTTCCCCGTTGCCAGATCCTTCAAAGAATGGTCAAAAGGGTCAAATTCGATAGAACAATTATTATCAGAAGGACAGAAATAAGATTCTTAATAATGTGCGGGGAGACAAGAATATTATGCAGATGTAAGGAGCAATAAGTGAACGAAAAAGAAGTGGAACCTATAGCAATAATAGGTAAAGAGGAACCATTGTCGACAATAAATTTTGGTGGGGTAAAAGAAGGAGGATGAACATGGGATAGAAAGTCAGAGTTTGAAACCATATGAGAAGAAGCACCTGAGTCCATATACCAGTTGTTAGTCGGTGGAGGCATGACCATCATGGTGCTGAAGTTGTGCGCCAAGGCCTGTGGTCCCATGTCCAGGCGAATGGAGCCGGTAATGGAGCGTCGTAGTAGGAGGTAGGGGTGGCCGAGCCGGCGAACTACTGCTGTTGTGGGTGCCAGTGAACTGCTGCTGTTGCGGCTGGCCGGCGAAGAATTGCCCCCGCTAAGACTGTCTCCAATAGGTGACCCATATAAGCACCCAAACCTAAAATAGGTAGTAGGAGTCCCAAAATCAGCCTCCAATAGAGTACCTATACGGGAGACTCATTTTGGATTGTCTGAGAGGCACAACCCAAATATGAGTATCCTCTCTCTTGGAAACCCATTTGCAGAAATGATTCTCTTTTGGGTCCCGTTGTTGGAGAGGATGTCGAATGTGTATTGAACCCTTTGACTGTAGCGCTACCCAAACATTGAATGGGTCTTGTATTTTGGGTGTTGTTGTTGGAGATAGTCTAAGCAGGTGCATTTGTGATGAACGCCTAGGGACAAGGAGGCAATGGCGCGAGCGGGGGCCACGGACGTGCACCGGCCTGTCCGGGCCAGATGGCAAAGGTCCCCATGAACGGGTTCTAGTGCAGGGGCTAGGGACCATGCGGGTGACCAGCCTAGCTGGCTCTAGCCGTGTTGGAGCGCCAGTGCTGGCGCATCCGGTTCGAGCCCCCCCTGCGCAGAGCCACCCGATCCGCCTCCCTAGCCACCATAGCTGCTCGGTCCACTACCCTTGCCGCCATGGCCCTGGCCGTGGCCACCTGAGCCACCAGAACCTCTAGAGCGAGGCGTAGGAGGGCGGAATGAAGAAGAAGGCACCACAAATGCCGTCGGGGTGGAAGACTTGCTGGTGAAAGTCACTTCCTCGATGAGCAAATCCACATGAACGTCAGAGTAGGATGGAAACGGGCGTGTGTGCTTGATCATCACCGCCATACGAGAGTACCATTCGTTGATGCCGCGAAGAACATTTAAAACTAAGGTGCAGTCCAAGACCAGCTCACCCAAAGTTCCAAGAGCTTCCGCCATACGCTTCATCTTGTTGCAATAATCGGTGATAGAGAGATCCCCCTAAACAAGAGTCCAAAACTCGATGTCGAGGATGATGGCACGAGTTTCTTTGTTGCCGATAAACTAGTCTTCAAGATGAAGCCAGATGGTCCGTGACGTTGGGGAGACGGTGGAGACGGTATCAATGAGATCAGGCGACACCGTGCCAAAAATCCATGCCTTCATAGTGCAATCCATGCGATTCCAATGTGGATCTCTAGAGAAGTCATCATCGGTGAGCATGAGGCAGTCGAGGGCATATTTGGTCACCTTGTTGAGGAAGAGCGAGCGCCAACTGTTAGTTGATCTCCACCAATAGGCCCAATGGCCTATTGGGCCCTTGTCTTTGCTCCCTGATCGGGGGAGCCCAACCCTAATACAGTTGGTGGGCCCCTGTCGCACAGCACATATAAAAGGTAAGGTGGGGATCAGGGCTCATGCTACAAGGTTCAACGGAGCCACCGTACCCACCTATAGAGAAAACCTAAACCGATCTAAAGCAGTGCTGCCAGCGACGGGAAGCTCCACCACTGCCTCGCCTCTGTTGCCCACGGGATCGCCACTGGACCTCGCCACCGAGCCGAAGCTGCCACGACACCGGCGTCCGCGAGGTTGCTGCGCAACCAGGGCGAAATAGATGAACCTTAAAGAGGTCTACTCTGATCTACGGTTACACAAAGGTAATCTATGATCCTAACATTGGTACCAGAGCCAGGTTACCCGTGTGTAACCCTAACCCTAATCGGGTAAAAGAAACGGAAAAGGGACCGGGGGTGGCGGACGTTACTAGAAACCCGGTCACCACCGCCACCGCACGGGGAAAAGTGCCGGTGCGGCAAGAAAAGAAAAGAGTTCCTTACGGATCTAAATAGAGAAGGGGTTCACTAACCCTAAACTCGTAAAAGCCTTCAACGGAAAGAGAAATAGTAGAAAGAAGAAGAAGAGTGGGTTCGGATTTGGCCGAACCCTAAGTCCTAACCCTAATTTTAACCACATCCCAAATCGGGTTGATCCCAAAAGAAGAAGGGGAAGGGGAAGAAGGGGAAGGAATCAGTCTCGAAAAAGAACAGTGAACCCTAGCATCTCGATCTTGATTCAAAACAAATCGGGTTCAACCGAACCCTAACCCTAACTCACATGGAGAAAGGGAAAAGGGGAAAGCCATTCGGATGAACTCCAAAAATAAAAAGAATTCAAAAGAAAAGTGCAAATCTTGAAACCCTAAACCCAATCGGTTGAATCCGTAGAAAGAAGTAGATTCAAAAGAAAAGAAAGGGAAGAGGGGATAATCTCGCTGATCTCGAATCAAACCAAAAGAAAACACGAATCGGGTTCAACCGAACCCTAACCCTAGATCTCCTTTTCGGGTGAACAAGCGAAAAGAAAAGAAAGCAGATACAACTCAAATCGGAGAAGGGGAAAATGAGACAAACCTCGCCGTGCGTCGGGATGGCCCTTCGCTGGCGCGGGAGAAGAAGGGCCGAGCCGGGGGCAGTTGCTCGCCGGGCTCGGCAAAGGGGGCGCCGCGGCCAGGCCACTCGACGGTGGCATGCTCACCGGTTGGGGAGCACGCGCGCCGGCGAGGGGGCCGGTGACGGCGCCATGGTCGCTCCACCGCCATAGTTGCTCGGTCGCCGCTCGGTGCTCGCTGCGCTGAGAGAGGAGAGAGCGGCGAAGACAAAACGAAGAGAGAGAAGCAGACAGAGCAAATGAGGCTAGGGTTTCTAGCCGTCGCGGCCGAGCGTGGTTTTGACCCCGCGAAGCCTGCGGGTGACCGTCGGATGCGATCCGACGGCGGAGCATGATCGGGCCGACCCGCGGCCCAGGCGGGCGAGCGCATCGGCGTGGCTTTGTCGGCCCAGGCCCAGGTTGCGGCCTGGGTGCGGCAGCGCGCGCGGAGAGTAGCTGGGCCGAGCTGTTTTGCTGGCCGGGCCGAAAGAACAGTGATCAATTTGGGTCATTTTTCATTTTTTTCATTTTCCAGTAAAGGTTTTATTTCCTGGAAATTGATTAATTGGCTCAAAAGAAAAAAATAGAAAAGTAATTTTTCCCTGTGGGTAAAATTCAAGAAATGAGTAAGAGTTTTTTCGCTGCCAAAGAAATTGTTTATTCTCCAGTTAATTTGTACCAACGTGGTATTTAATTGGAGAAAAAGAAAGTTTTTCCGCTGCTAAAGAAATTGTTGATTCTCTAGTTATTTTGAACCAACGTGGTATTTAATTAGAGAAAAAGAGTTTTGACATGATTATGATGTTGTTATTTTCTGACCAACGTTGTTAATAAAAATATCATAATTTTAATGATTTATGCATTAATTCTACTTTTGCCCAATGGTGATGTAGAATTAGTGTATAAGAACAGTTGTAAATTTTAATGATTTATGCATTAATTCTACTTCTGCCCAACGGTGATGTAGAATTAGTGTATAAGAACAGTTGTAAATTTTAATGATTTATGCATTAATTCTATTTATGCCCAACAGTGATGTAGAATTAGTGTGTAAGAAAGTTGTGAAAGTTAAAGATTTATGCATTAATTCTATTTCTGCCCAACGGTGATGTAGAATTAGTGTATAAGAATAATTGTATGTTTTGATTTTGACCAACGTTGGAATCAAGGCATGCAAATGGTGTTATTTTTATGTTAAGAAAAGGTTTGACCTGGTTTTAATCTTGGCTGAGGTGGACTGGGTAGTCACCTCACCGTGTCCCACTAAGTCTGTGGTACCGGTGAGGGAGACAAAAGAGAATGATGCCAATTAGGCAACTAAAGAAAGGGATTTTGAATCTCAAAAGATGTCCTATGACTTTGAGCATAGGAAGTGGGTCACTACCAACATGAAATGTTTGGCTATGATAAAGAACACGATTGAGCCTGCAATTGTGGACTCAATCCCAGAGTGTGACACGGTCACGAGTACCTCGATAGAATAAAGAGTCAGTTCACTGGCTCTTCAAAGATATATGCTACCCAGCTGATAAAGCAGCTGATGACAGAGTGTTACTCTGGAAATGATGGCATAAGAGAGCTCAAGATGCATCGTCGAAATTATGGCACTGTCGTTCAAGCCATATTTCGAGGGGGAGAATAGAAAGACTAGTTAAGAATGATATTCTTCCTCCATTAGAGCTCTAAGATTTAGAGATTTAGAACAATGCAAGAGAATGCATAAAAGGAAAGTATGTAAAGAAAGATGACAAACGAAGCGCAGGAATTTTATAGATTATTTACACAGACATATGTGGTCATTTTCCTGTAAAGAGTGTGGATGGTTATGATTCATTCATAACATTCACAAATGATTACTCCTATTATGGCTATATTTATCCAATCAAAGAAAGAATAGAAGCATTGGATAAATTTAAGATATTAAAGATTAAGATAGTCAGGTCTGACTGTGGGGGAGTATTACGGTCGGCATACCCTAAAAGAATGGCATAGTAGCCCAATATTCTACACCGGGCGAACCTCAGCAGAATGGAGTAGCTGAAAGACGCAATCGTACAATGAATGGATATGGTGGGTAGTATGATAAGTTACTCCATCTCACAGTTGAGCCTGTGGATGGAGGTGTTAAAAACCGCCATTCATATTCTCAATAGAGTACCAAGTAAGTCGGTGCCCAAAACACCGTATGAGTTGTGGATAAGAAGAGTACCCTCACTAAACCACTTACGTGTGTGGGAAGCCCTACTGAGGCTAAAGTATTTAACCCTAATATTGGGAAGCTAGATCCCAAAACAGAGAGTTACCATTTCATTGGCTACCCCAAAAAGTCAAAAGGTTTTCATTTCTAGTGTCTAGAGAGACTTACAAAGTTTGTGGAAACGAGACACGCTGTCTTCCTAGAGGATGAACTGATGAGGGGGAGCATGGTAGCTCGAGAAATTGACCTTGAAGAGAAGCACGTGTATGCACCCACTTCGATGATTCATGAGCCATTTTTCTCACTACTTGCTGTCGCTGCACCGACAGTGCAAGATACTGTGGTGCCAGCACCTGTTGTTATCCCACCTGTGGCAACAATGAATAATAATGAGGAACCTGTTCTTCAGGATCCTATAGAACCTATTGCCACAAATGAGGGGGAGCAACAACAGCCTCAAACAAAAGATGTGCCAAATGTGGAGGCCCCTAGAAGGTCTCAAAGAATTAGAAAATCAGCTATTCCTACTGATTATGAAGTGTACAACACTAAGGAATTTCAAATGGAGGATGATCCCACCTCGTTTGAAGAAGCCATGAAAAGTGATCATTCATCAAAGTGGCTTGAGGCCATGGAAGATGAAATGAAATCTATGAATACCAATAAAGTTTGGGATTTCGAGATAATTCCTAAAGGAGCCAAAACAGTAGGCTGTAAATGGGTCTACAAAACAAAACTTGACTCTCAAGGGAATATAGAGAGATATAAAGCGCGACTTGTGGCAAAAGGCTTTATGCAAAGAGAAGGGATTGATTATAATGAGACATTTTCTCCAGTCTCATGTGAAGTTTCCTTCAAAATCATAATGGTATTAATGGCACATTACGATTTAGAATTACATCAGATGGATGTAAAGACGACATTTCTCAACGGAAACTTGGAGGAAAATGTTTACGTGGCACAACCAAAAGGTTTTGTCATGGAAGGAAAAGAACGAATGAGATGCCGCCTAAAGAAATTCATTTATGGATTAAAACAAACTTCAAGACAGTGGTACTTGAAGTTTGATCAGATAATAAAGAATTTTAGGTTTAAAAAAATGTAGAGGACAATTGTGTCTATGCAAAGTTTAAGAATGGGAAGTTTATCTTCCTTGTCCTGTAAGTAGATGATATCTTACTTGCTAGTAGTGATGTCAGTCTGCTACAGGAGACAAAGAAGTTTTGTCCTCAAAATTTGATATGAAAGATCTTGGTGAACCTTCGTTCGTTCTAGGGGTCGAGATTCACCGAGATAGAAGAAAAGGGGTATTAGGACTGTCACAAAAGGCATAAATAGAAAGAATCTTAAAGAAATTCAGCATGCACAAAGGCAGTCCCTCACCTGCTCCTATAGTCAAGGGCGACAGATATGGGGATTATCAATGCCCCAGGAACCAATATAAGCTCAATCAAATGAAAGTGGTTCCATATGCTTCAGCTGTCGGAAGCTTGCAACATGCTCAAG
Organism: Miscanthus lutarioriparius; assembly: GCA_904845875.1. Classification (NCBI taxonomy): domain Eukaryota; kingdom Viridiplantae; phylum Streptophyta; class Magnoliopsida; order Poales; family Poaceae; genus Miscanthus; species Miscanthus lutarioriparius. Next base: position 32,470,708 of record CAJGYO010000014.1, on the reverse strand, counting down.
TATGTACGCGCCATGACTTGGCATTTGTTACCGGGTTACTTGGCAGATTCCAGAGCAATTCTGGAACAGAACACTGAAATTAGTAAAGAAAGTCTTGCATTATTTGCAAGGAACGAAATGCCTCATGATGACATATAGAAGATCCGATTCACTCCACATAGTGGGATATTCAGATTCTAATTATGCGAGAGATGATAGAAAATTCAGAAAGTATATGTATTCACTCTCGAAAAAGGGGAGCTATTTCATGGAAAAGCTCAAATGCAAACCGTCACTACATCGTCCACAATGTATGACAGTTTGTAGCGTGATATGAGGCAATGGGGCAGGTGAACTGACTAAAGAAGTTCATACCCGGTTTTGAAGGTGGTTGACGACATCTATAGACCACTTAAGTTATACTACGATTATAATCTGGCAGTACAGTACGCTCACAACATAAGTCAAGTGGTGCTGCCAAACACATTGACATAGAGTATTATGTTGTAAAAGATAAAGTCCGAGATCAAGTCATAAATCTTGAGCATATAAGTACAGAAAGGATGCTCGCGGATCCGCTTCCAAAAGGCTTACCACCCAACGTGTTCAGAGAACATGTAGCTAGCATGGGTTTAAGGGAAAGCCTAAAATTCCTAGACAAAAGAAGGCTCAAAGATAAATATCTATTTCAAAACAGAGTAGTGTGTTGTAGCTGTTAAGTCTATCGGCAATGGACCGTGACGATGAGACATGCTCTATGCGCTAATCTATAATGGAATGAACAAAAGTAAATGAAATTGAAAGATGATAGTGAGATCAAGGGGAGAATGTTAGTTGATCTCCACCAATAGGCCCAACGGCCTATTGGGCCCTTGTCTTTGCTCCCTGATCGGGGGAGCCCAACCCTAATACGGTTGGTGGGCCCCTGTCGCACAGCACATATAAAAGGTAAGGTGGGGATCAGGGCTCGTGCTACGAGGTTCAACGGAGCCGCCGTACCCACCTATAGAGAAAACCTAAACCGATCTAAAGCAGTGCTGCTAGCGACGGGAAGCTCCACCACTGCCTCGCCTCTGCAGCCCACGGGATCACCACTGGACCTCACCACCGAGCCGGAGCTGCCACGACACCGGCGTCCGCGAGGTTGCAGCGCAACCAGGGCAAAATAGATGAACCCTAAAGAGGTCTACTCCGATCTACGGTTACACAAAGGTAATCTACGATCCTAACACCAGCGACTATAGAAGGTGGATGTCTGCTCGAGGACGAGGGGGGTCATCGTCTTGATGTTGATCACCTTGTTAAGCTTGCTCGGCGTTCTCGTACTCGGCGATGCGCTAATCGGCCGCCTCCGCCCGAGCAGTAGCGGCATCCGTCCAAGCAATAGCCGCCTGGGCCTGGGCGGTGGCGGCTTCGGCAGCAGCCGATGGCCTCCGTGGTCGCTTCTTTGGAGTTCGGCGTCTGAAGGCATGTCAATGTCGCATGGAAGAGCTTGACGCTTGTGAAGCACGCGCGTGTAGAGGACGTCACCCGGCGAAGGCGGGCACCGACCTAGCGATGGAGTCCTTGGCCTTCTCGTGGCGCCGATCGACTTGAGGATCTTGAGCGCCTGGGAGGTCTTGTCGGGGCGGATGGCGACAGAGTCCTTGGCCTTCTCAGCGTCGCGGTGGGGTCGCAGAGTTGATCGAGTCGCGGTTCCCACGACGCGAGTCGTGGATGGAGTCACGCTTACAGGTGGCGTCGCGCGTGGCGCGGCCAGGCGGGTTACGGACAGCGCTTCTAGGCGGTGGGGTCGGTGAAGACGACATGTCGAATGGGACCACGATGCCTGGCCGCGATGCCAAGTACACGAGGTCTGTGAAGCCGTGATGACGACGCGGGCTTCTGACGGGTACGCAAGGCCACTTCCCACGACGCGAGCTGTGGGGGATAGACCCCCGGGTACCACAAGATGGTACATGGGCCGCACCATCCGAGGTGGCCTGGCCCGTGAGATCAAGGCGTGCACGGCGCTGCTTGGCGTGCACCGCAAGACATTGTAATAGTACCAAATAGGATACTTTACTTGTAACCTTGTCCCTTCGGAGTATATAAGGAGGGGCAAGGGTCCCCTAGAGGACAGACCCAAGGAGGTTAATCTGTATACATCTCAATACAATACACCAAAGACACAGGACATAGGGTATTACGTCGATCAGATGGCCCGAACCTGTCTAAATCGTTGTCTCTGCGCCTTGTGTCACCATCCGGTTCCTGATTACACGCATCCTACCGATAATCTACCACCACAGGCACCCCCCTCGGTGGACTGCCGACCATATTTCGTCGACAGTGGCGCGCCAGGTAGGGGTCCCCTTTAGGGGATCGTGCGCGCTGATCTCTGACGAACCAGATGGCGTACCTCAAGATCATCTACACGTCCTCGGCAACGGCCTGTGCTTCCAACCACTCGTACAGGTTGTCGTTGAGGAGGTGCTCGAAGAACAGCAGGCTCGTCGCATCGTCTGATCTCAAGACGTTGCACAGGAGTTTCACCACATTCCCGATCGTGCTCAAGATCTCCACCAACGATCGAGTCGACTGTCGTAGATCCTGCACGGGGCTATACATCTGCAAGCCTGGCATCGGGCGTTACGTTGATTCCGCCGAAGATCCAATCGATCTCAGGCTTACGTCGATCGACCACACGCAAGACCTGTGGCTGCACGAACGGTGCAGACAAAGTCGATCTAACTCGGACTCGTCTCGTGCACGAGCGCCAGTCAACGAAAGGACTCAACGCCTCCGGACGATTTGCCGCAGTCAGAGTAGCCGTTCAGCAGCGTGACCCGGCCGGCCAGATCATTCAAGCTCTAAGTCCATGGACTCCGTCAAGCTTAATACCAGAAAAATATGAGTCACGGTGACATCAACAACGCGTGCTAGATCCAATCTAAAATTTGCACGAAGGAATACGTATGCATCTACATCACCACGCAAGCAAGCACAAGAAGGCTGCGTCTGAGACATGCCATGCCATCTACAGCATCATGCATGCTTGATGACGCAAGCAAGCAATCTATTGGAAGAACCGATCTACATGCAAGCCAATGACAAACAAGCAAGCTAGATCATCATGCAAGCCGCAGATACTTCCGTGTATACATGCATCTACGCTCGATGTTCTCACGAACAGTTTCGGCAAGCTAGATCATCATCCAGTCGCCGAGATCCAATCAAGACGTACGGCCTACAGCCGCATACATGCAACCTGCTCAACAGATCAATTGGTCATATCAACTAGCAAACCAGGAAATCTAATCTACGATCTACGGACTCCATGCGAAGCTGATTGAAGTAATCCAGATATGCAGCTTGCATGTGCTTATACGGATTTGCATGCATGCAACTATACAAGTATGAATCTACAAGGGCACATGCATGCATGCGGATTGACACCGCTGAGCTCCGACCACGTCGACCACGGACCACGTCGACCACGTCCCGAGCAGCTCCACCGAGCTCCGACCACGTCGACCGCGACCACGTCGACCACGTCCCGAGCAGCTCCGCCGAGCTCCGACCACATCGACCGCGACCACGTCGACCACATTCCGAGCAGCTCCGCCGAGCTCCGACCACCTCGACCACAAGACTACGTCGCAATGATGATCGCCGTGAAGAACGGCGCTACAACAATCGCGACCACAGTCATGACGACAGGTCGAAAAGCTCGAGGACCGGACAACTTCATCGCCAACGACACGTCAAGCCATCTCTCAAACATCGCAACACGCCGATTACTCCCACCGGTCGTCAATAAAGCTAAGTATTATTTTTAATTGAAAATTTCTTCGATCATCGTACACCTCCGCCGACCACCCTTAGGGTGCGCTCCGCGTCGAATTTTCTCCATACATACAATTCAAAACATGTATAAGTTTTTACAATGGTTCGCCGAAACGTTTTCCTTCCTGCTTGAGAATCCCAGAGCCGACACTGTCTCCGGCTCCACCCTACGCGTGCATGAGAGTCCGCCCTCTGCGCTACGGGTAGTCGGCGATCGCTCCCCGGTAACATCGGCACTCTACGGCGGCGGCATTCCGTTCGCACTCGGCGCCACGAGATGTTGGTCAGCCCTGTATCATGGCGCATTCTTCAGACGAGTTAATACATCGTGCTACGCCACTACATAACAAAAGGGCTAAAAACAGCTAATGTTATTTTTTGAATATTACACCAAGTATGATTCATCGCCAACCAACACCAAGTGTTTACTTCACCTCCTCTGAGAGAGGTCAATATATTTCGTACATCATCATGTACTACCGCTCTCCGTGTTTATTTTTCAGAACATAGTTGGGTCAACGAGCTCATGCTTGGGGCTCGCCAAGACCACCACTACGGTGCTCGAGGACTCGGCGAGACCACCCTTGTGCTCGGGGACTCGCTGAGACCACTCCGTGCTCTAGGACCCTCGGGGACTCGCCAGACCACTCCGTGCTCTGGGACTTCTGGCCAGACCACTCCGTGCTCGGGGACTGCCTCGATCACTCTCCGACCACGGCTCGGGGACTTCGTCGCTCGCTCCTTGGCCTGTGCTCGGGGACTGCCTCGATCACTCTCCGACCACAGCTTTGGGACTTCATCGCTCGTTTATCAACCCACGCACGGGGACTGCCTTGACCACTCTCCGACCACAGTTCGGGGACTTCATCGCTTCGCTCCTCGACACATGGGCGGGATTGCCCCGACCACTCTCCGACCACAGTCCAAGGACTGTTCTCCTCGGCTACATGTGACTTAGACTCACATACAGTTGAGAGGCATTTATTTTCTTTGACCTTGCTATAAGGCTCATACTTCACCTTCCAGCAAGCTCGGGGAACCTTTCAGCATCATACTTTATTACACCTCACACTCCGACCGCGAGTCAAACCAGGGCCGTACAAACCTTTCAGGATAACGTGTCGGCTAAACCTAAGACAACTAAGCGAGCGCCAACACGTTCTAACTTAGTTACACCAACATTATATCCGAGCTTAAACATGTTTTCTACAAAAACAAACAAGCTTATGTTGATATACTGATTCACGTTATTACAAGCTTGCACGAAAAAGGTCCAAGTTTACAATAACACAACTACATCTTCTTGTACTGCTATAGCCTACACTATTTGGTCGGTCAGCACGCGGCGCTTGCTTTCGTCATTGGGCCGACATCGTCTTTCGGGTCTCGGGGACTCTGGCATTGATCGAGCTAAAGAAGATGGCCCCGCTGATGCCTGGCTGGTCGAGACCGCAGGCTTCGCCGGTTGGCTTGAAGATGACGGCGCTCCCAGCTGACTTGTTGATGGCGTTCCTTGTACGGGTGCTGTCGCACCTCCACACAGACCTTGCTACAAGGCTCATACCTCGCCTTCCAGCAAGCTCGGGGACTACAACAACCGTCTGGCTACCTGCGACAACAACAGCCTACAACAACAGCCTTACGACCTCGACGTTACAGCGACAACAACCGTCCGGCTACGTGCGATGGGACTTCACCTCTGAAGCATCCAGCTCCGACTCGCCTGGATTTTGGCCGGGACCAACACCAGGAAGCAAGTCGGCGAGAAGCCAGGCGACCTCAGCTCTGCAGCAAATTTTATCAAGATCCGATCTTAAAACTAGCGACGAGATCGGAATCTGTCCCACGTGCATCTCGTGTTGGCAAATACGAAGTCAAAGCTTCAGCCACGGCATGCATCAACGACGAGACTTGAAAGCAGCGTTATGACATCACGTCATGATCTACACCACCATGCAAGCTAATTATAGCTTCCATGTACGTCAGACAAGCAAGCAAGGTCACGCTCGATCAGGAGCCCACGGCCGTGATGCTCTCGCTCTCGCTCAACACTACGCCTCCGTCGGGTCACCTGGCCGTGCATGAGCGCGTGCAGCCCCATGGCAAGAAGGTCGTGTCCGTCTGGCGCCATTGTCGACATGGTAGCCCGGCTCGGGATTGCCGCGGGTGCACGCAGGATTGCGTAGAGAGAGCGGACTCTAGTCGGATAAGAGCCGATCAGCAAGCAAGTAAATTATGCGGGGCTTATGTCACCATGACATGAACATGATCCAAGAAATCTAGCCAAAAGTGATCGACGTATTAATATTGGTTTCTGCATATACGTGCTTACGCATGCACCGGTCACACCTGCAAAAATCCTCGTGACTTGTCTCTAACATGGGATCGACTATGCGGGTTCGCCTACGACTTCGCGCACCCATTCGACTGCGCCGAGCCACCCGAGCCTCCGAGCAAGCTGCAGAAGGATGACGTCGCCCGGACTACTTACTCTGACTACCCGACGCGTCGCAATGATGACCACCGTCATGATGACAACTCTCCGACCACAGCTTGGGGACTTCTACGCTCGCCCTTCAACCTGTGCTCGGGGACTGCCTTGACAACTCTTCGACCACAGCTCAGGGATTTTCGCCGCTCGCCCCTCGACCTGTGCTCGGGGACTGCCTCGACCACTCTCCGACCACAGCTCGGGGACTTTGCGTCTCAACTACATGCGACTGGCGACTCGCATACAATTGGGATATTCTTTCTCGTTTATACCTTGCTACAAGGCTCATACCTCGCCTTCCAGCAAGCTCGGGGACTACATCGGTACGATGCACCTACCGGTGCATCTCATATCGCCTGTACGACGATTGGATTCTCAACTTAACTGGAAATTCTTTTTAGACCCTGGCACCACGTGCCTACGTCACCTACTACCAGGCTCGGGGACTAAGTGGGCACACTTCACCTTGCGGTGAATGTGTTTGTTTTTCGACCTCTACGCCTCTGATGATCAAGGACGCTACGCTTCAAGAGGCACTTACATTTCTTTTCAGAAATACAAGTGGGCACACTTCCCAAGACGGAAATCTTTTTCTTTTTTCTTAAGAGCACCATACATTCTTCGGACAACCTACTTCTCCGGCGACGACGGTGGTTAGAGACGTCAAGGACTCAAGCTTCACTGTTCGGAGAAGGTTGAAATGGCGTGTCGCATCAGAATACATGGCGCTCGGGGACTAGCTGTGGGGGATAGACCCCTGGGTACCACAAGATGGTACATGGGCCGCACCATCCGAGGTGGCCCGGCCCGTGAGATCAAGGCGTGCACGGCGCTGCTTGGCGTGCACCGCAAGACATTGTAATAGTACCAAATAGGATACTTTACTTGTAACCTTGTCCCTTCGGAGTATATAAGGAGGGGCAAGGGTCCCCTAGAGGACAGACCCAAGGAGGTTAATCTGTATACATCTCAATACAATACACCAAAGACACAGGACGTAGGGTATTACGTCGATCAGACGGCCCGAACCTGTCTAAATCGTTGTCTCTGCGCCTTGTGTCACCATCCGGTTCCTGATTACACGCATCCTACCGATAATCTACCACCACGGGCACCCCCCTCGGTGGACTGCCGACCATATTTCGTCGACACGAGCCGGCCGGTGAAGCCACGATTCCCACGACGCGGGCCACGACGCAGAGGCACGACGTCGGGATGGAGAGGCGAGCGACGCAGAGGACGAGCGTGGACGCGGCATCGGGGTAGCGGGATGGCGCCCTATAGAGGCGCGCAGAGGTGGAGAGGCGTCGGGTGAGTCCGACGTTCTAGGGGCAGAGGAAGCAAAGGGATCGTGACCCTTCTGATACCACATTGGAAGATTAACTCAACTTATATTTCCATTAACTTAAGAAGAGGTGTTTCTGTAGGAGTACATGGGGATATCAAAGGATAGAGAATAATGGAAAATAAAGAGTTTAACTAAGACTAGAAACTGAGTACACTAACACATCCCTATAACATATTTTAGGAGGAGAATAATGGCCCACCAAAAAAAATCCTTTGATGACAAGCATTGGCCTGAGGTTCGTTCGATCAACGGCTATACTATATTCATGGGGTACTTGTTGATGGGTGTGAGGGAGCTTGGTTTGCTGGTGCTTAAACTATCTCCAACAACAACACCTAAAATATAACACCCATTCAATGTTTGGGTAACGCTATAGTCAAATGGTTCAATACCTATTCGATATCCTCTCCAACAACCGGATCCAGAAGAGAATTCTTTCTGCAAATGAGTTTTCAGGAGAAAGGATATTCATATTTAGGTTGTGCCTCTCAGACAACCCAAAATAGATCTTCCATATAGGTACTCTGTTGGAGACTAATTTTAGGTCTTCTACTACCCATTTTAGATTTGGATGTGTTGACGAGTCTGTTTAGGATAGACCTGGTCTTGCTATTGTAATGGCACGATTGTGCATGGCTGTTGGTGACCGTGGTCACCATACCGAGAAGGGTGCGGCGCCCTGCGTGGTGAGCCGCTCCTTCACCCCTGTAATCCGTATATATGAGCCGCACAGGCCATTGTAGTTGTTGTTGGCTCGTATTCTTCTTGTCTACATGGTATCATTTGTCTAGGTTTCTTCTTCTTGCCAACCGCCGCCCTGCCGCAGCCCTCACGCCCGACCACCGGCGTCTCCCTTCTTCCGCCGCCAACCCTCTCCACTATGGATCTCCATCCCTTGTTCGACGGTGACGTCGAGGATCACTCCCAGTCCTCGTTCGATTTCGCGCCCGACGACGGTGCCTCCTTCACCGACGCGATCGTGCTCCCCCACTCCCCAGCCACCGTTCTCCGGACCATGAACATTCGTCACCACGTTCCGGTCGAACTCGATCTCCAAGAGTCCAACTATGCCGAGTGGCGGTGCTTCTTCGATGCCGTCGCCGGAAATTCGCCTCACCAACCACCTCTCCACATCACCCACTTCGAAAATCGTCGTGATCCCGATTGGGCCATGCTCGATCAATGCATCCTCGTTGGATCTACAACACGATCTCGAAGGATGTCCGCGTGATAGTGCGCTGCGTTCATGGCGACGGCGATGCCATCGGCGCGCGATCCACGCCCGGCCGCGACAACGAACTCCACCGCGCCGTCTACCTCGAGGCTAAATTCCGCTCCATCGTGCAAGGCGACATGGACATCACGGCGTACACCGGCAAACTGAAGCAGCTCGCCGACGCTTCGGGATGTCGGCCACCGGTCTGCGAGACGCCCCAGTCCCGAACATGTTACGCGGCCCCTCCACCAAAGTACCGCCATGCCGTTCGGTCATCACCGCCGGCAGCCGCCATTACACTTTCCTCTCCGCGACGCTCCTATCTCGCTGTTGGAGGAAACGAGACGATGCGAGCACGCGAAGTCTCGCTGCCAAGACGCACTCATGGCGGCAGAGGCTCTGGAGCCGGGCGGATCAAAGAACGGCGGTGCCACGAACATTGTGTCTCGGCCCGTGGCTCCCTCCTCGGGCGACGGCAACTCCGGGGCCTCCGGTTCGACTGGCGGTCCGCGCCAGGGCAACGGCGCGCCGAACCGCGGAGACTACAATCGCGGTGGCCGCAGACGCGGGCGTGGTCGCGGTGGACCTCCCGGACCGCGACCTCACGCCTGGCAGCCCGGTCAGCCTGGCCCGAACCCCTGGACGGGCATGGTTCAGGCCTGGCAAATGCCCTTCCGTGTTCCAGCGTCGGGCGTGCTCGGACCGCGGCCAGGCACGCAGGCCACCCAGGCGCTCCACGCTGCTTCTCCGGCGTTCAACGGCACTGCTCCACCCAATCAAAATGACGTCTGGAACCACCAGGCCATGCTCGCTGCGCTGGTGAACTCCGGCGTTCCGCCATCCGGACCACAGAGCGCCGAATGGTACTTCGACACCGGTGCCTCGTCACACAGTCTTCCAACGCTGGTAACCTCTCCGCTCTTCAGCCGGTTCATACTCCCACACCGATCATCGTTGGCAATGGTGCCACGCTCCCGGTCACTCACCGCGCGCGTCCCCCAGATTGCCACAACACGAGCACCCCTTTACCTTGATAATATTCTGGTGTCGCCATCTCTTGTCAAGAACCTCATATATGTCCGTTCACTGACTCGTGATAACAATGTGTCTGTTGAATTTGATCCATTTGGTTTCTCTGTCAAGGATCTTCCAACGCGGGCGGAGATTCTCCGATGTAACAGCAATGGAGAGCTCTATCCCTTGGCGTCCCCTTACCCCCAGGCTCTGGTCACCACTGCACCGACTATGGAACTGTGGCACCAGCACTTAGGACATCCCGGGCGTCATCAATTTCACAAGACTTTGGCCAACCTCGACCTTCAATTCACCAGATCCTTCAATAACACGTGTGAAGCCTGCCAGCTAGGCAAACACGTTCGGCTGCCATTTTCCTCTTCCAATTCAGTCACATATGTTCCATTCCAGATTGTTCATGCTGATGTTTGGACATCCCCTTTGTCTAGTTTTTCCGGTTTCAAATATTACCTAGTGTTGATTGATGATTACTCTCATTATGTGTGGACCTTTCCCTTGCGAGCAAAATCTGAAGTCTATAATTGCATCACTGCTTTCCACTCATATGTTCTGACTCAGTTTCAAATGCCTCTACTTGCTGTTCAAACTGACAATGGGCGCGAGTTTGACAATGCTGCAATGCGCTCCCACCTTGCTGCTCACGGTGCTGTTCTTCGTCTTTCTTGCCCATATACGTCATCCCAAAACGGCAAGGCGGAGCGCATCATTTGCACCATCAATGACTGTGTCCGCAGCCTCCTATGCCATGCCGACATGCCTGGCACTTTTTGGGTTGAGGCTCTCGCTACAGCTACTCACCTCATCAACCGCCGTCCATGTCAGTCAAGCGGCTCCATCACCCCCTTTCAGCGGCTGCTAGGCACCCCACCTGAATTTCGCCACCTAAGAGTCTTCGGCTGTCTCTGCTACCCGAACCAATCCTCCACTGCCGACCACAAACTCAGCCCTCGCTCCTCACCTTGTGTTCTTCTCGGCTATCCCACAGATCACCGTGGATACCGGTGCCTCGATCTTCAGACTCGACGGGTGATCACATCTCGGCATGTTATATTCAACGAAACCCAGTTCCCGTTCTCTTCTGAAGAGTTTTAGGCCACACCGGCAATGGCTAGATCCGCTACAGTGCCAGATTTAACTGACTCCCCTATTTTTATTCAGGCTCCACTCAACTCCCGTCAGACTCGGGCGCCGCAGCCTCGCTCCGCATCAGCAGCACCGCCGATTCCGCCGGCCACGCCCATTGCGTCCCCGCCAGTCTCCCCCACTCCAGCTGCCAATAACACCGAGCCCTCCCCTTCAGCTCCTTCAGTTGCACCACACTCCGCAGCCGGCCCTACATCGCCGCTTCATCCAGCCGCACCAGCGCCAGCCCTAGGCCATCACATGGTCACCAGATCGCGCGTTGGGACCTTTAAGCCCAATCCACGCTACGCCATGTTCTCCTCCACTTCCCCATCACCTATTCCCAAATCCGTGTGGACTGCTCTAAAGGACCCGAACTGGCTCGCCGCCATGACTGCTGAGTTCGACGCTCTGCAGCATAATCGCACCTGGCGCCTGGTTGATCCACCGCACGGCGCCAACATTGTCACCGGGAAGTGGGTCTTCAAGCATAAGTTCAATCCCGATGGGACTCTCGAGCGGCATAAAGCCCGGTGGGTGGTTCGTGGCTTCACGCAACGCCCTGGAGTAGACTTCGGCGAAACCTTCAGCCCTGTCGTGAAGACGGCCACAATCCGCACGGTGCTTACCATTGCCGCGTCACGCAATTGGCCAACCAAGCAACTTGATGTGTCTAACGCGTTCTTGCATGGCCATCTGAAAGAGCAAGTCTTCTGTCAACAACCGACGGGGTTCGTCGACGCCGCGCGACCCAATGCCGTCTGTTTGCTCGACAGATCACTCTATGGTCTCCGGCAAGCGCCCCGGGCCTGGTTCGAACGGTTCGCTGCCTTCATCAAGACATTAGGCTTCGTCGCCACCAGATCCGACTCGTCGCTCTTCACGTTACGACGCGGCGGTGCAACTGCATACCTTCTTTTGTACGTCGACGACATCATCCTCACCGGCTCCTCCACTGCGCTGCTCAACCTCATCGTCGACAAGCTGCGCGCCGAGTTCGCCGTCAAGGACATGGGCGATCTGCGATTCTTCCTCGGCATTGATGTACGCCGCACAGCACAGGGCTTCTTCCTCTCCCAAGAGCGCTATGCCACCGACATCCTCGACCGCGCCGGCATGACCTCCTGCAAGCCGGTCTCTACACCGATCGACGCCAAGTGCCGGCTGGACAATGATGGCGCAGCGATCGACGACGCCACACACTACCGCCAGCTCGCCGGCGCCCTGCAGTACCTCACCATCACGCGCCCCGACATCGCCTTCGCCGTCCAGCAGGTATGCTTGCACATGCATGATCCACGGGCGGCGCACCTTGCGTTGCTCAAACGCATTCTGCGCTACGTCCGCGGCACGACGTCGCTCGGGCTACACCTCCGCGTCTCCTGCACCCTGAACATCACTGCATATAGCGATGCGGACTGGGCGGGATGCCCAGAGACGCGGCGTTCGACCTCAGGGTTCTGCGTGTTCCTTGGGGACACACTCGTCTCGTGGTCGTCGAAGCGTCAGCCGACGGTGTCGCGTTCCAGCGCGGAGGCAGAGTACCGTGCCTTGGCGAACGCCGCAGCTGAGTGTATTTGGCTTCGCCAGCTGCTCGGTGAGCTATACTGCACCGTCAACAAAGCGACCGTGGCCTTCTGCGACAATATCTCGGCCGTGTACATGTCCAGCAACCCAGTGCATCATAAGCGCACAAAACACATTGAGCTCGACATCCACTTCGTCCGCGAACGAGTTCAAGCCGGCGAGATGCGTGTTCTTCATGTTCCAACCAATGAGCAGTATGCCGAGGTGCTCACTAAAGGTCTTCCAACAGCCTCGTTCGAGAGTTTCAGAACCAGTCTTTGTGTTGTAAATACAAAGCAACAGACTGAGGCGGGGTGTTGACGAGTCTGTTTAGGATAGACCTGGTCTTGCTATTGTAACGGCACGATTGTGCATGGCTGTTGGTGATCGTGGTCACCATGCCGAGAAGGGTGCGGCGCCCTGCGTGGTGAGCCGCTCCTTCACCCCTGTAATCCGTATATATGAGCCGCACAGGCCATTGTAGTTGTTGTTGGCTCGTATTCTTCTTGTCTACAGGATGTCCATGTAGATCACATTGGAGATAGTCTTATAAGGACCACAGTTGTCCTCACACCGATCGCGGGGAGGGGTGGAGAGGCCCGATCGCGGGGCCGCGTGTGGGCGAGCTCGCGTCATGAAACCATATTCTACTTCACATTGGAGTCGAAATCAGCTAGTGGCCTGTTACACACGGCATGCAACCTCTCTTCAAGATCCAAAGTACTAGTACATATACACGTGCACATCTACGTACGGACTAGAGTATTACTAGCCCTTTATTTGAAGATGTCGTAGCCCATTTAGAAACATGCATGTACGTATATATATACTTGTATATATTGAGCGTGGGGCGAGATATTACTATATATGTACAGTAGCAGTACCTGAATAGTTGTTCGTACGTACTTATATATACAACAGTAAACATGCATGTACGTATTCTACTTCACATTGCATGTACGTACTTATATGCATGTTCGTACTGTATATATACAGTAGCAGTACCTGAATAGATGTTCGCACGCAAGACACATCTAAGTCTTCGAGATACAGAATTACGTTCTTTTGGCACGGAGAGTACTGTGTATATACAGTAGCACTGTAGCAGTGCCGGAATATATGCTCGTACGTACTTGCAATCCTATACTTTTACAAAGTAAAACCCCACTAGTAATTTTTCTTGATATGCAAGGTGTTCACCTCAGCAGTCCACTATCACTTGCAATTAAAGTTCACTGGCACAAGCAATTATGATATCCACATCAGTGAAACACATCATCCACTAATATACATTTAGTTGTCCATATCAGCGTGGCACGCTATCCACTACCATTAGTTTATAATAGTTAATATCTTCCTAAGAATTATATAAATAATTAAATTTCATTTTAAATTATTAGTTCCGCAGAAACGCGCGGAGTATTCTTATAAGTATCCATGCAAGTCACGGCGGCCCAACCGCGGCCGTATATAAGCGGCAATACTTTCTGTAAGAGTGCGTTCGTAGATCTTATCTCTTTTGACTTTCGGAGCTGATCCCTCCCTAACGAAAATAGATCGAGAGGACCCAAATTTGCCAACATGGGTACGGGCAAGACGAGCATACACGCGGCTCCCCGCGCACGGCCACTCGTTGCTGCGAAAACAATTGATGATCCATCGCACGCTTGCGTATAGCAGCGGTCGCGGACGCGCGTATAAATACTCGGTGCGTGGCCCATAGAACGGCATGACCGACCCGGGCGAGAGATCGATCGATCAGCAGCGCAGCACAATGGCTTCCAAATCCAGAGTGTCCCCCGTCCTGTTCCCCGCCATCGCCACCGCCATGGTCGTCCTGCTCGTGGCTTCTGCGGTAGCACCGTCCCACGGTGCACCCCCTGCCGCTGCCGGCTCCAATGGGGGAGTGCTGCCGGCTCCGGTCGAAGACATTCTGCAGGAGTTGGGAAAATCTTTTCAAAACTTCATCCCCCGGATAATGATATCCCCGAGCTCATCAACGAAGTGGGCACTGTGATACAACAGGCCATCAACTCCACGCCAGTGCTAGCTGATTAAGCTACACTGCAGGCGTAATAAGGTATATATATACATACATAAATACAGAATAAAGTAGTACTACTTACCTATGTACTCACATATATATGTGATCCTCAGCTAGCTAGCTAGCCTTACGGATGCACTTGTGGATTCATGCGTGGCTAGCAGTTATTGATGTAAGAATAAACTGATGATATTACCCGTTTACGTGTATGCACGGGTCCTAATATATATTCACGTCAACAGAAGTCTTGTGTTTGTGGGGGATGTTGCGGTAAACGGAACCGATCAGCCACACTTGGATGGAGTATGTATCGTGACAGCTTGTGCTCCGCAAGAGTGTACCACGTAAAAAAAATTCATATATAATTTTGTAAAAATCGTTTGGCATTTCACTATGCGGTTCAGTGATGGGGTCAGACCCCCAACAAGGCCCCCCAATCACTGCCGGAACTCGGCGATTGTAGGTGATAGTGGATGCTGCCGTTTGCGTGTATGCACGGGTCCTATGCACGTCAACACATGTAAGTCTTGTGTTTGTGGGTTGATGTTGCGGTAAAAGGAATCGATCAGCCACGCTTGGATGGAGTATGTATCGTGACAGCTTGTAGGATTTTATATCTAAAACAATTTCACTATGTGATTCATTGATGGGGTCAGACCCACCAATCACTATGGGCGTGATTGGTTGCTCTGAGGCTGGACATTCGGGATGGTGGCCCGTCCTGGCTCTTCCCAGCCTAGATGAAACCGTTCACCTAGCTATATGTTTTGTTGCAACTAATTGGGGCATACTGGATGACGGTGATCATGTTTCGTTGCCCACGTGAATGGTTATGTGGTACGAACTGGTGCTCTCCTTCTTGTTTGGTTGGCCGCACGGCATAAGGTGCGAGCACCCAGGTATCGTTTCGGGGAGGTTACCACCATTCTCAACAGAACAAACAAGAAAACAGGGATGTTTTTGCCTCAGTTCACCGAGCCTTGTCATTAACAATGACCTTGGAGCATCTAATGACATAATTAAACCATACAACAGTAAACCCATCTAATAGGGTGTGATTGGTTGCCCGACATAATCAAATCATACAAGAAAAGCTCAAAAGATATGTCACAGTTCCTCACAAGGTCATTGTCAGTACATGTGTTCATGGCAATTTGAAACCATCACAGGCAATTTGAAACCATTACAGACACTTGTAGCAATGCTTAGCAATGTAGAAGATATAACAAGCATCAGCAACAGAAACGACTGAACCAAAGTAACAACCAATAAGCAAGGTGTTTTAGTAACCCCACTAGAAGGAGGCTTTTCAAACACTCTTCTATCCATGGTATCATCTTCACAACCTTTGCGCTCCATGTATGATGCTATTGCCTCTTCTTTGGTAGGGAAGCTCTTGTAGCAGCAGTTTTTAAAACCACTTGCCTGGGCATGGCATGTAGCCCAGGTTGCATACACTCTAGGCTCTCTACCACGGTACACAACATACCAATCCATGTGCCCCTTCAGTGAGAAAATGAATTATTGTTGAACAGACTGACCTCAGATCACATTGCCTCTTCGGTTCACCTTGGACTTGGAGCATAAGGAACACAGAGATGCAACTAAATAGCCAGACAAACAAGTTAAACGATATGGAACAACAACCGGAGACCCAACATGATAAGAAGCAAAGTTCCAGTACCTCACAAGCTCAAGGTGATCATTTGTATGTGGTGTTCAACACAAGGCAAATACGATATCATCATTGGCTTGATGGCCATCGGAGCCTTAGGATGTTCCGGTTCGAG
This sequence comes from Miscanthus lutarioriparius, assembly GCA_904845875.1. NCBI lineage: Eukaryota > Viridiplantae > Streptophyta > Magnoliopsida > Poales > Poaceae > Miscanthus > Miscanthus lutarioriparius. The sequence continues at coordinate 32,454,289 of CAJGYO010000014.1, read as the reverse complement.
CAATAAATCGTGCCCCAGGGAACGAACGTGGCATCTTACGTGGGATGACTTCATCAAGCGCCAAGAAAGAAGCTGCCATCATCACGAGTTTACCCGATCATGCAAAGTTGATTAATGCATCGGCAACCAAGGAGATACGAGAACCACGGTATGATAACACTGGATTTACCACAGGATGTGCCTCCCACAAGGATTGGCAAACTCCGTTGCAATCATGTTTAAGAATATGACGATGGTGGTAGCCTCCTCCTGGCTCCTGCGCGGTGCAGTGTGCGGGCGGCCATGATGGCCGTCGGAGTCGCCGTCAGCTGCACAAGCAGCAACATTGTCAGGGCCACCGCACCAGCCGCTTTCCGGATATGGCCACCACTCTCCATGCTTGCTGCCCTCTGGATCCCTCTCAGTCGGTGACTATATGTTAGCAGCACTGGAATTGGGGATAGGAGAATAATTGGGGGAAGGATTGGTGAAAACAGGGACGAGGCAGACGAACAGCACGCGAGGGGAACGGGGATGAATCTGCAAGGAATGATTAAGGCAGAGTAGAATTTAGTTCATATAATTCGATGGATGCTTTCCTCTCGTCACTCTTCCTAATATACTAACGATATATGGGCCCTGCCCTAGACTCTTGCACACTGGCACTCACACCCACATCTCTCCTGCCACGTTCTTGTTGCTCCTGCGCATGGTTTCCTTTATCGGCCGAAATCTCCTGATATTTTCGATATATCCTTTTTATCCGCAGGTGCTGATAAGAAAATATCTATCTTTTTCGTACAAATTTTGTTTAAATTTATTTAAATTTACTTAAATTCAAATTAAATTAGTCCTGCGAGGCCCATTGGCCACCTCTCCAGCTGGGCTTGTAGCAGTAGTAGTTATGCTAACATTCAGGGGCGGGTTCAGGGCCGGGGCCCGGGGCGTAGCCCAAAATCTTCAGTAATAGCACTGCTATGCAGTGCAAAAGGAGCCCAAGCAAATAGCCTTTAGCCCCACTCGCCGATGCCGAAATGTAGCCTCAGCGCCTCCTAACAGCTCTGCAATTGAATTTTAGCAAAATTTCTAGCCTTCTAAAAGGTGTATGTTAGTAAAATTTCTAGCCTACAATAATTTAGGCCCTCTCCTAACCCATTTCTGAATCCACCACTGTTAACATTCCCCGGGGCTTGAGGAACTGCTTGACACCAAGCAGGAGCACGGGGAAATGCCTGACGAAGAGCTTGCATAGTCTCCAAAGTAACCATGTCAGTAGGCTAGTCAGACCACTGAACCAACACCTGCTCCACTTGGTTGGGGCCATCAGGAACCATACGTCGCTGGAGAATGGAAATAGGAACGTGAGGCAACTCAATGTCAGTAGGAAAAACAAAGGATATCGTAATACCAGGTAGGATCGCCCGCTTGAGCTGAGAGACGTGAAAAACCGGGTGAACAGTTGAAGAAGTGGGTAACTCGAGCTTATAGGCCACTGAACCAATGCAAGCAATCACTTTGAAGGGACCATAGTATTTGAAAGCCAGCTTTTGATTTGCCCGTGGAGCCAAGGTGGACTGGATATAAGGTTGTAGCTTGAGGAATACCGAGTCCCCCACCTGAAACTGACGCTCTGATATGTTCTTATCAGCTTGATGCTTCAAGTGTTCCTTGGCCCTGGATAAGTGCTGATGGATGAGGTCTGTCATCACTTGACGACCTTGGAGCCACGCCGAAAGTTCAGGTACTGAGACTGAGTCAACAGCAGTAATCCCAAAATGGCGTGGAGGGTAGCCAGAGTGCTTCAAATGGGGAATGACCAATGGCAGAGTGGGAAGAAGCATTATACCAAAACTCCGCCTTACGGTAGCCAAGTGGACCATTTAGATGGACAGGCGTTGACAAAGCAGCGGAGAAAGGTCTCCATAGATTGATTCAAATGCTCGGTCTGACCGTTGGACTGAGGGTGGTAGCTAGAACTCATCTAAAGCTGGACATCAGCCAAACAAAACAATTCCTTCCAAAAAGTGCTCGTAAAGATCCTGTCCCGATCAGAGATGATGGCCATCGGTAAACTGTGCAGCCTGTAAACATGGTTCAGGAATACCTTGGCGACACCAGCAGCCGTGAAGAGGTGTGACACCGGTAGATCAGTATGTTGAAATGAGGATGTTGCAAAAGTAGATCGGTATATGTTCCAAATATTGTAAGCCTATGTTCTAAATGTTTCAGATGTTTCATAGGTATGTTGAAATTGTTTCGTGAGGATGTTGCAAAAGTAGATCGGTATATTGCATATGTTGCAATGGTTGTGCACATATGTTGCATGCTTCTATTTCTAATGTTTCATCTTGTCGGTGTTTCGAACAAACACCGGCCAGTAAATTTGTAATTTGTTGCGCGTTAGGCCCGGGTGGTGCACTAAAGGACACGAAATTTATACTGGTTCGGGCTGAACGTCCCTATGTCTAGTCTGCTGCTGCTCGTGTTATTAGTACCGAAAAAGGTTCATAGTGTGGTAGAACCTCCTAAATTATAGGGCCCACATGCATCTGTCACTGTCCAACAACCTTTGACATCCATGCACATGTTCCCGGTAACTTAAGAAGACTGTCGGGTGTCCTCGGGGAACCCCGAATCATCTAAGATTTCCGAGCAGGATCACATTACAGAGTCATTGCAGTATTACAACATTTATTCAAATATCTACACCAGAGTAAAACATAGCGGAAGTCTTACAATAACTTAGTATATAAAACAGTAGTTTCAAACCTTACAATTAAGTTCGAGGATTATTACAAAACGTAATAGTGGAGTGGCATTATAACATAATACAAAACACACAATAAAACTGCCCTACCCAAGGGCCACACATTTACTTCTCGTCGTCGGATTGAACAAAAGTCATGCAGCACGATCCAAAATAGATCTGCTCATGAGGCTCACCTGCAACAAGTGTCAACGAACCTTGAGTACAAAAGTACTCAACAAGACTTAACCGAAATAAAAACTGATAAGACGCAGGAATGCAGGCTCAGGGATTCAAGGTAGGGCTTTGGCAATAATCAAAGTTCTTTTGCGTAAAAGCTCTTTAACAAAATTCTTTATATCAACATTTAAAACTTCTGGAGAACCATATATGAATCTGCCATGATCCGCAATGAGATCATGAACTTTATATCAAACTCTTTCTCAAACCTTACTCGAGTTTCAGTTATTAACTACGATGATGAACAGTGAGTTGAGTCTCCATAACCGAGGAGCAACGACGATTCGAACCGATTAACCCAGCTGGGGAATTCTAGACCACACGACATATGCAGGTCCCCGACCTACATATACCAACCTACCCTTAGATCCTCTAAAAAAAGAACGGGTCCGCGCCACCCGAGAATATAGTACTCCACCAATCCAGCCCATTGCCACGTGGGTACACGCTATTCCCGCCATCTCTCCACTCCTAGTGCGCGGTTAGCCATTCTCGTAATAGAATAGACAAGTTAAGGCTTACCGGAGTATGTGGTTAGTACTACAAAGTCACACCTTATGCAATTCAACAACGGACGGACCTTAATCGACATAGGCAGAAAGAACCCGCTCACAGGACCTCCATGTCCTGTGGCTCTCACACACCGAGTCCGTCCGGTCTAGATTTATTACTTCACATGCTCATATTTCGTGACCACATCAGTAATCAAACGTAACCAAAGATCCATTTAAAACTCGCAGGTGATAGGTAATCACCCGACTTTGATCTGTCTAAGCATAGCTAAGCATAACTAGGCGTTTATGAAGTAAAACTGGTAACAAGGTAGATACGGACAAACAAGGTGGGTAATGCACCAATTAGGTTCTCACTTAACTCCTACTCACTTAATGCAGTAAAGAAAAGCAAAAGCGAAATTAGTTTGTAAAACACAAGGTAGGTTTAAATGCATCCGGGGCTTGCCTTTATTGACGGAAAAGTCTGGTTCCGGAGTCGTTCCACAAATATCAATTCCGGCCTCCACAGACGGATTAACCTCCTCAACCACTTGATTAACTACCACGTGCTCACCTTCATTCACTACACGTAGTAACAATGCCATGTTCAACATGATGTGAGATACCAAGTATGATGCTCGATGATGGATGCAAAATTAACAACTTGAATACAACTTTCCTTCGCGATACAGTTACAAGTCAACTAACTAAACCTTTTTCGTAATACATACATCAATTGCCAAAGATCATTACCCACTAATGACCTAAGGACATCACTCAATCAAAAATTCAATCAAAACCTAAATCAGTAAAGGTTACTATTTACTTTTATGAATTAATTATTTAATTAAAAATTATGAAATAAATCAACTTGTTCCAATTGACCTCAAAATTTTTGTAAAGGTTCATCACATGATAATTAAGTGACAAAACAATTTTTATAATTTTTGGATAAATAAACAAGCCTAGAAAAATCATGGAAACTCATTTATTAATTAATTGAGCAATTTTTATCACATCCAAAAAGTATTGAAAAATAATATTTCATATTTTTCCCAAATACTATACATCACAGAGAGGTCACACAAAAAATTTCATAATTTTTGGAGCTCTACATAATTCTACACAAAAATAACAAAAACTATAACTATTCATCCATTTCTGAAAAAGGAAAAATTCATTTTCAAACCACTGAGTCACTGACATCCCTACCCCACTTGTCATCCCCAACCTACAGCGCTGACTACGGCGACAGCGGCTTTGACCGGCGAAATCTCGCCGACGACGAGGTTTCCGGCGATGACGAAGGCACCAACACGTTCCTCACAACACGACACATCGATTGGAGGCACAAATTAAACCGATTATGGCGAGGTTCGAGCTTAACATCGGCCATGGTGGCTCGGCCGAGCAGGGCACGGCGGCGCCGCGGCATTCTAACCGCTAGAGCTCGCTAGAGCTACCTACAACTACTCGAATAACATCAACGGCTCACCTAGATCGGAATAGGGTACTTGGTTGACCAAGAGCAGCAAGGGGGCACTTCGGTCGACGTTGATGGCGACGGCGGCAACGATAAGCTCAGCGTCCGGTGGCTGCAGTGGATGAACGGTCCAATCAACAAGGCGCATAGAATCACAGCAACACAGAGAAGATGGAGCAACACTACGCGAGGGCAGAGACTAACCGTATAGCTCTGGCCACGGTGAAACGGGGTCACCGGTGACGTTGCCAGCCGCGAGGAAGAAAGGCAACGCACCACGTATCTCGGCGATAACAGGCGCCCACAACTAGTCGGTTGGGTTCGCAAAGAGTAGGCGAAGCTGCGACAGGCTTGGCTGCGACGGTGAAGCACTATGGCGACGGCATGGGCTCGACAAAGATGATCGGCGACGTCGGGAAAACAGAGCAAGGAAACGGGGACAAACGGCAACGGCTTAGGCTAAATAGCGCGGCTTAGAAATAAGGAGAAGCCACGCCACGGCCTTCACCATGCCAGCGCGAAGCCTAAGAGGGCCACGGCGACGACCAGAACAGAATCGAAGCACGCCGGCGATGAGGTGTCTTCCCCGGCCACTGTTCACTGTATTTACAAAATTGCCCTTTGTTTTAAATCCCAAATTACTCCCAAATTTATGTAACAACTCAAAAATCTCCAAAAATAAAAGTTGTTCAAAATTCAAAGTTCTACAACTTTGCTTTTATAACCACCCCCTAATTCAGCCTACATTTTGAAATGCAAGTTTAAATTCAAAAAGGGAACATTTAAAGATTTACACCTTTTCAAATTACTTCAAATTTTACTAAACAACTTTGAAAACTTCAAAAACCAATTTTGTACAACTTGACAAGCTCTACATTTTTGCTTTAAGGCTCAACCCCAAAATGTGCTCCGATTTTGAATTAGGTTTTTTGGGGCAAAACTAATCGCTGGAAATCAGGGTTTTCGGAAATTCAAATCCAAACAAAACTTTGACTTGATTCAAACCATACAAGGCAACACATATAACATAACACAAGAATCTCACCAAACATTACAACAAAAATTATTGAACTTTTATTAAGGAAGAATTTGACTTGTTTAAAAGATTCCCCATCAAGATTCACAAAGTTTCATAATCATTATTATTTCATGTAACATATAACACACTTCATAACAACATTTACATGCTATAAACTAAACATGAAATGCACTAATGAGTTGATGCATGATGATTATGCATAATGATGACATGATCACCTTCTTAATGACTTTTTAACATCTGGGATGTTACAATCCTTCCCCCTTAAAGAAATCTCGTCCCGAGATTTAAAAAGTGCGAAAAACATTGGGTTGAGTAGTGGAAAAGGAAATGTGTCAAACACATTAACTTTCAAGTTGTTCATAAAACAATAAGAGTTGACTTGAAATTGTAAACGAGATCAAAAGATAGTCGTAAGGGACAAAGGATTTAGTAATTTCAATGGAATGATGGAACACGAATTCCAAATGAAAGTTCCAAGATGAGTGAATCCCATTAATTGTGGAGCTATAATGGATCATGACCGCATACCTCGATACCAGCGAGCGCCCAGCAGTATTTCCTTATGGTTGCAGTCCACAGGAGACCCCAGGTTTCGACGCGGCACCGTAAATCATGGATCATGGCACCACCATAAGGCACAACTAAAGTAACTCACAAGTACACTTGTCAAGCTAGCAAGATCAAGGAACTAGCATGTGTTGCATTATGAGAGACCAAGATATGACACATGCATAGGTTTGAAAATTCAAGGATTAGTCCCAAGTTTCAACATTGAGTAGATAGGGGAAAAATTAACGTGCATCAAGAAATTCCTAAAAATGTGGAACTTATGAGCCAGTACAATCAAAGAGTGGTTTACTGGCAAAGCTTGGTACATGACCAAATTCATTGGGACAAAAATAGCTATAACAAGCAATAGCCATTCTCTAAATGGAAGGAGGAAGTTTTCAACATCATTATATTTTAACTTCATATGAATGATTATAACTGGAATATGTGCAGTGTTTCATTAATGTCATGATGCATGAACGATTCTTACGGTACTAAACATCAAAGTTCCTAAGGTACATAAATAATAGTTCTAATTATATAGGGCATAATAAGATTACTACTCCACCATACAAAGCCTTTTTAATCAAATAAGGAATGGTGAGAAAGAAATAAGATAAGTCAGAAGCAATTTGGACCAAATTAACAAGTTAAATTTAGTCATCCCAAATCATTTTGAAGTTTTTGTAAACCAACACGACAAAGACTTTGTAACGATTGCTCCGATACCATTCTGTGGCAGAACCTCCTAAATTATAGGGCCCACATGCACCTGTCACTGTCCAAAGACCTTTGACATCCATGCACATGTTCCTGGTAACTTAAGAAGACTGTCGGGTGTCCTCGGAGAACCCCAAATCATCCACGATTTCCGAGCAGGATCACATTACAGAGTCATTGCAGTATTACAACAGTGAAGCACTATGGCGACGGCACGGGCTCGACAAAGATGATCGGCGACGTTGGGAAAATAGAGCAAGGAAATGGGGACAAACGGCGACGGCTTAGGCTAAATAGTGCAGCTTAGAAATAAGGAGAAGCCACGCCACGGCCTTCACCACGCCAGCACGAAGCCTAAGAGGGCCACGGCGATGACCAGAACAGAATCAAAGCATGCCGGCGATGAGGTGTCTTCCACGGCCACTGTTCATCATATTTACAAAATTGCCTTATGGGGGCGTGTCGGACAGGGGTGTTGACCTATAGCCCTATGGGGGGCAGACGGCGTGGTGACTGTACATTCGTCACTGTGGAGGGCACGAGTCTCTTCTTGGATCGTAGTGGTTGTCATATGTTTATGTCATGTTCCACGCCCGAGGGCTGAAGGCGGCGCCTACAACACTATTCGGACTCTGCCATGCCTGGAATGGCCTAAAGCGCCCGTCCCTTCATACCCTGACGGTAGTTTCCTGCAGCAGTGCAGGGCATGGTCCTTGGTACTGTGCTTGACTCGAATGTCCTGTCGTACCCTATGCTCATCATTATGAAGGAGCAGGGCGTAATCGTCGGGCAAGGCGGAGCCTGCCCTCGGTCGTCGGGCAAGACGAAGCCTGTCCTCAGCCGTCGGGCGAGGCAGGACCTGCCTTCGGACATCGGGCGAGGTGGAGCCTGCCCTCAGACATCGGGCGAGGCAGAGCCAGCCCTCGGGGGTCGGGCGAGGCGGAGCCATCCCTTAGCCATCGGGCGAGGCGGAGCCCGCCCTTGGACGTCGGGCGAGGCGGAGCCTGCCCTCGGACATCGGGTGAGGCGGAGACAGCCCTCGGGGGTCGAGCGAGGCGAAGCTAGCCCTCGGGGGTCAGGTGAGGCGGAGCCAGCCCTCGGACATCGGGTGAGGCGGAGCCAGCCCTTAGCCATCGGACGAGGTGGAGCCTAGCCCTCGGAGGTCAGGCGAGGTGGAACCAGTCTTCCATCGCTTGGACAAGAAGCGCAGTAGCATTCTTGTCTGATCGGAAGTGTCAACGTTCAATGGTCGTTAGTTCCTCCTCATTAGGTACCCCGGTATTAGGTCCTTGACAGTAGCCCCCGAGCCCCCGAGTGATTCGGTCAGAATCGCCCGGGGGTGTTTCGGTCCGCCAGAGGGTGCACGCGAGCGCACCCGATGGGTGTAGCCCCCGAGCCCCCGGGTGATTGGGCGAGAATCGCCTGTGGGGGTTCAGCTTGCCTGAGGGTGCGTCTGCTGAAGCGCACTCCAATGGGTGTAGCCCCGAGCCCATGGGTGATTCGGGCGAGTAATCACCCGGGTGTTTCGGACCTTCAGCGGGTAAGGCTATGAGACTCGGTTTTGTCAACTAGATAGCTTTAAAGGAACCCCCGGTATCCCGTTTTATGGGATTTCATCTAGGGTCACTGGGTCGGGCTCGACAATGGATCGAGGCTCTCACTGTTGCTTGCGTACTGCGTCTTAGTCGCTCGCGGGCGTGTCCCTCGTTGGGATGGCCATCGAGACTGTTGGGCCGGCCCTTGCGCTTTCTGGGCCCATACGGGCCGGAGAAGAAATTTTCTGACCCGTGTCCCCTCTATGGGAAAAGAGTCCGATCCGCCCGGGAAGGCAAACCGTCCAGCGGGATTTTGGTGGGAAAGGATAGGGATCACGGGCGCGTATCCCATGACGTGCACGGCGGTGTGTCGTGGTAGGCTCGGAGATCGAGGCGGACAGTTGCCCTTCTCGCATCCATCGCCCCTATAAAACCACGGGGTTCGCCCCCAGGGTTCCGTACTTCGCCTTTTCGCCTTCGCATCGTCAACCTCCGCCGCCAATCACCAGAGCCTCCTGCATTCACATCGCGACCGTCGTCAAGCTCACATCCACCCCCCTCCCAATCATTTCAATGGAGTCATGGTGCGGATCCAGCATCACACCTCATCGCCTGGAGGGCCTCGTTCGCCGTGGCCTCCTTCGCCTGCTGAACGCCGCCGAGGAGTGGCGGCTGCCTGGTAATGAGGACGTGCCATCGCCACCCGAAGGGTATGTTGTGTCCTTTGCTCACTTCCATGAGCGGGGATTCGCCATACCTGCTCACAAGTTCCTTCGGGGGCTGTTGGATTACTACCAGGTAGAGCTGTAGCACCTTACCCCCAATGGGATCCAGCACATGGCGGCGTTCGTCGCCCTGTGCGAGGGGTTCTTGGGGATTGACCCTCACTTTGACCTGTGGCGGCATCTCTTCACGGTCAATCTTCTAAAGAAGCGGGTCGAGAAGTAAGAGCTGCACGTGCCGGTGGGATGCGCCGGCATTCACCTCCGCAACAACCAGGCAGAAGCGTCCCCGCTAATGCATTTGTCGACCTCCAACAAGGGGTGGCATTCGCAATGGTTCTACGTCAAGGATGACACCGCCGCCCCCTGCCAGTTTTCTCCGGGTGCGTCATCGAGGAGGCCCCGGGGTCGTGGAAGTGGGGCGTCCTGGTCAAGGAAAAGAAGAACCTCAACAACCTTCTCACCGCCCTTCGAACTCTGAAGGACAGGGGCATGAAGGGATCGGGGATCATCAGCGCCTACCACGTGAGGAGGGTGGCGCCGCTCATGGCTCGCGCGCTCCCCCTGCACTAGATGGTGCCCGAAGCGCCACTTGAAGGGACGATGCTTGTCGACGAAGCGCTCCCTCCCTCCGAAGAGGCGCAGCGCATTAAGGAGGTGATGGAGCCTTTGAAGGACATCGCTGGAGTCGTCCTCAATTTTGTGTTTCCGGTGCCGGGGCATTCCCCAATGCGACCGGAACCGGGGTTCGTCGACTTCGTAAGTTTTCTTTCCCGCGTCCCATTTTTACTTGAATTTCTGACCCCTTGAAGCTGACCTTGGGATGGTGGGAGACAAGGGAGGTGAGCCTCTCTGCCCGGGAGCAGGGGGCGGGCTCGAAGCGGCCCTACCATGATGAGGTGGAGTAGGAAGCTGAGGGTTCGTCCCCCAAACGTCGTCTAATAGCGCCAATGTAGTTTGCCGACTCCTCTGTTATCTCTATTTTTCTTTGTTTTTCACGGCGACTCATGACCTTTGTTTCATCTGCAGCGCCGGGGGCTAGTCAGACGGGGAATTCCTATAGCGCTGGCGCCCAAGAAAACCCTCGCCCATCAGGCAAGGCGGGGGCCACCGTCTGATGATGCTCCCATTCTAGGCGAGAGCGAAGCCGGTGCCACAGCCTCACCGGCGGGTCTGGCGCTGCCCGTGATGGTGCCCGCGCCCTCGGTGGGTCGAGCAATTGGCGCAGCCGAGGGATCACCCTCGGAGGTTGCCGCGCGACTGGCGACGGAAGTGATCCCGCCTTCGGCGTCGGAGCAGGCAGAGCTGTTGGCCGCGCCCGTTGCGTCGGCTGCGATGGTCAAGGCATAGCCGGATGAGGTCCCACCGATGGGGGTGGAGGTGACGATGGCTGCGATGGATGGACCACAGCCAGAAGCTGTGGTGGCGTCGCCCGAGGCAGCGGCGCGTCCCGCGCCACCGGCGGCCTCCGAGGTGACGCCCGTCCTGGCTAGGACGAAGGGGGTCGCTGGCGAGGGACCCTCGAACACCGCAGTGGTTGTCGAGGAGACCAGTAGGGAGTTGTCCTTGTCCCTAACATCAGGGGGTAGCCGCCCACCCATGCGGGACAAGCACCCGCTCCGGTGGTGGAGTCCACAAGATCCGTCGTCGGCGATCTTCACCATCGACGATGGCGCCGAGGGCATGAATAGGGAGAGCCTTGGCAATGGGATCACGGCCATGTTGGATGCTCTGAACCATGCCCAGGGTGCCCTTCGATACGTCATCGTTCCCGCCGGCCACGTATTTGCTTGGTCTTGCCTCTTGATTTTTTCTTTCTTCGTCTATTTTTATTTTCTGAGCACCTGTCTTTTTTCCAGTCTCTTGCTGCTCGTAGCTGGGAGAAATCCTAGTTCCTACACGAACACAAGGAAGAGTGGGACCGCCTCGTCGATGAGGCATGGCTGCACAGGGACGTGACCGCCCATCTTCTCCAGAGGGTGGCCGAGCTGACTCCCCTCACGGCGGTGGCGAACGATCTTGGACGGCGGGAAGCTAAGTCTCGCCAGCATGCGGAGGATGCCATGGGGATGCTTTAGGATCTGGCAGTGAGGGCGTGGCGTGATGCGAAGGAGGCCGCTAGGGTGAAGAAGCAGTGGGACGAGCTGCTCCAGTGGGATGCCGAGGCCTGCCAGCGGATCATTGACCTCTTGCACGAGGTGGGGAAGCAGCGGGAGCTCAGGCTGTGAGCCGAGGAGAGGTCCATGGCCCTAGAGCAGAGGTCAAAGCTAGACACCGAGGCGGTCGCTTGGCTACGCGGGGAGCGAGACGAGCAACACCAGACCTCGGAGAGGCTTCACTTGGAGCGTGGTACGATCTGCGGGGAGCGCGACTGGGCCGTGCGGGAGCGTGACGAGGCGCAGCAGAGGATCAGCTCCCTCCAGGCCAAGCTTGATACCGTGAAGGCTTGGAAGCTTGAGGCCGAGGGCGCCGCTGCCGGACTTGCCAGGGATCTCGTCGAAGCGAGGAGTGTTCTTCAGGCAGAGAGCGACGAGCCCGAACTCCTGAAGGTTAGCCTGAGCGTTGTCTGTGATGACCTACGGGTGGTGTAGGTGGAAGGGACCAGCTCGCTCACGGCCCGTGCCATAGATATCACAGCGCGGGTGCGTCAGCTGGAGAAGGAAGCTTTTCGCCTGGGGATTATCCAAGCCTTCGCCATCGCCCGCTCGCATTATGATGATAACATCAACCTGAGGGCAATGAGCCTAGGTTTCGCGCCTGGCTATGAGCTCTCTGAGCTGGATGAAATAGAAGCGGCGGTGACTCCTCTCGCGGAAAGCCTGGCGAGCAAAATTGAAGACATCGTTCTCCCTCAGAGGGGTAGTTAGTTAGTTGAGTCTAATAAATATTTATCTATAATATGTGGATAAGTGTCGGTACTTTCATGTACGAAAATAGATTCATGGATTTGTTTCACAATTTTGTTTCATTTGTTCGATCTTATCTTCTTCCCTTTTTGCAATGAAAAAAAGATTTATGCGATCTGACCCTTCTGCTCGTTAAGATTGTAGGGCCCGAGGTGTTTAGGGGAAATTTTGATTGTGCTGGTGAGCAGAATTGCCATAGCCGTCTGGGCGTGGGCTTTTTGCAGTCTTACCTATCTGTTCCCCCGAACCTTGCCGCCAGTCTCGATGTGAGGAAAAGGTCTGATGTAATGACTGTTTCGAAAAAAGAAAGGTGGTGCTCGTACCTTTGTCAGCCCCCGAGTGAGATCCGACCCCTTGCGGTCGCTGGGGCCGGATGTCACTGGAGATCAGAGCGTGGGTAGCGAACCTAGTCTTGCATTCGCACGTACCCCTTACTTAGGATTTTGGTGATCGCTGCGTGACTGTGCGTTTTGGTCTTATCGCTGGCCCGGCCTTCCCCGAGCCCTCGTGCGTGGTGGGGATTCGGTCAAGGGCTGGCTTGTTTTGTGACTATCGCCCCATCCGTGATTTCCATAACTGGAGGGGTTAAGGCAACGTCACTTGCCTCGACGGCTCGAGTGACGCGCTTTATGAGCTCGCTAACAGGGATGTTCGGACGGAATCCGATCCTGTTTACTTTGCGACAGGATCAGCAAAGCCCTCGAGCGGCGTTCCATTGCTCCTTGACCCGCCTTCCAACAGATTCCCCCTCAATGGGGATTCTATGGGCTCAGCTAGAGGCTGGATTGAACTAGAAGGCCGCTGAGGCTCATCTGTTGGGGAAAGGCCGCTAAGGCTCATCTGTGTTTTTCTCCCCTGGCTCTTGTTGGACGCGAGGCAGCGTTAGACCCCTCGTGGGTCAGCCTTCGAACCTTGGTCTCTCGATCATGGATCGAGCAGCTTGAGCTCCTGAGCCCCTTAGGGTCTGATAGGGGTCGGCCGTGTTTCACGCGGTACCCCGTCCTCGGTTTCCACAACCGGAGGGGCTGAGTTGACGACACTTGCCTCGATGGCTCGAGTGTCGTGCTCCATGAGCTCGCTAATGGGTATGTTCGTGTGAAATCTGGGTCCATCATTCGCTGATGGGGTCGGCAGAGCTCTCTTGTGGCATTTCACTACTTAACCCGCCACCCGGCAGATGCCCGAGCCATTCGATAGGCTCAGGTGGCCCGTTGGCCTCTCCTCGAAGGAGAATCTATGGGTTTGGCTCAGGGCTAGAATCGAACGAGGAAGGTTGAGATGTCCCATTTCGCCTCTGAGCGGGGTCGAGCAAGGCCGCTGGGGCTCATCTCGGTTTTTCTCCCCTACCTCTGTTTAACACGAGGCAGCCTTGAGCCCTTTGTGGGCCGACCTTCAAGCCTCGGTCAGTTGCCGCTCATATTGAATGAGGCGGCTGCCGCTTCGTGACGCGACACGAAGCGTTGAGATGCAGCGATTTGCATATGCAACGTTTGGATGACGGGATTGATGTGCGATTTAATTGAAGCGAAAGCGGGGGTCGGTAACGTTACCTCGATGGTATGAGCGATGAGAAGCTTTTACCAGAAATGTCCGTGCGGGCTTTGGATCCGATGTTTGCAATGAGGTCGGTGTAACCTGCACAAGTATTGCCATTTTTCATTTCTGTCTCTCGGCGGTGATCCAAGCCGTTCGATTGATTTAGGCGACCTGACAGCTTCTCCTCGAAGGAGATTCTGCAGGAGGACGCCTCTGAACCCTTCTCGAGAAGGCGAGAGCTAAAGCTTGCGGTGCGGGGAACTGTGAATTTGATTATGCTGGTGAACAAAAACACCGTAGCCATCGGGGCATAAGGTCTGGCGGTTCGTCTAGTTGTATTCAAAGTTTCATATCCACACACCGTGCTTCCGGTTTTAGCCATAAGAAGGGGTCAGGCGAAGAGGATGTCTAAACTGGTAGACACTCTTGGTAGCCCCCGAGCGGTGTCCATGCCCCTGCTGTTGCTGGGGTCGGAAACTCGGTAATGAAGTTAACGCGCAAAGTAATAAAACAGAGGTGCTTATCTTTCAGTTGGCTGTTCGTTCGTCATTTCGCCTGGGCCATCTGGTCGACCCAGGAGGCCCGTTGGGCCACCCTAGATGGGGGTTCCGTCGTCGGGTCATTCCATGGTCCTGCCTGGGGAAGCAGAGAGTCGCCTGCATGCGGGTGTGCCCTGGTTCTCACGCCCGGTGCGCATTAGTGGCGGGCCATACCCAGGCAACATCATGTTTGACCAGGTGACATCTCATCAACCAGAGCACGTCCCATCGGCTCCGACACATCTCCTCGAGTTCCCGTCAGCATTGATTTCCCATCTGCATTGAATAAGGGAAGAAGGAGAATTTTCCATCCCAACCTTTCGCCTTTCCTCAGCCGCCGCGCCTCTTCCTTAAATAGGGAGGGGGAGGGGAGTTCTCATCCCATTCCCTCATCTGTTCTTGGGCCGCTACCTTTCCTCCTTTCTCCTTCTCGCTGAGCGCATTCGTATGTCGCGGCGATTCCTAAGTGAGAGAGGGTAATGCAAGGGGGAGGAGAACTCACAGATCCATTCGTGAATCCGGAGTGCGATGTTGAGCTAGAGGTCATCCAATGTAGATGAGATGGCACTGTTGGCCTTCACCGAGGAGAGGCCGCCTCTGCCGAAGGAGGAGGTGCACTGGAGGGTGCTGAGCGTCGTCGGATTTGCCGTCGTCCGTGGCGGCCTTTCTTCGGCGGGGAACGCCCCCCGCCCAAGTGCCGTTGTCAGGGTTGCGGCTGATCACGATGGCGTAGTCCCTGGATGTCCCAGCGGAGGTGCCGTTGTCAGGGTTGTGGCTGATGGTGATGGCGTAGTCCCTGGGGGCCCCGGCGGAGGCGCCGTTGTCAGCGTTGTGGCAGATGACGATGGCGTAGTCCCTAGGCGCCCCGGTGGAGGTACCACAGTCGCCAGCATGGCGCTCGACGTTGTAGATGATGGTGCCCTTAAGGATCCCACGGAGCGGTAGGACGTCGCTGAAGGAGAGCGTAGTGCGGCGACTGTAGCAGTGCTCACAGTAGAGCTGGGCAGAAGCTGTAATCGAATAAGTCATGGGGGAGCCCCTGAGTGAACAATTTTTTGTATTTATGAATACATTAGCCCTTTTTGTGATGAAATCACTTTGTAAGCGGTGAATTTGTGCAAAAATGAACAAATTTTCATCTTTTGTTACGGCAAACAGCCTTTTAGCTTCCTCTTTTTGTAGAAGAGGTTTTGGTGCCCTCTGACCCTTCCCATGGTTCAGGTCACAAAAACTAGGAGTGCGGGCGAATCAATTCTGATCACGCTGGTGAGCAAGGAGGTCGTAGCCGCTGGGGCGTGGGTGTCCCACAGTCCTACCAGTTGTACTCAGAATTTGTTCCTGAAATCCTAGCCCTTAGGACTTGTTATGAGAAGAATGGAAAACTTAGAGAATGTTTCAAAGGTAACACAGGATGTGTTTGCAAGATAAACGTACTTATATCATTTATATCAGCCCCCGAGTGAGGTCCGACCCCTCACAATTTGCAGGGGTCGGATGTTACTAAAGATCAGGGATTTGTGAAGACAAAAACTGATAAGGGAAAGTATACGTTTATTAAGGGTAAAAATGACATAGCTGCTCAATGTTCCAGGCGTTGGTGAAGACCTCGCCGTTGATGGTTTTCAACTTGTAGGCGCCTGGCCGGAGTACTTCCGCGACGACGTACGGCCCCTCCCAGGGTGAGGAGAGCTTGTGGCGGTCCTTGTTGCTCTACACGAGGCAGAGAACCAGGTCCCTGACGTTGAAGGCTCGGTCCCGCACCCATCGGCCGTGGTACCGACGCAGCGCCTGCTGGTATTTGTCCGAACAGAGGAGGGCGATGTCGCGGGCTTTGTCTAGCTGGTCCATGGTGTCTTGGTGGGATGCCTCGGCTCCCTATTCGTTGTATGCTCTGATTCTTGGTGCTCCGTAGTCGAGATCCGTCGGGACGACGGCCTTGGAACCGTAGACCATGAAGAAAGGTGTGTAGCCGGTGGCCCAGCTGGGAGTTGTCCTTAGGCTCTAGAGCACCGCAGGGAGCTCGGCGACCCAGCGTGCGCCGAATTTGTTCAACTGGTTGAAGATCCTGGGCTTGAAGTCCTATAGGAGCATGTCGTTTGCACGCTCGACCTGCCCATTTGTTCAGGGGTGCGCGATGGCGGCACACTCGATCCAGATGTGTTGTTCATCGCAGAATCAAATGAACTTCTTGCCGGTGAACTGCATGCCGTTGTTTGTGATGATGGAGTTCAGTACTCCGAAGCGATGGATGATGTCGAGGAAGATCAGCACAGCTTGCTCGGACTTGATTGCGGAGATCGGCCGAGCTTCGATCCATTTTGTGAACTTGTCTATGGTGACAAGCAAGTGGGTGTAGCCCCCGGGTGCCTTTTTGAGAGGCCCAACCAGGTTGAGCCCCCAGACTACGAAGGGCCACGTGATGGGGATCATCTAGAGTGCCTAGGCCGGGAGGTGAGTCTACCAAGCGTAGTACTGACACCCTTCGCAGGTGCATACGATTTGCTTGGCGTCGGTTACTGCCGTGGGCCAGTAGAAGCCCTATCAGAATGCGTTCCCAACCAAGGTTCTTAGCGCGGCATGGTGACCACAGACCCCACCATGGATGTCGCTTAGAAGAAGTCTTCCCTGTTCGATGGGGATACAGAGCTGCAGGATCCCGATGTGGCTCTGTTTGTAGAGTTCACCCTCTACAAGAACAAAGGATTTGGCACGACGTGCGAGCCGTCAAGCCTCCGTCTTGTTCGTCAGCAACGTGTCGCGGAGGAGGTAGTCGAGGTAGAGTGTTCTCTAGTCATCCAGAGGGTCAGGCTCTGTCGCTGGGTACTCTTCAAGCTCGATGACACTGGGACCGGGCGGAACCGTCGGTTGGTCGGCCCCCGGGGCTAGATCAGATGGGCCATCGTCGGCCCACTCTGACCCTCCATAGCGCACCGAGGGTTTGTGTTAGTCGCTAGCGAAGACGCCCGTTGGTACCGGCTCTCGACCGGACGCTGCCTTCACAAGTGCGTTGGCCACCTCGTTGAGGCGCCTTGGGATGTGATTGAGTTTGAGGCCGTTGAACTTGTCCTCTAGTCGTCGGACTTCTTGGTAGTACGCAGCCATCTTGGCATCATGGTAGCTTGACTCCTTCATGATTTGGTTAACGACCAGTTGAGAGTCACCCTAAATGTCGAGGCATCAGATGTCCAACTCGATGGCGATGCGTAGGCCATTGATGAGTGCTTCGTATTCGGCCACATTATTTGATGAGGGAAAATGGAGCCAAACCAGGTACCTCATGCGGACCCCAAGGGGTGATATGAAGACCAGCCCCGTGCCGGTGCCCTTTTTCATCAGTGATCCGTTGAAGTACATCGTCCAGTACTCTTGATCGACGACCGCCGGTGGTGTCTGGACCTCGGTCCACTTGACGATGAAGTCAGCCAATACCTGGGATTTGATCGCTGTTCGGGAGGCATATGTGATGCCTTGATCCATCAGCTCGAGTGCCCATTTCGTGGTTCTTCCTGTGGCATCCTGGCTCTGGACGACCTCGCCGAGAGGGAACGACATCACAACCGTCACGGAATGTGACTCGAAGTAGTGGCGCAGCTTCCTCTTGGTGATGAGGACGGCGTAAAAGAGCTTCTAGATTTGGGAGTAGCGGGTTTTGGAGTCGGATAGTACCTCACTGATGAAGTACACAGGGCGCTGCACCTTGAGGGCGTGCCCCTTTTCCTCCCGTTCTACTACCAGGGCAGCGCTGACCACTTGTGTGGTGGCCGCTATGTAAAGCAGGAGGGACTCTCCGTCGCTTGGAGGGACTAGGATCGGGGGCCTCGTCAGAAGTAGTTTGACCATGCCAAGAGCCTCTTGGGCCTCGGATGTCCACTCAAAGCGTTTGGCTTTCTTCAGGAGCCAATAAAGGGGAGTCCTCGTTCACCGCGGTGCGAGATGAATTGGCTGAGGGTGGCGAGGCACCCTGTGATTCGCTGAATCCCCTTTATGTTCTAAATCGGGCCCATCCTTGTGATGGCTGAGATTTTCTTCGAGTTGGCTTCGATGCCACACTCGGAGACGATGAAGCCGAGCAGCATGCCCCTTGGGACCCCGAAAACACATTTCTTGGAATTGAGTTTGATGCCATTCGCCCGGAGCTTTGCATAGGTTTGCCCAAGATCGGCAACGAGGTGGTCAGCCCGCTTGGACTTAACTACGATGTCATCAACGTAGGCCTCAACGGTCCGCCCAATGAGGTCCCCGAAGCATCTGAGCATACATCGCTAGTACGTTGCCCCAGTGTTCTTCAGACCAAACGGCATTGAGACATAGCAGTGCGATCCGAAGGGGGTGATGAAAGATGTTCCGAGCTGGTCGGACTCTTTCATCGCGATTTGATGGTAGCCAGAGTACACATCAAGGAAGCAGAGGGTTTCGCACCCTAAGGTAAAGTCGACCATTTGGTCTATGCATGACAGAGGAAATGGATCCTTTGGGCATGCTTTGTTGAGACCCATATAGTTGACACACATCCTCTATTTCCCGCTGTTCTTTCATACAAGAATGGGATTTGCTAACCACTCTGGGTGGTGTACTTCCCTGATGAATCCGGCGGCTGACAGTTTTGCTATCTCTTCGCCGATGGCCCTGCGCTTTTCCTCATTGAAGCGACACAGACATTGCTTCACCGGATTGGAGCCTGGATGGATTTTCAAGGTATGCTCGGCAACCTCTCTCGGAATGCCTGGCATATCCAAGGGCTTCCACACAAAGATGTCTTTGTTGTCGCGGAGGAAGTCGACAAGAGCGCTTTCCTATTCGGAGGAGAGCATGGTACCAATGCCTACCGTTTTACCCTCGGAGCTGTTGGGATCTATGTGGACCTCCTTGGAGCCCTCTACCGATTCAAATGACCTGGTCGATTTCTTTGCGTCGGGCGTTTCTTCGGTGACCTTCTCCTTGAGGGCGGCGAGTTCCCCGAAGGCAACGATTGCTGTAGCGTGGCCGCAGCACTCGACCTCGCACTCGTAGGCCCACTAGAAGGAGGTGCCGATGGAGGTGACCCCGTGGGAGTCCGGCATCTTCAGCTTGAGGTATGTGTAGTTGGGGACGGCCATGAACTCCGTGTAGCATGGTCGTCCCAAGATGGCGTGGAAGGTTTCGGGGAACCCAACCACCTCAAAGGTGAGGGACTCAGTCCTATAATTGAACTGATCCCCGAAGGTGATGGGCAAGTCGATCTGTCCCAGTGGCATGGCCCATTTTCCAGGGACGATGCCATGAAAAGGCGCTCGGGTTGGGCGGAGGTTCATTCAGTCGACACCCATCTCGTCGAGCATCTTCGCGTACATGATGTTGAGGCCACTGCCTCCGTCCATCAGCACTTTGGTGAGTCGCTTGGACCGACAACCGGGTCAACGACAAGCGGATACCTTCCCGGGTGCGGGATGGTATCCGGATGGTCAGTCCGGTCGAAGGTTATAGCGGACTCCAACCATCGGAGGAAGGGAGGTGTGGCATGTTGGGCTATGTAGACCTCGCGGCGTGCGACCTTCTGGCGACATTTGGAGTCGTAGGCCGCCGATCCTCCAAAGATCATAAGGCAGCCGTTTGGTGTTGGAAAGCCATTGTCCTTCTCCTCGGTGTCGTCCGTGGTGGGGGCGGGCTCCTTCCCCTGCTCCCCTTTGTTGGAGCTTCTGGACAAGAATTTTCGCATGAGGGTGTAGTCCTTGAGCGGATGGTTTACGGGAAAGGCATGGTTCGCGCATGGCCCTTTGAGCATTTTTTTGAAGTAGTTCAGAGTGCCCTCCTCGGGCTTCCGACCACCCTTGCGGTCAGCAGCGGCCACGAGTTAGTCCTCACGCCATTGCTTTTTGTTCTTCTTCTTGGCAGAGCGATTAGAGGTGCCTTCATCGGTACCCTCGTCCTGCCTTGCCTTGCCCTCGAGGCGATCGAAGATCGCTCTGACCACCTCTTCTCATGAGGCATGGCTGGTGGCGATGTCCAGGAGCTCCTTGGTGGTTCACGGGCACTTGTGTCCCAGCTTATGAACCAAGGATTCGTAGGTCGTCCCAGATAGGGAGGCTCCTATCACGTCGACGTCGGCGACGTTAGGGAGCTCGTTGCACTGCCGGGAGAAGCGTCGGATGTACCCGTGGAGAGTCTCACCGGCCTTCTAATGGCAGTTCTTGAGGTCCCATGGGTTCCCAGGGCGTTTGTACATGCCCTGGAAGTTTCCCACAAAGATCTCCTTTAGATCCGTCCAACTCTGGATTGCGTTGGACAGTAGGTGTTCCAACCACGCACGAGCTGAATCAGCCAAGAACAGTGGAAGGTTGCGGATAATGAAGTCATCATTATCCACACCACCGGCTTGACAGACAAGCCGATAGTCTTCAAGCCAAATCCCGGGGTTTGTCTCCGTGGAGTACTTAGGGATGTTAGTAGGTGGTCGATACCTTGGTGGGAACGTAGTGTTGAGGATGTGCCGACCGAAGGCCTAAGGGCCTAGCAGGCCGGGGCTCGGGCTCCGGTCCTCGCCGCTGTCGTAGCATCCACCGCATCGAGGATGATAGCTGCAGTGGGCTCCTTCCCTTGGGTCGACATAGGTGCGCCTACGGGCGTCAATGGTGCTGCGTGTGTCGCGGTCGCGACTGAGACGCTAATGTATTTGGGTCACAACGCGCTGCCCACCGCCTTGTGGTGCTTGGTGGACTGATGCATCCCTGGCGGGACATACTGAGGGCGTACGTTGGCTGGTGTCGAGCTCGCGTCGTCGAGACAACAAGCTTTCTGCCTGCGATCCTCGGGCGTTGCGGCCTCTAGAAGGCCATGGAGCAAGGCCGTGGCGGCAGCGATGTTCTGGCTCGCTCGAGCAAAGTGAGGAAGGGTTTCATCGTCGGCGATGATCCTTCGGTTTACGTCGCGTGCGTGCCCACCATCTTCGTGGCGTTCGATCTCCCGATCGACCAACACGTATTCCCGAACGAGCTGTTGTCCGGCTTCGTCAATCTCCCGCTTTTGGGCTTTTAGCTGTTCCACCCCTATGTGGGACGGGGCCACCATTCTTCCTTCAGTTCCGTCACCGAGGTTGCCTGCCGGGGTAACCTCCTTCTTGGAGGCGCTTTCGACATGCCCCTCGGAGGTTTCCGCCATGAAGCATTCCCGGGAGGGATGATGGCTCCCCCTGCCAGAATCAGAGCCAGAGTCCAACCCCAGACCTTCTGTGAGGAGACCATGGAGGGATTCTATGACGCTTTCGATCATCCCCACGAACTCGTTGCTCGCGGGGGATGGGATAGTGTGCTGGGCCACAAGGTGGCTTACGGTCGCCGCGGCGTTGCAGAGACCGAATGGAAACGCCATCGGGGCGCTCTGTGCGGAGTGTTTCAGAGAGAGGGTGAGGTGGCGCGGGTCCTCCCTAGACGGCTGTTGTCTGAGGGAGACATCGGGCTGGCGCTCAAGCCTCCGGTAGCCAGAGCCGATGGAGGGGAGAGATTGGATGGTGAGATGGGCCAACGCCAACTCTCCTCTCATCGTGACGATGAAGTCCAGGTCACTGAAACGCACGTGTGCGCCCGAGACCAAGCTGATTGTGTGGTTAGCCATCCGAGGCCTGATTTGGTATGCACAAAGGCCCCTACCTGGTGTGCCAACTGTCGGTGTTTTGAACAAACACCGGCTAGTAAATTTGTAATTTGTTGCGCGTTAGGCCCGGGTGGTGCACTAAAGGACACAAAGTTTATACTGGTTCGGGCCGAACATCCCTACGTCCAGTCTGCTGTTGCTTGTGTTATTAGTACCAAAAAGGGTTCGTAGTAGGGGGTACAAATGGTCGGGAGAGGGACGGGTCCCCAGTCTCTGATGGAATGGTCGAAAGGTCGTCGAGAGCTTAGTCGCTGCTCAGCTGTGCGTGATGTGTGTTGTTGAATCGTATCGATTGATCTCGTGAGTTGATCCGTCCTCCTGAGCGGGGTGCCCTGCCCTCCCTTTTATAGACTAAGGGGGAGTAGGGGTTACATGTTGGAGAATAGGAGAAAAAACAGAGGCCAAGGAGCCCCTCCAAAGGTGTTGGGCCCTCCTTTTTCGCTGAGCCAGACTCGCTGACACGGTCAGACAGTGTTAGGGATTGGCACGTTCGCTGGATGCCTGTGTGCTGATGACGCCATGCCCTTACCTGATTAGCAAGTGGTCACGTCCCATCCCACACCCTGGGCGGCGTGTCGGACAGGGGTGTTGACCTGTAGCCCTATGGGGGGCAGACGGCGCGGTGACTGTACGTTCGTCACTGTGCAGGGCGTGAGTCTCTTCTTGGACCATAGTGGTTGTCATATGTTTATGTCAGGTTCCACGCCCGAGGGCTGAAGGCAGCGCCTACAATACTATTCAGACTCTGTCATGTCCGGAATGGCCTAAAGCGCCTGTCCCGTCGTACCGTGACGGTACTTTCCTACAGCGGTGCAGGGCATGGTCCTTGGTACTGTGCTTGACTCGAATGTCCTGTCGTACCCCTGTGCTCGTCATTATGAAGGAGCAGGGCATAATCGTCGGGCGAGGCGGAGTCTGCCCTCGGCCGTCGGGCAAGGCGGAGCCTGTCCTTAGCCGTCGGGCCAGGCGGGACCTGCCTTCGGACATCGAGCAAGGTGGAGCCTGCCCTCGGACGTCGGGTGAGGCGGAGCCAGCCCTCGGGGGTCAGGCGAGGCGGAGCCAGCCCTTAGCCATCGGGCGAGGCAGAGCCCGCCGTCGGACGTCGGGCGAGGCGGAGCCTGTCCTAGGACATCGGGCGAGGCGGAGCCAGCCCTTGGGGGTCGGGCAAGGTGGAGCCAGCCCTCGGGGGTCGGGCGAGGTGGAGCCAGCCCTTAGCCGTTGGGCGAGGCGGAGCCCGCCCTCGGATGTCGAGCGAGGCGGAGCCTGCCCTCGGACGTCGGGCGACGCGGAGCCAGCCCTCGGGGGTCGGGCGAGGCAGAGCCAGCCCTTAGCCGTCAAGCGAGGCGGAGCCTAGCCCTTGGAGGTTGGGCGAGGCGGAACCATTCTTCTATCGTTCAGACAAGAATCGCAATAGCGTTCTCGTCTGATCGGAAGTGTCAACATTCGATGGGCGTTAGTTCCACCTCATTAGGTACCCCGGTATTAGGTCCCTGACACATCTATTTTTCTCCAGACGTATGTTGCAAGTGTGTTTATTTTAGATGTTGCATATGTTTCATACATATGTTGCAAGTGTTTTATTTGAATGTTGCGTACGTTTTACAATGGTTTTCAAGTGTTTTTTGCAACAGTTTCAGACGCATGTTTCAAGTGTTTTATCTGCCTTCAAACATATGTTGCAAGTGTTGTGTCTAGATGTTTTGAAGGTAGATCGGGCGTTGCATCTCCCTCTTGTTTTATTCTCCCTCGCCTTAGTTTCTCCTCCTCCTCTGGGCGTCGGCTGGGCATCCGCCCCTCCCCACTTCTCGATGCGGTGACATTCAGGGGCGACGCAGGCCCTGCGTGGGCACTTGCGAGACGGGCAGAAACAAACTGCAAGTGCGGCGTCCAACCTCGTCCTGTAACACCCTCGGTGTGACACCTAAATCATTTACTAAAACATGTCATGAGCATCATACTTGTGTGTTAAAGCATGTGTTGAAGTGAATAGATAATGCATTGCAACTAAAACGATCAACAAAAATGCGAAACGAAAGTTGCTCCATGATTCGTATAGTTAACAAGTAGGGGTGTAAACTAATTTTTGTTGAACAAAAATGCTATAGAACATGTATGTGACACTTAAATAAAGTTTGAAGTATAAACTTTGTAGATGACAATGAAATACTTGGTATTGAAAAAGAATATTACTAAGTAATATTTTCAGTAGCTTAGAAATACAATCTGAAATTAAGATTAGCTCAAACACTTAGAAAAATTTCTAAGCTTGTGGACAACTAGACGCTGCTATGATTAGCTATTTATTTTGAGAGATTGGGTTGAGGAGTGGTGTAGTGCTATGAGTCTATTTAGTAGTTCCATATGCCATCTTGAGTGTAGTGAAGCCGGTTTAGGCTTAGGAGCAACGGTTTGATCGTGATCAATGCTTTAAAATTCGTGCGCATCACATGTCTCGGATTGGTTGGCGCCGTGTGCGCGGTCACCACGTGGCCTCCCCACGCCGCGCACATGGCCATGTCTCGCACGGTCACCCTATGCCGCCATGCTGGGTCGGTCGGGTCCTCTGGGCTTGGCCGAGGCCAATCGCCGCGAGCCATTGGCCACGCGCCCTGCTGCCCTGCGTCGCGCTGTCGCCATTGGTGTTGCTATGGCCGTGCTGTGCTGCTATTGCATCACCGTACTGCTGACCAGCCTCACGTCGCGACGCTGTCGCTGTTGTCGCATCGTTGTCACGTCCGCACCTGTACGATGTAACCCTACCCTGCTGCTAGCCCAGTTCAAGGTCGTCGCTGTCGCCCGCACGTGGCCGAGCCACCGTCGCCATGTCATTTAAGGCATTGCGGCCATGTGGGCCACGCCAATCGGACGCACGCACGCCATGTCTGTAGCGCCTGCGCATTGGTGTCCTAATCACACCGCTTGTGTCCCGCCAAGGCAAGGACGAGCTGAGCCCACCTACCACGCCCTGTCTCTCTCTGTTCTCGTCTTCCTACCACCATCGAATTGCATCGGCGCCGCAGCTGCGAGGGTGAAAGGTCCTAAACACTTAGAGCATATTTTCTAGATCAAACACTAGGTTTACAAGCCCATAAACAAGTCATATGCTATCACTAGATCAAGTCAAGCATAGAAGCAATAGTGATACCATATAAACATCAAATACATTTGATTTTCATGAATGAGCCTAATAAAATGGAGAGATGACTAGATGCACTAAACGTGTCCTTAGCAAGGATGTATGTCATGCCAATCAACTTTTACCTTGGATTGCTCAAAGGAGAGGCATGTCATATAAGTGGGGGGTGCATCAACACATATTTAAGAAATCCAATATGTTCAACTCATTCCTTAGCTTGCAAAACCTTTTCTCATCCAATGGCTTGGTGAATATATCGGCAAGTTGATCTTCGGTGCCTACACTCTCAATGCAAATGTCCCCTTTTTGTTGGTGATCTCTTATGAAATGGTGGCGGACATCAATGTGCTTTGTTCTTGCATGTTGAACCGGATTGTTGGTCAACTTGATTGCACTCTCATTGTCACATAGCAATGGCACTTTCTTGAACTTGATTCCAAAGTCACTCAAAGTGGCCTTCATCCAAAGTATTTGTGCACAACAACTACCGGCGGATATGTATTCGGCTTCGGCAACACTATTTTGCTTCTTTGATGACCATGAAACAAGTGATCTTCCCAATAATTGACATGTGCCCGAGGTGCTCTTCCTTTCAACCTTGCATCCCGCATAATCCGAGTCGGAATAACCAACTAGTTCAAACTTAGCTCCTTTGGGATACCACAAACCAACATTTGGTGTATGCTTCAAGTACCTCAATATTCTCTTTGTAGCCTTCAAATGACTTTCTCTTGGTGAGGCTTGAAATCTTGCACACATGCATACACTAAACATGACATCTGGCCTTGATGCGGTCACATAGAGTAGGCTTCCAATCATAGACCGATATACCTTTTGATCCACCATATTTCCACTTGCATCACTATCCAAGTTGCCATTGGTTTCCATTGGTGTGCTAATGACTTTACTATCACTCATGCCAAACTTCTTGATCATGTCCTTGATATACTTGCCTTGACTCACAAATGTACCATTCTTCAACTTCTTGATTTGAAGACCAAGGAAGTAACTCAACTCTCCAATCATGGACATCTCAAACTCATTAGCCATCATCTTTCCAAACTCATCACAAAAGTCTTGATTAGTTGATCCAAATATGATGTCATCAACATAGATTTGTAATACAAATAGATCTTTTCCAATCTTCTTGATGAAAAGAGTGGTGTCAACCTTGCCCATCATGAACCCTTTAGGGAGTAGGAAGTCCCTCAATCTCTCATACCATGCTCTAGGTGCTTACTTCAAGCCATACAATGCCTTCTTCAACTTGTACACATGGTTGGGCTTCTTGTCATCTTCAAAACCGGGAGGTTGCTCAACATATACTTCTTCATTGATGTAACCATTGAGAAATGCACTCTTAACATCCATTTGATAGAGCTTAATGTTGTGGGCACAAGCATAGGCTAGCAAGATTCTAATTGCTTCCAACCTAGCAACTGGGGCATATGTTTCTCCAAAGTCAAGACCTTCAACTTGTGTATAGCCTTGTACTATCAATCTTGCTTTGTTCCTTACTACTATGCCATCTTGATCTTGCTTGTTTCTAAAGACCCATTTGGTTCCAATCACATTATGTACCTTTGGTCTCTCTACTAATTCCCATACTTGATTTCTTGTGAAATTATTCAATTCTTCATGCATAGCATTCACCCAATCAACATCCTTCAATGCTTCATCTATCTTCTTTGGTTCAATGGATGACACAAAAGAGAAATGCTCACAAAAGGATGCCAATCTTGATCTTGTTTGCACACCTCTTGAAATATCACCAATGATAGTGTCCAATGGATGATCTCTTGCAATATTGGTTGGTTGGAGCAATGGAACTTGATTGCTTGCACTTGCTTGATCATTGGGTTGAGATGATGTACTAGCCACTTGATCTTGTTCATTGTCATGAGAGCCACTTGTACTAGCTTGATTTGTATCATCTTGCACATTTGAGTTGGAGAGCACTTGCACTTCATCATCTTCATCATCATTCACTTGCCTAGGCCTTAATTCACCAACATCCATGTTCTTCATGGCATTTAAAAGTTGAATGCCCCTAACATCTTCTAAGTTCTTATTCTCTACTTGTGAACCCTTGGTTTCATCAAATTCAACATCATGAACTTCCTCAAGAGTACCACTATCCAAATTCCAAACTCTATATGCTTTGCTTGTAGTGGAATAACCAAGTAGGAATCCTTCATCACACTTCTTGTCAAACTTGCCCAATCTAGTGCCTTTCTTTAAGATATAGCATTTGCAACCAAAGACCCGAAAATATGCAATGTTGGGCTTTCTACCATTCAAGAGCTCATATGGTGTCTTCTCTTTCAATCGGTGACAATAGAGGTGGTTGCTACAATAGCAAGCCGTGTTGATAGCTTCGGCCCAAAATGATTGACTCACATTGTACTCACTAAGCATAGACCTTGCCATATCAATGAGTGTTCTATTCTTCCTCTCAACAAGGTCATTTGATTGTGGAGTATACTTGGCCAAGAATTGATGTCTAATTTCAAATTTATCACATAACTCATCAATTCTCGTGTTCTTGAACTCACTACCATTGTCACTTCTAACTCTCTTAATGGTTGTTTCAAACTCATTGTAAATGCATTTGACAAATGATTTGAATGTTCCAAATACATCACTTTTGTCCACTAGAAAGAATACCCATGTGTATCTAGTGTAATCATCTACTGTTACAAAGCCATATTTGTTACGACCAATGCTAGTGTATTGTGTTGGCCCAAACAAATCTATGTACAATAACTCAAATGCTTTACTAGTGCTCATTATTCTTTTATTAGGATGGGTGTTTCCAACTTGTTTTCTGGCTTGACAAGAGCTACAAAGCTTATCCTTCTCAAACACAACATCTTTCAAGCCTCTAACCAAGTCATGCTTAACCAATCTATTCAATTGTTTCATTCCAACATGACCAAGCCTTCTATGCCATAACCAACCCATGCTAGACTTAGTGAACAAGCATGTAGATAATCTAGCTTCACTAGCATTGAAATCAACCAAGTATAGATTCTCATATCTAAAGTCTTTGAAGATCAAGTTAGAGCCATCTACACTTATGATCTCTACATCATCTACCCTAAATATGCATTTGAATCCAAGATCACACAATTGAGCCACGGATAGCAAATTGAAATTCAAGCTCTCTACTAGCAACACATTGGAAATGCTCATGTCATTGGATATAGCAATCTTACCAAGCCCTTTGACCTTGCCTTTGCCATTGTCACCAAATGTGATACTATCATAACCATCATTGACATTGGTGTTGATTGAGTTGAACATTCTTGCATCACCGGTCATGTGTTGAGTGCACCCACTATCAAGAACCCAATGCCTTCCTCCGGCTTTGTAATTGACCTACAAAAGAAGATCAATTCTTTTTAGGTACCCAAACTTGCTTGGGTCCTTGAAGGTTAGTCACTAAGCTCTTTGGTACCCAAATGGCTTTCTTCTTTGAGCCCATCCATGGTTTACCAATGAACTTAGCCTTCACACCATTTGTACCCTTGGTAAGCACATATAAAGAATCAAGCTTAATGGAGGATACATTAGCATTTTTGCTCTTGTTTTGGCATTCATGCTCTACAAGACCAACTTGCTTGCAACTAGTACAAAACCGACCATTGTTCTTCACAAAACTAGTCTTGTGAGGAGCAAAGGCCGCCTTGCCTTTCTTGGGGGTATAGCCCAATCTCTCTTTGTAGAGAGAAGCTCTTTGGCTACCCAAGCACATAAGCAAGCGGTCCTCACCACCATAGACCTTAGCCAAAGTGTGAGTGAGCTTGTTGACCTCCTTCTTGAGATTCTCATTCTCAACCATTAGTGAGGCATCACAAGTGAAACCATCATTACTAGATGAGGTGGAAATAGAAGTACTACAAGAAGGGTTAGTGGGAGCAATAATGATAGGCATGGATAATGATTCATCAATTATATCACAAGTTAAACCTACATTGCAAGTTTCAACATGCTTCTTTTTATTTTGCTCATCAAGCAAAGAAGAATGAGCTTTTTCAAGCTTCTTGTGAGCCTTGCCAAGCTTCTCAAGGGCTTCCTCTTGCCTCTCATGAGATGCATTGAGCTCATCAAAGGCTTGCTTAAGGGCTTTAATTTCCTTACGCAAGCTTTTGCATTCTCTTCTCTTAATGTCAAAGTGTTCTCTAGCATCTTCTAGCATGTCAAATAATTCATCTTTAGTAGGTTCATCATTATCACTATCACTATCATTCTCATTTTCATGTTCATTTTCATCATCATGTTCTTCATCACTTTCATCATCACAAGATTGTACCTTAGTGGCCTTAGCCATGAAGCATGATGAAGATTCGAAGAGAGAAGGCTTCTCATTTATAGCAATGCTTGCAAGTACCTTCTTCTTGGTGGTCTTGTGATCATCACTATCATCATCATCACTTGAGGAAGCATCACTATCCCAAGTGACCACATATGAACCACCCTTCTTCTTCTTGAAGGTCATCTTGTCCTTCTCTTTCTTTTTCTTCTTGTCCTTCTTCTTGTTCTTCTTCTTGTCATCATCATTGTCGCTATTGTATGGACATTGAGCAATAAGATCATCTTTGCTTCCACACTTGAAGCACCTTCTTGACTCTTCTTTGTTCTTAGATGAAGACTTCTTTCTTCTAGCACGGTAGCCCTTCTTCACCATGAACTTGCCAAATCTCTTGACAAAGAGAGCCATCTTCTCATCATCATCATCATCCCATGAATCATCTTCTTCACTAGATGTTTCTTGCTTAGCTTTGCCCTTGGATGATGTGGCCTTGAATGCCATGCTCTTCTTCTTATCATCCTTCTTCTCATCTTTCTTCTCCCTCTTTTCTTCCTTCTCATCATCATCTCTATAAGCATCATCGGTCATGATATCTCCCAAGATTTGATTTGGTGTCATTGTATCCAAACCGGACCTCACTAGAATAGTGACCAATGTACCAAATCTTGAGGGTAAGCATCTCAAGAACTTATTTGAGAATTCCTTGTCCTCTATCTTCTCACCAAGTGCCTTGAGATCATTTACAATCACTTCCATCTGATGGAACATGTCCGGCACACTCTCATCTTCCTTCATCTTGAAACTAGCAAATTTATCCTTGAGAATGTATGCCTTTGCACCCTTGATTGCCTTGGTGCCCTCAAATGATTCTTCTAATTTCTTCCATGCTTCATGAGCTCTCTCAATGTTCTTGATTTACTCAAATGTTCTCTCATCCAAAGCATCATGGATGGCACTAAGAGCAATGTCATTGTTTTGGAGTAGCAATTCTTCGACGGCGGTGGGAGCCTCTTCATCTTCTATCTCAATTTTTGTTTCTACCACCTTCCAAATCTTCCTATTGATTAACTTGATATATGTTGTCATCTTAGCCTTCCAATAGGGATAATTTGAGCCATCAAATTAGGGTGGCTTCTTGGTGTTATTGATTTGAGCCATTTTAACACCGAAGGTTGTTAAGCCTCAAATAACGGTGACCTCGACTCTGATACCACTTGAAAGGTCCTAATGGCTAGAGGGGGGGTGAATAGCCTAATAAAATTTCTACAACAACACTTAACCAAATGGTTAGACAATTATGAGGCGAAGCAACTGTTGCGCTAGCCTACTCAAAATGCAAGCCACCTACCACAATTCTAGTTTAGATAGTATCTATTCACACAATAGCTATGACACAATCCTATGTTAGTGTGCTCTCAAAGGCTAACTAAAGAGCCACACCAACCAACCAACCAAGCTCTCATAACTAGCTACACTAAAGAGCTTGACAACTAGTTTGCGGTAATGTAAAGAGAGTGATCAAGAAAGTTATACAGCCATGTAGATGATGGAACCAATCAATCACAAGAGTGAATAACAATGAAGACCAATCACCTCGGAATCAAAGGATGAACACAATGATTTTTTACCGAGGTTCACTTGCTTGCCGGTATGCTACTCCTTGTTGTGGCGATTCACTCACTTAGAGGTTCACGCGCTAATTGGCTTTACAAGCCAAACCCTCAATAGGGTGCCACACAACCAACACAAGATGAGGATCACACAAGCCACGAGCAATCCACTAGAGTACCTTTTGGCGCTCCGCCGGGGAAAGGTCAAGAACCCCTCACAATCACCACGATCGGAGCCAGAGACAATCACCACCCTCCGCTCGACGATCCTCGCTGCTCCAAGCCATCTAGGTGGCGGCAACCATCAAGAGTAACAAGCAAATCCCGTAGTGAAACACGAACACCAAGTGCCTCTAGATGCAAACACTCAAGCAATGCACTTGGATTCTCTTCCAATCTCACAAAGATGTTTAATCTATGATGGAAATAAGTGGGAGGGCTTTGGCTAAGCTCACAAGATTGCTATGTCAATGCAAATGGCCAAGAGAGTGAGCTTGAGCCGGCCATGGGTCTTAAATAGAAGCCCCCATGAAATAGAGCTATTGTACCCCTTCATTGGGTACAGCGCGGGGTGACCGGACGCTCCGGTTGGATTGACCGGACGCTGGCCCTCAGTGTCCGGTCACGTGATTCACGCCACGTGTCCCCTGCTTCAAATACTGTTCATCAGATTTCAACAGTCGTCTGCTGACCGGACGCGTCAGTTAGAAAGTGACCGGACGCTGGACCTCAGCGTCCGGCCATTTCCAGTAAGGTTCCAAACGTGATTTTTCGCGACCGGACGCGTCCGGTCATGCCTGACCGGACTCACCCAGCGTCCGGTCGCTCAATGTCTCTTCTGTACGCCTCACGTTAGCGTACATCAGCACTGACCGGACGCGCCCTGCCAGCGTCCGGTCGAGGAGCGACCCAGCGTCCGGTCGCTTGACCGACGCCAGCGTCTTCACTGTTACACCTGACCGGACGCGCTGGTCCAACCGAGGCCAGTGTCTGGTCACACCCAGTGACCTCCGTCTTTTCTGTCTAGGGCGCCGGTGGCACCGTCGGACTATCCGCACTCTACGGGCAGACACTCCGTCGGTGGAGTTCCTTACCCTTGCTCCCAAACTTCACCACCCTTGATCAAATGTGCCAACCACCAAGTGTATCACCTTGTGCACATGTGTTAGCGTATTTTCACAAACATTTTTAAGGATGTTAGCACTCCACTAGATCCTAAATGAATATGCAATGAGTTAGAGCATCTAGTGGCACTTTGATAACCGTATTTCAATACGAGTTTCACCCCTCTTAATAGTACGGCTATCGATCCTAAATGTGAGCATACTCACTAAGTGTCTTGATCACCAAAATAAAATGGCTCCTACAATATATACCTTTGCCTTGAGCCTTTTGTTTTTCTCTTTCTTCTTTTCCAAGTCCGAGCACTTGATCATCACCATGGCATCACCATCATCATGTTATGATCTTCATTTGCTTCACCACTTGGAGTGTGCTACCTATATCATGATCACTTGATAAACTAGGTTAGCACTTAGGGTTTCATCAATTCACCAAAACTAAACTAGAGCTTTCAGAGGGGTAACCTCTCATCAATCCCTCTTGTTCGTGCCTCCGCCCTCACGTCCCCTCTCCAGCCGCTCCCACCCCGCTTTGATTGTGGCTCAGCCGAGCCTCAATTTTTGGAGCTTCGCCCCGCCACAGCGCCGTTAAGATCCGTCACCGCCCGCGCCATGGCCAGCCTCCACCACTTCACCCCACGCAAATTCCTCTGTACAACTAGCATTGCCTTGACTCCCTCTCCACCTTGTGAGCCTTAGTCGAACCGCTACCGCCTCCCCTTCATCGCTGACACGACCGTGCCGCTGCGGTGCGCCGCCACACGGCTCGGCCGCACGTGGCCAGCCTTCCTCCATCATCTTCCACCCCAACTGTCACCTCGGCCTAGTCCATGGTAGCCTCCTGACGCTCATGTGCTAATCAATTAGGCCTGTAGCTACCCCAACCCATCGAAACAGTGGCGCCACCGTTGTGGATGGCCGCGCGCCACTGCAGCCTTCTCCAGCTAGTCGTGTCACCTTGCACCACCGCTTAGCGTAGCCACTCGGGTCAGAGATGGTGATTGACCCATTAGGTGGGACCACGTAGGCGCTCAGTGCCGCCGCTCGCTGCGCCACCGTGCACTGAGTCGCCGGGGGTGCGCGCGGGTGAATTAGGGAAAGACCAGGGGTTAAGTGAGAAGTTATGAGGGAGGGGGAAATAGTGTTAGTATTTAGTTGTAATTTGGGGGAAGTGCGAGGTCTATTTTGCATAAACGTCAGCGCGCGCAGGGTTTCCCCATCGCGGACCGTCTTCGCGTGGGCCGACGCTGCATGGGCCACACCGCGGGCTGCCGCGCGCACGCTGCGTCGCGTGGGAGAATTTGTTTTTCTTTTTCATAAGAAATTACAAATAGTTTTCTAATATAATTTTTGAGCTGATCTTTGGTAAATTATATAAAATCATGTAGGTGTCTAAAAATTATGAAATAAATTTTGTTAAGTTCCTAAAATTATGCTCTATCTGTTAGTGTACTTAGTTCATATATATACATGTTGATACCAGGAGCTATTAAATCACTTGAAAATGTTTAATATTGTTATGAGAATTATTGTAGGAATTTTTGCGGTAAATTGGTGATAGCTTTAGCCCTAAAAATTTTATAGCAGCATCGTGGTATTATTATGTGCTCACTGTAATTTTTGTAGCATTAGAATAGACTAAACATAAGGGTAGTAAAATGCTCTTTGTTTCAAATATACATTAAATCATTAGTAGAAATAAAGATATATCCTTCATTTCTAAAGCTAGGTGTTCGTTAGTTGAAGCCAACACTTTGCTTGGTAGAGATGATAGTTAGCTTAGTGCCTTAGTCATTACAGCTAGCTTAGTATGCGTATTCTTATTTTAAGAGTTGTTGTTGTATAAATGCTAAGTGTTGCATCATCATGGCATGCATGTAGAGAACAAGTTGGTGGAGTTCGTGACCACCGGAGAGCAGGAGTACGAGGAGGTGATTAAGGAGTACAAGGAGGAGGTTCTCGTACAGGAGGAAGCCTCGGAGCCACCGGCGGCTGACTTAGCTGACACCCCACCTACCCAAGGCAAGCCCTAGTGCATAACCCTTATTTTGAATAATCACTGGATATATATATATATATGTGATGTGCATTTACGTTATAGGATTTATATTGAAACTACATGCATAGATAAACCTACCTATGAGTCCTACTAGCATAGGTCGAGTAGCTGCTATGCTTAGGCTATCAATAACGTGAGTAACCTACCGTTACTCACAACAGGTAATTATTATTATTACTCTCATGATAAAATGGTGAAAGAAAATAGAGACCAAGCAGGGATATGGTACGGGTATTGGTGGGTGCAATAGGTTATGTCCCGCGGCCAACGGGGTATAGCTTGGTTACACTATTTTTCCTATCCATGTCGGTAAAGGACCGTCCGTCGCTGTGGATGGTAATCAGGTCACATACTTATTAACCTAAGCACATACTTGCTTATGGGAGTGGGAAGGCTCGTTGCTCTCTTGTCGTGGGTTTCGGCTCTTTCTGGACCGACTGATTGGAGGCGAGAATGGTGGAGGTCTAAGCACCACACTGAGTCCGGGACTCAGGAGTGGGGGTTTGGAGTCCAAGTTTGGACGGGGACCTGGACCCCTTGACAGGAGAGTGGTGGGTTGGTCTTGCTTGTGCCTGGGGTACAAGCAAAGCGTGTGTTTTAAGGTACCCAGCTGGGATACATTGGTTTGCGAATCGCCGTGTGATACGGTATGACTTAGCTATGGTCTAGCACCGTAGTAAGAACTGGAAGATGAAAGGGGACGAATGGATCTGATTGCTCAACTCTTGCTTGAAAGTAGAACAGGTGCTTACATAGAACGGTTAGCTAATGAACTAATCATGACTGCTAATAAAACACATACATAAGGATTCACTAGTAGTAATGCTTTTCACAAAAAGGAAACACAGCAAACCATGAAGCTTATCATATCCTTTGGAGTCAGAAAATTATTCCCACTAGTCGGGTAAGTCTTGCGAGTACATTGTGTACTCAGGGTTTATTTACCCCTGTTGCAGGTGCAACTTGAGGAGTGGTTGTTGTGTGGAGGATTCTTCTAGTGGGCACAGACGGATCCTTGTATCTTATCGTTAGATGTTTATTTTAATTCCGCTGTTTAAATTCCATACTCTGAACTTGGTATTGTAATAATGTATTTCCGAGAACTCTTGTTGTATGAAATAGATTAAGTATCGTAAACTCGTTCTCATTGTTGGATTCTGAATGATAAACGTGGATCGTTCGAGTTCTCCCTTGGGGTGTGCTCGGCGGAACTATCCGATGTAGCCAATTTTCGGGGTGCTTGATATCTAGCGGAAGACGAGCGCCTCCGAATGTGTGTTATTTCGGGCGGTTCTGCCACATGTCCGTCAGGACGTCCGGGTGCTAGCAAGCCCTTAAACAAAACGGTAATACTTGGCCATTTTTGTATGGAACAACCACTCGTTGTGCCATGCTATGAGGACTACCAAGTTTCTACGTATATGTTTGTGACATAATCCAATATTGTGCCGGCGCCATCGTTGTGTGGGTCTCTGTGAGTTTTGAGTCCGTGTTGATGTCCACAGACGGTGGTCCATATATAAACCATGCACTATGCACCGGATAATCATGAGATGGCACCATAAGGACAACCGCCTCTGTTAATGCTTGATTACCAGAGGCGATCGAGTTAAGACAACCACCTCTGTTAATTGATTATCCGAGGCGGATGGCTTTACATGTCCGCCTCGGTTAATGCTAGATTAACCGGGGCAGACGACTAAAGGTGACTGCCTAGGTTAATCAATTAACGGAGGCGGCTGCCTTAATGCGACCGCCTCCATTAATCTTTAACCAAGACGATCGCTCGACCGGCGGCCCTGCCACCGATTAAGGGAAGCGGCCGCCCAGCGTGACCGCCTTGGTTAATAAAAGGGCACCGTCTAGCAGAATCTTCTGTATAGTAGTGGAAGGCAGAGTTGTCAGCGATGGAAGCGTGACACGCAGGGGATGAGACGACACGCAGGGGATGACACAACACACGCACCCTACACGCATGGACACAAACCCTACCCTTATAAGCATCTTCAAAGACTACGAGAACGTCACCTACTATTGAAAGCACAACGCTGTTAAATGCTATTGTAACCACTAGGCTACATGATCTTTCGAGGTGCATTTTGCTCTACTATAAACTATTTTGATAAATATTACTAGTTAAAACCAGAATACTTTGAGGCTACATGACCTTTCGCAGTGCATTTTGCTCTAATATAAACTAGTTTTTAATATTACTTGTTAAAATTAGAATAGTTTGACTCGTACAAATCGGCCTAGTATATATTACCTATATATGAGACTGGATGAAGTATGTTACTCTAGGCAGGCGTAGCATATTTTATTCTCACGCTGACACGCGCAACTAATTAAGATACATAGATCCGAAATCGAGCCCGTACGACGTCGACATCCAACTATCCAAGACAGGAGCATACTCCGTATATCAGTGCTTGTGCTTTGGCTTCTTGACGATCATGACGGTGCAGTGCGCGTGGTGCGTGCAGTAGTCGCTCACGCTCCCGAGGACAGCCCTGCATACACGAGTTTAACGTAAATCATAATTTCATGAAAATATATGAGCTGATAACGGGCAAAGCATGGGTGATGATCGACAAATCCAAGCTACAAAATATATGTCAGATTGGATCAAATTCAAGCATGGGTGATGAGCGTCAAAGAGATGATGGATGGACCTCTTCCACTTGCTGTAGCCATGGCAGCCGACGACCAGGATCTCGGCGTGGTGCCGATCAACCGCGTCGCAGATCACGCTCCTGGCGTCCCCCTCGATCGCTTCGTAGCTGACGTCGATCACCTGCGCCCACCCATGGAGCTCGAGATCATCAGCTAGGTTGTCGTCGTTTCATGCATGCATCTGTGCTGATTGGCAATCCATCGAGGATGCCATCGTGCGGCGTGTTCTTCTTGGGTAAGCTTTTGCAAAGCATAATTAAATTACCTCGGTGCAGAGCTTCTTGGCCTTGTCCATGACCCTGGCGACGGTGCGCTTGAGGTCGGCCTCCACCGTGGGCAGCAGGTCGGCGGAGCCCACGCCGGCGATGCCGATGACGGAAGCCGCGGGGGGCTTGGAGGTCAGCACCACGAGGTGGTACTGCTGCTGCGGCTGCCCCGCTGCGAAGAAGTGCTGCAGCGTCCACTCCAGCGCGTAGTAGCTGTGGTCGCTGTCGTCGATGCCCACCACCATCACCGGCTTCCCTGATGACGATGATGAGACTCCTGCTCCTGCTGCCGCCTCCGCCGCCGCCTCCGCCGCCATGTCTTCAGTTTGCTCGGTAGGTCGTTGGTCGATACGCCGCCGGTGACGGAACGAGGGCAGGGACGATGGCAGATGGTGATTGATGGACAAAACAGGGGGAACAAAGTGAGGAGGATGGCTATTTGTGTAACCAACTTAACTGCCCGCGCCCTCCAAGCAGCTGGGTCTAGCGGCCGGGAGGAGACTCCGGAGCGCGGAAAACGCTTGGATGTCCACGTTCGTATACAAAAACCTCCTATTGGAGGTTCAACTATTTTTTACAAGAGTTTGTTTATACTTGCCTGTAATTAGCAAGAGACATTATCTTGTAGTGCTTTGAGAGGGATAACATACGGGAACAGCCAAATTAGCAAACTAATTACCAATAAGAATTCAATAATGCTTGTTGTAGGGCGGCCGTCAGACCAAACACGGACCCCTTCGTGCTCGCTCCGTCAGCCAAATCAGTCACGGAATGCTGATTTCGCAGCGAGCCGGTCACTGCGCCTTGGCACCAGATCGCAGTCATTGCGACGCGAGACGCGCAGGCACGGAGCACAAGTGATGAGTGGTTCCTGGAGTGGCAGCCTGAGTGACTGGATGAACTCCGACAAAGTTTCAGCATTAGCCGTAGGCTGTCCGACAAGAGCCGTGGGTGGCTGGATGCATGGGCTTGCGCCTGCTGGCGATCAACGAAGATGGATCGCGGACGCGCAGGGTCACGTGTGCGCTGTCGTACGCGGCTCTGCTGTGGGTCCTCATCGCGCCGCTCCTAAATGGCTAAATCAACGGCATGCTCGCCTACGCCATCGCCATTCGCGGACTACTTTGGGCTCAGACCAGCACGGGCGAGGGAGCTTAGTCGGGTGCGGGCACGGGAGCTCCGTTCGAACAGACGCCGCGTCCGGAGCGGGGATGGGAGCGGGCCTGGGTGCTGCATCAGGCGTGGGCGCTGCGTCGGGTGCAGGCGCTGGAGCCTGGAGCCGCATTCGGACAGACGCCGCGTCCGGACGTCCGGCACTAGTTTCGCCGATAAGAATTTCACCAACTTACCTGTACACAAAAACAGTCCATCGACGTCAATACTTCGGAAAAGTGCTGTTCAAACTTCAACACAAGAACAAACATGTCCATGGACCATGGCATCGCTGTGTAATCAAGTTTGGAGCATGTATCAGACTGATGAATTCATCACGTGCATCACCCTATCATCTGATTGTAGATATACCATACCATTTGCTCCGCCTAAAATGTACATACACTCCCACATGGCTCACAGAAAAGAAGTTGCAATCACATATACTTCAACGTATTAATTAGTACATTGTTTTGAGGTTTGGAGAACAATCAATTATTTGTAATTCTGAATCCCCATGTAGAAGGACTGCATCGGATACTACTTGTAGAAGCAACCGAAGGTGTGATGGTTGATGATCCAATTATTCACAAACGGACGCATACACAACTTTAGTGATCTGTCAAACTGGAGCATTGATCAGTGCTTGTGCTGCTTGGGCTTCTTTACTATCATCACGGTGCAGTGCGCGTGATGGGCGCAGTAGTCGCTCACACTTCCAAGAACAGCCCTGAGGGAGGTTGAGGAAAGTCAATAATACGAAAGTGAACGAGAACAAGAAGACACTTGAACAAGTAGATCCTTCGAAAAAAGACACTTGAAGTAGACGAGGAAAGGGATGTAGAGTCCAAGTGTAAAGCAATGGCCATTGTAGACTGTAGTAAATTGTTCCCTAGAACGCAGACACAGATTGAAAAAGATATGTGTATAGAAGACAGGTCGAAACGAGTGTACAGATGCTTTGAAATAGTTACTTCTTTTGTTCCAGTACTAGGAGGTATTTGTGAGGTACTATGTTCTAGATTATCAGATTTCAAGGATTAGGCTCCTTCATTCTTGGTTAATGCGAAATCATACACACAAAATAATTCTTGTTTAGGCTAGTTCATTGGTCATGGAACATACTAGAGTTTTGGTGCCAAAAAGTTCTGGAAACATTACTCTCTGATACTGTATTCTGTTTTGCCGCATAGATGCAAAGCTAAAGCTACAAACCATGTCAAAGGCAAATAGACTAAAGGTAGTACTGTAGCACATGAAAAAGAACATCACTAAACTCACACTATCGATGTGAAAGCAATTTCAGGGAGATGAGCATGTGAAATTACGGTTTTCATTCATCTTAAATTAGCTTTTCGTTAGTGGTAATCCTTGCAGTAAGTGACGAGTGAAGATGGCGACAACTCTGTATAGTTGGGAAACAGGGGAGACGAGAAGAGAACAGAGACACAGTGAGATGGCACAGACCTTTTGATGGCTCCGTAGCCATGGCTGCCGACGACGAGCATCTCGGCGTGGTGCCTCTCGACCGCCTCGCAGAGGACGTTCCTAGCGTCCCCCTCCACCGCCTCAAACACAGCGTCGCTCACCTGCAGCACACCACACCCGTCCGCGCACAACTTAGAAGATGAGGTTGGGGATAAAAATAAGCCCATGTTTAGTTCTCCAAAAGTGTTCTATGCAAAAAGAAGATTTTTCGTCACATCAAACTTACGGTATATGCATGGAATAGACGAAATCAAAAACTAATTGTACAGTTTGTTTTAACTTTGCGAGACGAATCTTTTGAGCCTAATTAGTCAATGTTTAAACAATAATTCACAAATACAAACGAAATGCTACAGTGGAGAATCATGTACTCTGCAAAGTTTGCAGCTGCAACTTTGCCGAACTAAACGCGCCCTAAGCTGATCTCCTGCTGTTTTTTTTTTATTTCTTTTTTTGCTTTAATTCGTGTTAAGTATTATCATCACTGCAGGTAGCTGGGGGGGATTCGATTGTTGATGATGTACCTGTGCGCAGAGGGCTTTGGCTTTGTCGATGACGCGCAGGGCGGTATTCTTGAGGTCCGCCTCCACGTACGGCAGCACATCCGCGGCGCCTGAATGAACCGATCGATGGAATCAGAGAGGTCGGAAGCCACATCTAGTGTGTGTAGCTCCGAATTTAATCCGAACATGGATAATGGATTGGATGGAGATGGAGATCCGCGCGCGTACCTGGGCCGGCGAGGCCTACGGCGGATGGCTTGGCGGTGACGACGACGAGGCGGTACTGCTGCGGCTGTCCCGGCGGGAAGAAGTGCCGCAGCGCCCACTGCAGCGCGTAGAAGCTATGGTCACTGTCGTCGACCCCGGCCACCATCGTCATCTTCCCCGGCGGCGGCGCTTCCGTCCCCGCGGCCGCCGCCGCAGGCGCAGACGATGCTTCCTCCGCCATGGCTAGCAGCTACCTCTGGGTGACTGGCTCCTCTCCTGCCTGTCCTCCTCGCTCCTCGCCTCGATGGATCCCTCTCCCAAGGTTGGACACTTGGGCTTGGACAGCTCGCTCGCTTTCCTGGGTTCCTTCCTTGTACAGCACGCACAGTCACTCGCGGCGACCTCTGCTAGTCTTGTGCTCACACACGGGATAGCACTACTACTTGGCAGTGGCAGGCAGCTGATAGATCCTCCATTGTCCACTCCACCAGTTAGCACGCACCACCCTCTGTCAGGTGGGGACCAGGGGCGGGACTGTGTTCGGCCGGTGCACTGTACAGTAAATTTCGGATGATTTTCGATCATTCGTGTTCTGTGAGAGACAATAAGTGGAATTCCGCGGCCGGGTGATTCATCTAGCTCCCGCCTCCGCGGCTGTTTCTGTTTCGTAACCGGCGGGCTCCGGGCGCTCACATCAGATAGGTGTTTCGCCTCACTGTTGCCAATCCAAGGTGTTTTGCTCATGCTCAGTCTGCGTCGCTTTCCGGAATCGTCGTCTCGGGTACGAGCGTCGAGCGCCACCACTAGCTGTGTACGCACGAGCTCCACTGGTCGCTGCGCCACCCACCCCGTGGTGAGGGAGACCGCTGCCGCCCCCACCACGGGGGGCGGATGGATCAGCAGCCAAGAAAACCTCCGCCTTCGCCTGCCCAGCTCGCTTCGGTCGGGTGTGGAGCTCGTCCTCGTGCAGCTCACGGCAGCTCGGGCGGAGCCCGCCCACGCACATCTCGCGCCTGCCTACCCAATTCACCGTGGCCGGGGCGAATTCGCCCGCGTAAATCCCGCGACGTCCGAGATAGAACTCCACATGCCAACGAGGATCCACTCTCCCAGGCAGCAAGGAGATGTTGTACTGAAACTACATGTTGCAAGCGTCTGTTTTAATTGTTTCAAATGTTTCAGTGATATGTTGCAAGTGTTTTATATCGATGTTGCAAAAGTAGATCGGGATGTTGCATATATTGCAATGGTGTTTTTATGTGTATGTCCCAAATGTTTCATTTGTTTTAGACGTATGTTGCAAGTGTTTCATCTGGATGTTGCATATACATGCATGTTACAAGCGTATGTTTCAAGTGTTTTAAGTGTTTCATACGTATGTTGCAAGTGTTTTATATGAATGTTGCATAGGTTTTGCAATGGCTACAAGCGTGTTTTCCTGGTGTTTCATACATACATTGCAAGTATTTCAACTGTTTTCGGACGTATGTTGCAAAGCATTTTCATCTAGATGTTGTAAAACTAGATGTGGCGTTGCACATATGTTGCAATGGGACCCACTGCAGCCGCCGCCTGTTGTAGCTGCAAGGCCCACGTGCATGCGTGTGGGAGTAGAGGGGGCATGAGCGGCAGGCGCGAGAAACGGAGCGGGCACAGATCGAGACGTGACCCCCACCAGGGCGCGCGTAGGCGTGAGTAAAGGAGTGGCGCGGCCCCCACGTGAAGTAGGCGCAAGCATGCGGACGGGCACAGCAGCATGGGACGTGGGCAAGCGCAGCAGACACGGGCGTCCGGACGCTAGGCCCCCCCCCCGTCCGGACGTCCGGGCATTAACCTGACCCAACAATAAAAAAATGAAAATGAATCATTCCAATCATACTCTGCTTTAAAGATGACTCCTCATATACACAAACTCATTTCTATGAGCATATATGCACATATATTTTTATGGGATACTCTCGAAAGACTGAACCGGTATATTTCAAGGTAACCGTGCAATCGATAGGCACGTCACCTAATTAACTTGATACAACTAAAAAGGAAACAACCGTGCATATGAGCTTCAGTGTTAGAGTTAGAGACTCGAACCTGAGTACCAAGTTCCATCATAAGAGATCTATAACCAACTAAGGTACACTAGTTTGTAGTCATTTCGGCCCTTTTCAATCTACGTGGATGTTAACAACAGTTGCTCGTTAGCACAATTTTCTTCAGAGTCACCGAGTTAACAACATTTCTTTTAGTTTTCTTAGATACAATAATGGCACTACTTTTATAGAGGCAAACATTTAAATTAACTTGTGTCCTTTATTTACGTGTATGTACAGGCAATAATTTTATATCAACCAAGATCTCATCCAATCAGTTCTTTTTTCTCCAAGTCCTAAATAAATCACAGTCCCATGCATGATAGACCTGCCGTATTATTCTTCTCCTCTCTCTCTCTCCCCTGTCAACTAACCTTCTAGGAAAATTCCATAGCCGCCTCAAAAGCGTCCGAATCATCCAGGGGAAAATGCTTGAGAAAATTCCTTCATTGCCATTGAAAACTATAACAATCCCTTCGTTGTCATTCAAAATTA
The DNA here is from genome assembly GCA_904845875.1 of Miscanthus lutarioriparius. Lineage (NCBI taxonomy): Eukaryota > Viridiplantae > Streptophyta > Magnoliopsida > Poales > Poaceae > Miscanthus > Miscanthus lutarioriparius. Next base: position 32,411,060 of record CAJGYO010000014.1, on the reverse strand, counting down.
CATGTTCCCTTCATTGCCATCAGTTTTAGATTTTCCGTTCCCTCGTTGCCACTGCTGTTACAGATGAGTCACGGCGTGACTTGGCTCCCATGCGCCATGCAGGCCATGGAGCGGAGACCATGCGGGTTCGCTGGCTGCAGGGATTTTTGGCCACGCGAGCGCGAGTCTCCCTTTCTTATCTCCCCAGCTCACTGTCTCTATCTGCGGCGGCGCCCAGTGCCTAGTGCCCTGCCAGGCGTCTCAATTGGATGAGCGCCCGCAAATGCTGTGTTCGGCCGCCTGGATCTCGCCGGGGCGCTCCTCCGCAGCACGCCCAACCCGACCGCGGCGTTGGCGCTCCTCTCCGTGATGCTGCGGCCTCCTCCGCACCGCACACTCCCTCTCCACCCCACCGCGCTGCTGGACATGTACGCCCGCGCCGGGGACACGACGGCGACACGCGCGCTGTTCAAGAGAATGCAGCCGAACACGCCATGCCTCCCGCGCCCACGCTCGCGAGGCCACAACGGAGACCGCACGCGCCCGCGAGGCCGCGGTGGAGCCTGTGCCCGCGCTTGCGTGCCCACGAGGCCGCAGCGGAGCCCGCGCCCGCCCTGCGTGGCCGTGGCGGAGCCCACGCGTGCCCGTGAGGCCGCAGCGGAGCCTGCGCCCGCCCTGCGTGGCCGCGACGGAGACCACCCGTGCCGGCAAGGCAGCCGCGGAGCTCGCGCACGCCCGCAAGGCTACGATATATCCCACGTCGGCGGAGCGGAGCTCGCGCTCTCCCCTGCTCGCCGTGTCCGCTTTTCGCCTCCCCGGCCTGTGTCCTGCTCGACGCGCCGCCGTCGTTTCGTTAATCACACCGGGTGCCGCGCCGGCCCGCGCCCTGCTCGCAACGTCCGCCAACGGCGTTTCGCGCCCCCGGTCCTTCGCTGCCTGCTTACTGCGTCCGCCGTCATTCGCTACTCCCGCTTTCTCTTCCTCCTCTGCTTCCTGGTGGTCGCCTTCGCCTCCAGCTCCTCCGTGGTAGCGTGGTCACCGGCTTGCACGGCCCGGCGGGACCTCCTTTCCACCTCGAAGCAGTGCGTGCGTGCAGCGCCCCTTTCTCTTTCGGCTCACCGGCGGCGACCGCTGCTCCGTCTTCAGCGGCCTCGCCTCGAGATTGGTAAGATACGAGATTGGCACAGAAGTGGCGGCAGCGGCGGCGGCAGCAGCAAGCAGCAGCACCTTGAAGCGCGCCCTCGCCCACACACGCGCGACGTCCTCCGTCAGACGCGGCGGCGGCGATGTCTCGGCCTCCACCCGTGCTCCCCCCACGCTGCTTTGCTCGGCTCCGGCGGGCAAAAGTCGTTCTCCCGTGGCAGCGACGACTTCGTCGTCGTCGGTCTTTGCCGGTGCCAGACACCAATGGCGCGCGAGATTCGCTTCTTTGGGCATCGGCGCTTCTTTGCAGCTTCGCCCAGCGGAGCGCGTTGGCATGACCTCGTTGGACTGCGCTTCGTCGCGCCACCTGCGCCTCGGCGTAGAGGCGCTTCACCCGCTCCTCCTCGCGCCGAGTTGTTGAGGCGGCCCATCCGGCTGGATCTCCTCCTCGCAGCAGACCACCGCCCGCCGCGGCCTCCACGGTGGCCACGACCTCGAGGGCTCCTCGTAGCACCGGGAACGCCATCATCACCGTCGCCGCGTGCTGGCAGCCTCGTAGCGCACGTGGGAGCGAAGTCACACCATGACTACTCTGTAACAGCAGTGGCAACGACGGAACGGAAAATCTAAAACTGATGGCAACGAAGGGAACATGTAATTTTGAATGGCAACGAAGAGATTGTTGCAACGAAGGAATTTTCTCAAAATGCTTTGGCACAACACACCTTTTTCCATTCCCAAAAGCTCAATTATTCGATCGGCCTGTAGATACTAAGTGCCTGTTTAGTTCCCAAAATTTTGCAAAATTTTTCAAGATTTTCCGTCACATCGAATCTTTGAACGCATGCATGAAGCATTAAATATAAATAAAAAATAAAACTAATTACACAGTTTAGACGAAATTCACGAGACGAATCTTTTAAGCCTAATTAGACTATGATTGGACACTAATTACCAAATAACAACGAAAATGCTACAGTACCATTTCTAAAAAAATTCGCCAACTAATCAAGGCCTAATAATTGTGCAGTAGTTTCATGCATGGCATGGATGTGAGCCGCCGCTTGTCATATCATTCCTATCTCACACTTGAATAATGATCATGCGCTGATGGGCCGATCTGAGGCCGGTGATATGTGCGTTCAAAAAAAAAAGCCGGTGATATGCTGTTTGGTATCCCATATTCCCATGGTGATATATATATGCTAATAACTTGTCTCACCAAAGAATAAGACTCACGATCTATATATTATATATTAAAAAAGAAAAGAAATAGAATAAGAAAGACCCGACTGTATATATATGCTAATAACATGTTTGACGCGGCATCTGAGAGGGTATATGCCATACGAATTAAGAAAGCCACAGCGTTGGACATGGATGTCCGCGGCGTACGGCGGCAGCGAGGGAGGTTAGTTTGGCTGCCCTCCGCCGAGCCCTCTCCGTTCCACCGCATCCCAGCCCAGATGCCGCCTGCCTCCCGCAGTCCGGCTCTCCTGCACCTTCTTGATTCATCAACTGTCCTCGGTTCTCGCCTGTCCAAATGCAGCCGCGCAAAACCGGTTGCCTAAAACTCTGCTTTCGGTGGAGTCCTAATCTGGAACAGGGTCCTGCCATCATTGCAGTAGAGGTTCAGCTCAAACAATAATTATAGAGTTAAATGCACCAGAGGTCCATTAACTTGTGAGGATGTTTCGGTTAGTTTCATCAACTTTTAAAGTGGCTTTTTGAATCCATAAACTTTGTATGCCGTATCACTTAGGTCCATACTTCTCCACGTTGCTTCTCGTGCTGATGTGGCATGATGCCGTGGTCACGTACGACGGCTGGAGCGTTTGATGTTACCGGCCGGCCAGCCAGAATAGTTAATGGACACGTCCCTAGCAAGCTACCTACAACAGCAGCTGACGCCGGGGGTCAGATCATCAGAATCGATCTATCACTTCCTGACGCGGCACAGCGCGAGGTACCCCACCGCGGAGGACGACCTGCTCGCGCGCCTGTGTGGCCGCGGCAGCAGCTCGCCCGCGCCCACAGTGGCGGCAACGGCACCTCCTCGCACGCCCGCAGTGGCGGCTCACCCGCGCGCCCGAGAGCTGCCCGATCAGGTTCAGGCCCTCGGCGAGCCCTGTCAGGCAGTGCTGCGGCACCAGCTTCATGGCCGACATGTGCACCGGTTCGTCCGGGTGCCTCGGGTCGCGGAACTCCTAGGCGATCGCAGCGGCTCGGCGGACGCTCTCGTGTGAGCGCGAGGCCAGCGCCCATCCGCTGCCGCAAGCTGAGCCCGCGCGCGTGGCCAGTGAGCCGGGACAGTGGCCGCACGAGCACGCGGTCGTACACGGCTACCCAACGGTGAGCGTCAGGATGGCGAAGACGCCGAAGGAGGCCGCGGGGATCTCCATCTTGCCCACCATGAGCACGACGGGCACGGCGAAGCCGACGACCCAGCCCCTGGCCTGCTGGATGTACACGATGACGGTGGCCGCGAACACGATGGAGAGGCCCAACACCGTGTAGTACCAGTTGAAGAAGGTCTGCAGCGTCCGCACGTTCTTGGCGCTGTTGTCCCGCTTGTCCAGCTGGTCCGCCCCGAACGCTAGCGTGCAGGGCCGGATGCCGCCTGACCCGAGGGACATGAGCGCGAACGTCGTGAACAGCAGCGGCAGCTGCCACGGCAGAACCACGGCGACGACGGACATGGGCGCGGCGCCGTGGAGGGCCTTGGCGACGCCGAAGTCGGCCACGCGCGCCTCCATGTCGGCGTCGAGCAGGATGTTGCTGGGCTTGAGGTCGCGGTGCGCCACGACCAGCACGCAGTCGTGGTGCAGGTAGCTCACGCCCTGCGCCACGCCCACCGCGATCCGGTGCCGTGTGTCCCAGTCCAGCGCCGCCTTGCCCGCGGCGCCGGCGCCGGCATCGCCGTGCAGGAGGTCGTCCAGGCTGTCGTTCGGCATGTACTCGTAGAGGAGCAGCATGGCCTCGCCGTCAGTGCACCACCCCAGCAGCCGGACGATGTTGCGGTGCCGGAGGTGGCCGAGCACCTCCACCTCGGCGAGCACCTCCACCTCTGGAACGCGGTCATCCGCCACGGCCCGATGACGACGTTGGGGCGTGCACGTGCGCCGCCCGCGCTACCGCCGCCCGGTGCACCGGTGCCGTCCTCGCGCCACTGCTCCGCAGGAACGCCGCCGTCGTAGGCATTGTATCCGACCTCTGGAACGGGTCCACCGATGGAGAGCTGCAGCGGGTTCGGCACGAGCTGGTGCAACCAGTTCACGATCCTGCTCCGGCACAGCCTCAAGGAGCGTCGGCACGAGACGTTCACGTCGCTGCACATCTTCCAGATCATGGCCCCCGCGCTGGTGGCGGTCCACGCCGCTGGCGGTGCAGGACCGGCTGGGCCTGCTTTTCTTCGTCTCCATCTTATGGGGTGTCTTCGCCTCCTTCAACGCCGTGTTCGCCTTCCCGCAGGAGCGGCCGGTCCTCGCCCGCGAGCGCGCGTCGGGGATGTACGCGCTCTCCTCCTACTTCATGTCGCGCATGGCGGGGGACCTGCCCATGGAGCTCGCCCTGCCCACGGCGTTCACCGTCGTGGTGTACCTCATGGCCGCGCTCAACCCTCCCCCCGCCGCGTTCGCGCTCACGCTGGCCGTGATACTGGGCTACGTGCTCGTCGTCAAGGGCCTGGGACTCGCCGTGGGCGCCGTCATGATGGACGCCAAGCGCGCGTCCATGCTGGTGATGGTGGTCATGCTGGCGTACCTCCTCACCGGCGGGTTCTACGTCCACAACGTGCCGGGGTTCATGGTGTGGGCCAAGCACACGTCCTTCACCTACTACTGCTACCGCCTGCTCATCGCCGTGCAGTACGGCGGGCACCTCAAGCGCCTGCTCCTGCCCGAGGCGGTCGACGGCGAGGCCGGGCCGGGCGCATGCGTCGCCACGCTCGTCGCTATGTTCTTCGGCTATCGGCTGCTGGCGTACCTCGCGCTGTGCCGCGTCAGGAAGTGATAGATCGATCTGATGATCTGAACCCCGGCGTCAGCTGCTGCTGTAGGTAGCTTGCTAGGGACATGTCCATTAGCTATTCCGGCTGGCCGGCCGGTAACATCAAACGCTCCAGCCGTCGTAGGAACGCCCGCATGGCCACGCAGCACGAGAAGCCAACGTGGAAAAGTATGGACCTAAGTGATACGGTATACAAAGTTTATGGACCCAAAAAACCACTTTGGAAGTTGATGGACCTAATCAAAACCCCCTCACAAGTTAATGGACCTCTGGTGCATTTAACTCATAATTATATGTTTCTTTGGAACGTAGAAATATCGCAGGATTGCACAAGAATTCTGTACATTTACTGAAAAAAAACGCAGAATAAAAAATTCACAAATTCCAAAGAGGACTTTCTAATTGGAGCCACTGATAAACCTTTCTGCAAGATTTGGCAAGCGTAATCCTGGCAAAAAAAACAGTTTCTGCAAGTGTTTTTTTTCTTAACAATCTATTGAATATTGTATTTAACCTTTATACAGCATGGAGGAAAGAAGAAAAGATATGTCGAAGCTTGTAACAGCTTGTAAGGGAATTTACCACTACCTCCCCCTTCGTTCCTGTAAACGATTTTTTTCGATTATGGTAGGCCAGGGCGCCCATCGCTGCTACCGTGCTTCCCTGCCGAGTGACCCATCTCGCGTGGCTCACTCCTCGCCCTCACCTGCCGCGCGCTCCACCCACGCCTCTCGCTGCTCGGTCCGGCCGCGCCCTCGACCAGGCAGTCATCGGGCTGGTTGCGCGTGCTACGGCTGTGTGCCGGGCCGCCCGTGCCGCGCCAAGCGTGGGCTGGCTTGGATGGCCGCCGCTGCTTGCGTGGCCCCTCGCTCACTGCCTTCTTTCTTCTCCACCGTGACCGCAAAGCCGGATCCCGCTATGGAGTACTCCGCCTACCAAGTTTTTGTTGAAAGCGCATGTTGCAAGCGTATCTTTAAAGTATTTTAGATGTTTCAGAGGTATGTTGCAAGTGTTTCATATGGATGTTGCAAAAGTAGATCGGGATGTTGTATATGTTGCAATGGCTATACACCTATGTTGCAAGCGTCGAAATGTTTCATCTGTTTTTTCAAACGTATGTTGCTAGTGTGTTTATTTGGATGTTGCATATGCTTTACACATATGTTGCAAGTGTTTTATCTCGATGTTGCATATGCTTTGCAATGGCTTGTCAAGTGTGTGGGGTCACTCCTGGCCTCTCACCCTCGCTCGAGCACGCGGGGAGAGGCCGAGGGTTTCCCGCAGTAATTAGAGTAGGATATCTAGCGTAGGGAAGCGAAGGTAGAGGGGTCATGAAAATGTGGATCAAGTGTCCATTAATTTATCCCAAAAAAGATCCTCCCCTCTTACATGAGCCACTCAGTTATTTATAGGTCACACTCGGGTGCACGGTGAAATTACAGTAGGGCAAGGCCCCAAAAGGAAAAACATAACGTAGTGAGGAAGGGTACGGTCGTAATCTTCATCGAGGTTGGACCCTTCATGGGTATGGTCATGAGATTTGGTGGTTGTTTAGCCGGATAGCTCAATTGGGATCATGGTATCCCATTCACGGGGATCCGGCCAGGGTCAGCCCGGCTAAGACTCGGTCGCGGGCCAAGACTCCCGTGAAGCTCGTGCGCCAGAGTTTTGGCCGCTCGTGGGCCCATCCTTTGTCGTAAGGGTGCCTTGGGATGGCCGTCGAAACCGTTGATGGGCTAGCCCTCGAACTCCTAGGCCCAGGCGGGCTGGAGAAACGCTTTTTGACCCGTATCCCTTTTGCTGGTAAAGAGTCCTGGTCTGTCCGGTTAGGCAAAACGTCCGGCGCGCCTTCGGAGGGAAAGGATAGAGATTGCGGGCGCATATCCCGCGACATGACGTCGTGGCGGATCATGGCAGGCGCGGAGATCCAGGCGGATGGTTGCCTTCCTCGCATCCGTCGCCCCTATAAAACCAAAGGGTTCATCCCAATGATTTCGTACTTTGCCTCCTTGCCTTTGCATCTACAACCTCCACCGCCAATTGCCTAAACCTCCCACATCCGCGTCTCAGCCATCGTCGAATTCGCATCGACCCACTCCAATCCTCTAATGGAGCCATGGTGCCGCTCTGATATCACCGTCCAACGCCTAGAGGGCCTCGTTCGCCGCGGTCTTCTTTGCGCGCGGACCAACATCGAGGAGTGGCGGCTGCCCGGCGATGACGACGTGCCGTCGCCGCCCGACGGCTACATCGTGTCCTTCGCTCACTTCCACGAGCGGGGATTCACCACCCCCGCCCATAAGTTTCTTTGGGGATTGCTGCACTACTACAAGGTAGAGGTACGGCACCTTAATCCCAACGGAATCCAGCACATTGCGGCGTTCGTGGCCCTGTGTGAGGGATTCCTGGGGATTAGTCCCCACTTCGACCTGTGGTGGTACTTCTTCGCCGTCACCCTCCTGAAGAAGCGAGAGAAGAAGAAGAAGCAGGAGCTGAATATGCCGATGGGATGCGCCGGCATTAAGCTCTGCAACAACCGGGTCATTGAGTACCTGTTGATGTGTCTGTCGACCTCCAACAAGGGGTGGCATTCGCTGTAACACCCCAGGTGTTTGCCACCAGTTAAGCAATGGGTTTGAGCTCAAACATGGCATATTAAGTAATGATGAAGATGTCAAGGTCAAACCTATAGAAACGAGCCCCAACCTAAACTTGGATATGGCACCTTTGCTCGCCTACAGACCCCTTTTCAAGATATATGCTTGGGTGGTGTGATTGGGATATCTTCCTATGTCTCACATCAATACCCATCTATATTGGGCACTCGAAAAGTTTCATGAAGTTTGGAATCAAAAAGTCACATGAAATGACAAGTTATGTCCTTGCTTAGATCATTTTATAAAGTGAATGGAATTCTAGATTGTTCACCAAACCTTGCAACCTTGCTCAAATGACTCTAGATGAACTCTACAACAAAAGTCATGAAGGGTTCGTGTTGGGCAAATGCCAAGAAAATGCTCTAATGGATCAAAAAGGATAATTTAAGCTTCATCGTGATCCTACTTTGGTCAAAGTAGAACAATAGGTTCTATACCAGTTTTGAGGTTGGACCTTAAATGAAAGTTGTAGTCCATATCATGTAGAACAAACTTTGTTTTTGGACGAAGAGCTAGATCATCTTGGAAGTAAGTCAAATCGAGGTCACAAGATCGAATTTGCTGCTGATTTCTAGACTTAGAAATACTGTCACAGAACCGACCAATTTATAAGAGCACAAGTACAAAAACAATCGCCGAAACGATCAAATTCTCAAACTTGAGCCCATATAAACCCGGTAGTCAACTGAAATCTCGAGAGATTTCAAACCAACTTGCATACAACCAAGATCACAGTAATTCAACATAACATATCGTACGTTACAACATTTCACAGACGTTTGCAAATAGATTACATCATCACAGAGTCAACATTATTACAAAACAAGTCTTGTAAAACATGCGGAAGCAAATAGTTTAACTCATACACTCGAGTTCAAATACACATACTGGTTCGCTGATCACAGCCCGCAAAAGCATTCAAATAAGGGAACAGAGATCATGCCCATGATCTAGTCTTCATCACCCGCCGGGTGGAGACAATACTTACAGAATCCCTGATATAGAAGGTCATCTGCAACAAGAGAGAAATAAACCCTGAGTACGGGAATGTACTCAGCTAGACTTACCCGCCAGAAACCAAAATAAATGACACCAAGGATTATGCAAATCTTATTGTAGTGGATCTGGCTGACACTTTCTTTTTGCAGAAAAGCATAAGTAATAATGATCAAATCTTAGCCTGGACTAGCAGTGACTTTTTATCCATTAACCTGACAACTATATTAGCACCTGTACTAAGCAATCATATTATTAGGGTGCAAACATTAATAACCATATCAGGTATTCATTGGCAACCTTATCATCATCATCATCCATTTAACCATATCGTTAAATTAATTGAATCTACGTTGCCACTGCTCAGTCAAGTTCTCACTATCCGGGAGAGACGGCGATTCGAATCGATTCCTATCCAGCTGGAGGGGTATTCCTAAACACAAACCCTGCTTCTCCCGTCGGAGTCGCAAACAAGTCACCTTTGGTACGATTCAGGAGTCGCGAGTCCGATCAGATCGACATTCTCAGAGAACCACTCTGCCAAGGTTGTTCGGGACTCTAACCCGCCTTGGACTTATGCCAATGGCTCTCCGCACATCCTTACTACCTCTAGAATGTCGCCACTGCTCACGTCCCCAGCCTGAGTCGATCTACTAGGCTTCGCGGTCGGAACGACTTATCCGGCCAGCTAAGTGTTAGGCTGTGTTCAACATGAACCTCAAGCGCTTGCTCCTGCCCGAGGCGGTCGACGGCGAGGCCGGGCCGGGCGCATCGTCATCACGCTTCGTCGCTATGTTGTTCGGCTATCGGTTCTTTGGCGTACCTCATATTTGTGTGTCGCGTCAGAAGTGATAGATCGATCGATGATCTGAACCCAGCGTCATCTGCTGCTGTAGGTAGCTTGCTAGGGACATGTCCATTAGCTATTCCGGCTGGCGGCCGGTAACATCAAACGCTCCCACCGTCGAGGAACGCCTCGCATGGCCATGCAAACACGAGAAGCCAACGTGGAAAAGTATGGACCTAAGTGATACGGTATACAAAGTTTATGGACCCAAAAACCACTTTGGAAGTTGATGGACCTAATCAAAACCCCTCACAAGTTAATGGACCTCCGGTGCATTTAACTCATAATTATATGTTTCTTTGGAGCGTAGAAATATCACAGGATTGCACAAGAATTCTGTACACATCTTGAAAAAAAACGCAGAATAAAAAATTCACAAATTCCAAAGAGGACTTTCTAATTGGAGCCAGCGATAAACCTTTTCGCAAGATTTGGCAAGCGTAATCACGGCAAAAAAAACAGTTTCGCAAGTGTTTTTTTTCTTAACAATCTATTGAATATTGTATTTAACCTTTATCTGACATGGAGGAAAGAAGAAAAGATATGTGAAGCTTGTAACGACTTGTAAGGGAATTTACCACTACCTCCCCCTTCGTTCCACAGAACGATTTTTTTCGATTATGGTAGGCAGGCGCCCCCATCGCTGCTACCGTGCTTCCCGCCGAGTGACCCATCTCGCGTGGCTCTCCTCTCGCTCTCACCGCCTGCAGCGCGCTCCACCCACGCCCTCATTTGCTCGGTCGCCGCGCCCTCGACCAGCAATCATCGGGCTGATTTGTTGCGTTGCTCTGGTGTGTGTGCCGGGAACGCCCGTGCGCATAGCGTGGGCTGGCTTGGATGGCCGCCGTTGCTTGCGTGGTCCCTCGCTCACTGCCTTCTTCCTTCTCCACCGTGACCGCACAGCCGGATCCCGCTATGGAGTACTCCGCCTACCAGGGTTTTGCTGAAAGCGCATGTTGCAAGCGTATCTTTAAAGTATTTTAGATGTTTCAGAGGTATGTTGCAAGTGTTTCATATGGATGTTGCAAAAGTAGATCGGGATGTTGTATATGTTGCAATGGCTATACACCTATGTTGCAAGCGTCGAAATGTTTCATCTGTTTTTTCAAACGTATGTTGCTAGTGTGTTTATTTGGATGTTGCATATGCTTTACACATATGTTGCAAGTATTTTATCTCGATGTTGCATATGCTTTGCAATGGCTTGTCAAGTGTGTGGGGTCACTCCTGGCCTCTCACCCTCGCTCGAGCACGCGGGGAGAGGCCGAGGGTTTCCCGCAGTAATTAGAGTAGGATATCTAGCGTAGGGAAGCGAAGGTAGAGGGGTCATGAAAATGTGGATCAAGTGTCCATTAATTTATCCCAAAAAAGATCCTCCCCTCTTACATGAGCCACTCAGTTATTTATAGGTCACACTCGGGTGCACGGTGAAATTACAGTAGGGCAAGGCCCCAAAAGGAAAAACATAACGTAGTGAGGAAGGGTACGGTCATAATCTTCATCGAGGTTGGACCCTCCATGGGTATGGTCATGAGATTTGGTGGTTGTTTAGCCGGATAGCTCAATTGGGATCATGGTATCCCATTCACGGGGATCCGGCCAGGGTCAGCCCGGCTAAGACTCGATCGCGGGCCAAGACTCCCGTGAAGCTCGTGCGCCAGAGTTTTGGCCGCTCATGGGCCCATCCTTTGTCGTAAGGGTGCCTTGAGATGGCCGTCGAAACCGTTGATGGGCCAGCCCTCGAACTCCTGGGCCCAGGCGGGCTGGAGAAACGCTTTTTGACCCGTATCCCTTTTGCTGGTAAAGAGTCCTGGTCTGTCCGGGGAGGCAAAACGTCCGGCGCGCCTTCGGAGGGAAAGGATAGAGATTGCGGGCGCATATCCCGCGACATGACGTCGTGGCGGATCGTGGCAGGCGCGGAGATCCAGGCGGATGGTTGCCTTCCTCGCATCCGTCGCCCCTATAAAACCAAAGGGTTCGTCCCAATGACTTCGTACTTTGCCTCCTTGCCTTTGCATCTACAACCTCCACCGCCAATTGCCTAAACCTCCCACATCCGTGTCTCAGCCATCGTCGAATTCGCATCCACCCACTCCAATCCTCTAATGGAGCCATGGTGCCGCTCTGATATCACCCTCCAGCGCCTGGAGGGCCTCGTTCGCCGCAGTCTTCTTTGCGCGCGGACCAACATCGAGGAGTGGCGGCTGCCCGGCGATGACGACGTGCCGTCGCCGCCCGACGGCTACATCGTGTCCTTCGCTCACTTCCACGAGCGGGGATTCACCACCCCCGCCCATAAGTTTCTTTGGGGATTGCTGCACTACTACAAGGTAGAGGTACGCCACCTTAATCCCAATGGAATCCAGCACATTGCGGCGTTCGTGGCCCTGTGTGAGGGATTCCTAGGGATTAGTCCCCACTTCGACCTGTGGTGGTACTTCTTCGCCGTCACCCTCCTAAAGAAGCGAGAGAAGAAGAAGAAGCAGGAGCTGAATATGCCGATGGGATGTGCCGGCATTCAGCTCTACAACAACCGGGTCATTGAGTACCTGTTGATGTGTCTGCCGACCTCCAACAAGGGGTGGCATTCGCTGTAACACCCCAGGTGTTTGCCACCAGTTAAGCAATGGGTTTGAGCTCAAACATGGCATATTAAGTAATGATGAAGATGTCAAGGTCAAACCTATAGAAACGAGCCCCAACCTAAACTTGGATATGGCACCTTTGCTCGCCTACAGACCCCTTTTCAAGATATATGCTTGGGTGGTGTGATTGGGATATCTTCCTATGTCTCACATCAATACCCATCTATATTGGGCACTCGAAAAGTTTCATGAAGTTTGGAATCAAAAAGTCACATGAAATGACAAGTTATGTCCTTGCTTGGATCATTTTATAAAGTGAATGGAATTCTAGATTGTTCACCAAACCTTGCAACCTTGCTCAAATGACTCTAGATGAACTCTACAACAAAAGTCATGAAGGGTTCGTGTTGGGCAAATGCCAAGAAAATGCTCCAATGGATCAAAAAGGATAATTTATGCTTCATCGTGATCCTACTTTGGTCAAAGTAGAACAATAGGTTCTATACCAGTTTTGAGGTTGGACCTTAAATGAAAGTTGTAGTCCATATCATGTAGAACAAACTTTGTTTTTGGACGAAGAGCTAGATCATCTTGGAAGTAAGTCAAATCGAGGTCACAAGATCGAATTTGCTGCTGATTTCTAGACTTAGAAATACTGTGACAGAACCGACCAATTTATAAGAGCACAAGTACAAAAACAATCGCCGAAACGATCAAATTCTCGAACTTGAGCCCATATAAACCCGGTAGTCAACTGAAATCTCGAGGGATTTCAAACCAACTTGCATACAACCAAGATCACAGTAATTCAACATAACATATCGTACGTTACAACATTTCACAGACGTTTGCAAATAGATTACATCATCACAGAGTCAACGTTATTACAAAACAAGTCTTGTAAAACATGCGGAAGCAAATAGTTTAACTCATACACTCGAGTTCAAATACACATACTGGTTCGCTGATCACAGCCCGCAAAAGCATTCAAATAAGGGAACAGAGATCATGCCCATGATCTAGTCTTCATCACCCGCCGGGTGGAGACAATACTTACAGAATCCCTGATATAGAAGGTCATCTGCAACAAGAGGGAAATAAACCCTGAGTACGGGAATGTACTCAGCTAGACTTACCCGCCAGAAACCAAAATAAATGACACCAAGGATTATGCAAATCTTATTGTAGTGGATCTGGCTGACACTTTCTTTTTGCAGAAAAGCATAAGTAATAATGATCAAATCTTAGCCTGGACTAGCAGTGACTTTTTAGCCATTAACCTGACAACTATATTAGCACCTATACTAAGCAATCATATTATTAGGGTGCAAACATTAATAACCATATCAGGTATTCATTGGCAACCTTATCATCATCATCCATTTAACCATATCGTTAAATTAATTGAATCTATGTTGCCACTGCTCAGTCAAGTTCTCACTATCCGGGAGAGACGGCGATTCAAATCGATTCCTATCCAGCTGGAGGGGTATTCCTAAACACAAACCCTGCTTCTCCCGTCGGAGTCGCAAACAAGTCACCTTTGGTACGATTCAGGAGTCGCGAGTCCGATCAGATCGACATTCTCAGAGAACCACTCTACCAAGGTTGTTCGGGACTCTAACCCGCCTTGGACTTATGCCAATGGCTCTCCGCACATCCTTACTACCTCTAGAATGTCGCCACTGCTCGTGTCCCCGGCCTGAGTCGAGCTACTAGGCTTCGCGGTCGGAACGACTTATCCGGCCAGCTAAGTGTTAGGCTGCGTTCAACATGACATGAGGACGTACATCATATCGGTCCTTAAACGGCTAAGACGGAGTCACTATGTTCAACCTACACAAGACCCCGCCCGGTCTTAATTTATTAATCACATGGTTCTTTTCCACGATAGCAAATATAGCCAACCGTGATCCACCTCATCCTAAAGCTCGCAGGTGACAGGAAATCACCTGACTTCTACCGCACTAAGCATGGCTAAGCATATAACCCGTTCCTGAACTTAAATAGGATTCCAGTGCGATATTTGGACAAGAAAGGATATATATATTGCAGCAATTGGTTCCAACCAATTCCTATACTTAATGCATCATCAACAATAAAAGGTACTCAAAGTATTTGTAAAAACATGGGAGGCTTAATATGCTCCGGGGCTTGCCTTTCAGGAACGAGGAAGGCTGGTGGTTAGGGCACTCGGGCAAATCCTCCGCGGCGACTGCTTCGTCGACTTCCTGCACCTCGGGTTCCTCCTCCTGGTTGGCTCCCTCGAACTCCAGCAACGTCACTCCCTCCGGCACACCTATTGCATGAATGCGCAAGATAAATATCATGGATGCACATGAACGACTGTCAGGGATGCTCGGAGAATGCACATGTTCGCTGTAGTTTGCATATTCCAACTTAAGCCCTATTCAAATCACTTTACTTACCAAGTTTATACAACCTAATGTATAATTGCTCATCTTCAGTTAATGACCTAGCACCTGCACCTAAGCATATTTTCAAGTTAGGCTAACCCCCAAACAATCAACGATTACATTGCAACACATTCAATCAAGCATTTGTATTTCAGCAAATGAAGACTATGTAGCGGTACAGTAAACTAGCCATAACTAGAGATTTATAATTCCAAATGACATGAAACAAGACAATCTGGAAAGCTTATGAAATTGTCTACAATTCATTTTTAGACCTCAAAGCATGATTCGACACTTTACCAGCTCGAATTCATAATTCAACAGAACTCTGTCCTCACAAGGCAGAGAGTAAGCAAAACAGGAACCTAACTTTAAACAGCTGTAGTTTCTAAACTACTGGGCCAAATGCCCTAAAATTTTGATATGAGCTAGATACATAAATTATCTACAACTTTTGTATTCATCACAAGCACAGAAAACCACATTATCATGGGGAACTTTCCAAAGTCCTCAGATCTGTCCAGAGGGACATAATGCAACAAATAATTGTTAACTTATGACATAAACGCTTAATTGGACAAAACCAACTTTACTGACATATCACACATATCATAAGAACACCAGAAAGTAGGGTGTCCATCACCAAAACATTTCTTTTAATACCTTTCTTAATTTATTTAATTAATTAGGGGAAATAGTAAACATATATGAAAACTGCCCCATTAATTCTACAAAAATTACAGTAGACACTACATGCTCTAAATAGACTACCATAAAAATTTCACACCATTTGAGTAAGTATAACAACCTACACAAAAATGGTAAGGCAGAATGGCTTAAAATGGCATAATTAGGAAACCTTAGTGAAAAGTGTCAAGCAACAGATTTCATATTTTTCCTTGCATCCTTAAGGTACTAGGATACTCTCCAACAAATTTCATAGTCAATGGATTCATAAATAAATTACTAAAATTCCCACAAGAATCATCCAATGATAAAAGGAAAATCTATAACTCAAAAACTACACATGCAATGACTCTCAAATTTTAACCAGAGCTTCTACTAAGCAATACTAGCTTACCCACAAAAGTTCATAATTTTTGGATCACAGAAACTCAAGATATGATTTAAACAAGTTTGCATGCACTCAAAAACACTTTTCAAGTTCCTATTTAATTCATCCAAAATTTCTACAAAAGGTGCTCGACATATATTTTTCTTAAATACTAGACCTAACTGTGAGTCTAACAAAATTGGAAGTACTCAATTTGGATCTACCAGTTGGGAGTTACAAAAATCACAAATCAGCATTCAAAACTATATTTTTGAACTAGCCCTAAGACTGCTCAGCCACTGACACGCGGGACCCGATGTCAGCCGACCCCACCCGTCAGTGAGCCAAAAACAGAGGAGGCGCTACGACGGCGCGGCACACGGCGAAGCTCGCCGGCGGCGGCTCCTCCGGCGAAATCAAGGACACCGGCGTGACCTCCGTGCTGAGGGGGTTCGATTGGTGCTACTAGCTAGCGCTACGACCTAGCGTAAGGAGCTTGCCGCCGGTGATGGCGGCACGGCAAGGCTCCGGCGTGAGCTGCCGGCGACGGCAAGCCACGGCTGGCTCCCTAGAGCTCGGTACGAGCTCCACGGGCATGCGGGGAAACTCAAGGAAGCAACTATCGGGAATGAAATGGCTCCTAGCTAGCCCGACCACGGCGGCCTCAGCTCCGGGAGGGCGCTGTCATGGCGGCGGTGGTGGAAAACGGCACTGCGCCCTTACCGAGACCCAAACGTCGTGGCTAATAGGTGGAGGAGGTAGAGTAGGCTACGGCGGAGTCATTGCCGAGCTGGCAGTCGCGCTTTTGCGGCGGTGAGCGAGCGAGGGCGACGGCGGAGCTCGCTTGGCCACGGCGGAGCTGCGCTGCTCTTTGGCTACTGCTGCTGCGAGTGAAGGAGGTGAAGGAGGGTGAATGAGAGTGAGCAGGGCGTCGTCCATTTCAATCCGGCCAGCACACGGCGCAGTCAGGCCAATTCGAGCGCGTGGCGGCCACGCGGTGGCCGTCTTCTGTTGCTGGTCGGCCATGACCGGTCGGTCAGAACGGCCATCAGGCCTGATGAAGCCGACTGACAGGCGATATTTGGTGGTGATTAACTTCTAACCCGTGTTGATCTAGCTCATGTCTTAATTAACAAAGATGGAGATCTACATGTGGTCTACAACTTTCACAATTGGAGCTCGAGCTGGTTCGGCTTGGTTTGCAGACTACAGAGCTCTCAACTAGAGTACATGAAACTGAAACTCAGTTTTCATACTTAGAAAAATTCTAAGTGTTGAATCCAACCCCAAAACTGGCTTGTGGGACCCTTTTGAGCATGTTGTGCACATTTTCATGGGTTGGTCACAAAATAACTTTTGTTCCTTATAAAATTTACTACAACTTTGTTTTAGGTCACTCAGACATGCAAACATCCTAAGCTACACTTTTTAAATAGTCAAACACATGAGCTCTAGGGGTCCAAATTGGTCAACCATGACTTGGAAACCTAATTAGGCAAAATGATCAACATGAACATTGTTCCTAATGACATTCTAAGTGTAACTAAGTTACTTACAAGCATTTCTAGCCACACCATGCATTGGTCACACAAGAATCAATCAAGGTATACACTGAAACAATGAAAAACATAAGAAATGTTGCAAATGTTTCATAGTCATGTTTCACATGTTTCATGATCTTGTTGCATAGTATTAACTAATATTGTTTCACTAAGTGAGTGGCACATGTTGCACTTAAGTGTTGCACACTTTACATTTCATAAAAGAACAACACACATGAAATATACAACACGTTGCAATATTTCGAAATTATGTTTCATGTGCTTTAAGTTCACGAAGGGATGCATGATGCTCATGTTCATGAAATGCAGTGCAAATGTGAAGGCTAAACACCAGGGGTGTTACAGCCCTCCCCCCTTATGAAAATCTCGTCCCGAGATTTGAAAAGCGTACCATTGTTGATAGAATTCCTTATAACCATCCCTCAAATAATCTTCCCTTTCCCACGTTGCATCGCGTTCACTACCCTGATTACTCCATATGACCTTGTAGAACTTGACCACCCGACTCAGAGTCACTCGCTCACGAGTGTCAATTACTCGAACCGGCTTTTCTTCAAAGGTCAAATCAGATTTTAACTCGATATCCCCCAATGGAACTCTCTCTTCAGGGACGCGAAGACATTTCTTCAATTGAGATACATGAAAGACATTGAAGATGGCACTCATCTCAAGAGGTAATTGAATCTTGTACGCCACTTTACCACTTTGTCCAATGATTTCAAACGGACCAACATATCTTGGCGCAAGCTTTCGCTTCACACCGAAGCGTTGGACACTTTTCATAGGTGAAACCTTCAGATAAACGAAGTCTCCAACTTCGAACTCAATAGGTTTTCTACGTCGATCAGCATAACTTTTCTGCCTAGCTTGTGCTGCGGCCATGTGAGTTTGGATAGTACGGACTTGTTCTTCGGCTTCTTGAACAAAATCAATTCCATAATATCTCCTTTCACCGGCTTCTACCCAGTTCAACGGGGTTCTACACTTCCAGCCATACAAAGCTTCAAACGGTGCCATCTTTATGCTCTCTTGATAACTATTATTGTACGAGAATTCAGCTAGGGGTAACTATTTTTCCCATGAGCCCTTAGCCGAGATGACACAAGCTCTCAAAATATCTTCTAAGATTTGATTCACTCTCTCAGTTTGCCCATTGGTTTGCGGATGATATGCAGAACTTCTTACAAGTTTAGTTCCTAATAATCCGTGTAAGTGCTCCCAAAAGCGAGCAGTGAACTGTGGTCCTCTATCTGAGACAATAGTATGAGGGATCCCATGAAGTCGGACTATCTGGTTGAAGTACAACTCCGCATAGTCGGTTGGACGAAAGTCTATGCGGACCGGAATGAAGTGTGCTGATTTGGTCAGTCGGTCCACAATTACCCAAATTGAGTTAAAATTCCTTTGAGTAGTGGGGAGTCCAACTATAAAATCCATACTTATCTCTTCCCATTTCCAACCTGGAATAGAGAGTGGCTGAAGTAATCCAGCTTTCATGTGTACTGCCTTGACTCGACAACAAGTGTCACACCTAGCCACATAAGCGGCGATCTCTTTCTTCATTTTGGTCCACCAAAATCGAGGCTTTAAATCATGATACATTTTACTACTACCAGGATGAATAGATAGTTTAGAGGAATGAGCTTCGGATATGATTTGATTTCTAAGCTCTCTATCCTTCGGAACTACCAACCTATCCTTGAACCATAACACGCCTTCCTCATCAACTCGAAAATGTTTGGTTCCTTGCTCTTTCATCTTGCGCTTGATGTGAAACACACCTGCATCCGTCTTCTGTAGCTCGATAATTCGACCCTGTAGAGTACAACTGACATTGATGTTGTGAAGGACGGCAGGATGAAGGAGCTTTGACAAATGGGCATCACTCTCAATCAAAGAGTGGCAATGAGACTTCCTGCTTAAGGCATCCGCTCGACATTTGCCTTACCGGGGTGATAGTGCACTTGGAGGTTATAATCCTTGATCAACTCGAGCCATCTTCTCTCGGCGCATATTCAACTCAAGGTTGAGTGAAGATGTACTTGAGACTTTATGATCGGTGTAGATGTTGCACACATTGCCAAGTAAATAATGTCTCCAGCCTTTAGAGCATGAACAAGCTGCAATGAGTTCTAAGTCATGCGTTGGATAATTCACTTCATGTTTTCGAAGTTGGCGAGAGGTATAAGCAATGACTCTACCCTCTTGCATAAGAACACCTCCTAACCCAATACGATGCATCACAGAACACATCAAAAGGTTTCTCGATATCCGGTTGTGCCAAAACCGGAGCCGATGTTAGAAGAGTTCGAGAGGTATGGAAAGCCGCATCACACTCGTGGAGTCCAAACAAACTTCATGTCTTTTTGCAGCAATCGAGTCATAGGCTTGGCTATTTTAGAAATCCGGGATGAAGCGGCGATAATAGCTACCAACCCCGAAAACTCAAACCTCGTGCACCGAGATGGGAGCTTTCAGTTCAATACTTCTTGCACCTTGGTGGGATGAACCATAATCCCTCCATCGGACAACACGTGTCCAAGAAAAGGTACCTCGCGAAGCCAAAATTCACATTTGCTGAACTTTGCATACAGCTGGTGCTCTCGCAATCTAGTGAGAACCACCCGCAAATGTTCAACGTGATCTTCTTCATTCTCAGAATAGACCAGGATATCATCTATAAATACCACCACAAATTTTTCCAACTCGGGCATAAACACTGAATTCATCAGATACATAAAATGTGCGGGGGCATTAGTCAATCCAAAAGACATAACAAGATACTCATACAGACCGTATCTGGTAGAGAATGCGGTTTTTGGAACATCCTCGGGCCGAATCTTGATTTGATGATACCCAGATCTCAAATCGATCTTGGAAAAGACTTTTGCCTTGGATAACCGATCAAATAAGATATCTATACGTGGCGAGAGGGTACTTATTCTTGATTGTGGCTGAATTCAAGGGTCTATAATCTACACATATGCGTGAGGGATTGATCTTTCTTCTTCACAAAGATAGCTGGGCACCCCCACGGAGATGAACTAGGACGGATAAGGCCTTTCTTTAGAAGTTCATTCAACTGGGTCTTAAGTTCAGCTAGTTCATTGGGAGGCATTCTATATGGCCTTCTAGAGATAGGAGCTGTACCAGGAAGTAACTCTATCTTGAACTCCACGTCCCGATCCGGGGTAATCCGAGCAAATCATCGGGAAAAACATCCGGAAAGTCACACACTACGGGGATATCTCGCAATAGCCTTTGGTTGCACCGCATTAGCCACACAAGAAAGATTGATGTCCTTGGTAGTTGCACCGGAAAACCTTCACGATTCATTGGGATCTCTCGAGCATAACTACTCTAGTCGATGTATCAATAAGCACCCCGTGCTCGCTCATCCAATTCATTCCCAATATCACATCGATACCCGGCCCGGTAAAACTACCAGATCAACTCGATAACTTCGCCCCTCTATCTCAAATTGTACTTCCCCAACTACCGACTTGGTTGGGATAACACCATGGCAGCCCTAATACAATAACCCTCACCCTCAACGATTATATGTTTTTTACGCATAAACTTGGATGCAAATCTTTGGACTAATAAAGGAATGCGAAGCACTGAATCAAATAGTACAACTGCGGGGTGTTGATCAATCAGAAACTTACCAGCAGTCACTACCTCTCCTGAAGGAATCTCAGTAATATTTGTGTGGTTCACCTGTCCTTGACGACCACCTTGGTAGTTATTCTTCTTAGGGTAGGGGCATTCCCTTGCCCAAATGGCCTATCTTGTTCTTGATTCAAAGACGGCATGTTGCTTAGAGGAGCCCTAGAACTGCCTCTGATTGGTAGTGCCCTTGGGAAGAACAGCAATAAATGCCTTATGAAACCCAGTCTTGGCGGGATTCTTCTTCTGCGGCGGTGGGCGAAACTTAGCGGTATGACGTTGGAGGATTTGAATGAAGCCCTCTGCGTGTGAGGAGCCTTGGATTGTGAGGCACCCGCCTCATAGGCTCTCTTACGACTTTTGAAGCGACATACACAGCATTGTTGTTCTCTTGCGATAAAGCATCACTCACAAATTCATTAAAATGAACACACTTGCAATTTCCCATGGTCTTCATAAGTTTGGGGCTAAGTCCCCGCTTGAAACTGCGATTTTTTTGGCATCAGTGTCAACAAACTCAGAGCATACCTTGTAAGGTTATTGAAAGCCTGCGGTATTCATTCAAGCTCTTGTTCCCTGGGTCACTTCATGAACTCTGTATGCTTGATCGCCATGAGACCGGGAGGAATATAATTTCCCAAAGCGAGACTTGAACCGATCCTAGGTGATTTGGGCATTAGCGGGCATAGTGGACCGATGATGACTCCACCAAATGCCGGTGGCCCATGCAGTTGGTGAGATGCGCATACGATCTTCACACCTCGGTCAAGCGGAGCGAGCGAAACTTACGCTTCGAGAGTATTCAACCACTCATTAGCTTGTAGAGGCTCCTCGGCCTCCTTGAAGATCGGGGTTTTGTGTCAAGGAAATCCTTGAAATCTTCATCTTGATTTGGTTCCGGTCCTTGGCGTGGACCACGACCATCCCGATTTCGCAATCACGGAGGGCCTCGACCATAGTGCGCTGTCCTTCCGCAAGCATTGCTATCAATTCCGTTGGTGTGGGTGGTGGTGGCGGTGGAAGATCATCATCCTCATCACCCGCACCGGCGGAACGAGTATGAGGCATCTGCACAATGCGCAACCAGTAATTATTGATGATGTCAGCACATTGGAGAGGAACAATTTAATTGTGCCAAACTGAATTTACTGACGAGAATGAAAACTTCATACAATAACAGAGGCAATAATTCATTCTCCAATCACCACATCATCAAGTAGATTACTAGCGCCATACGCCGTGCATTCCAAAGTTAGTACTTAGATAGCCACCTAATAGTCCTTAACTGGGCATAAAGGAGGATGTCGCTAGCATAGTTTTGCAAATAAGTTTTGACAAATTTGCCTGTAGCTAAAGTTTTAGTTAAAATAGACCTTTTAAAACCAAAACTTGACTTTTAAAACTATGTACTGACAAAGATTATGCTTAATCTCGCCTCGATACCAATTTGTGATGAACCGCCCAATTTATACAAGATCAAGTACGGTTGTCCCCGCTAACACGTTGACACACCCATACTTTCACTCATATAAACCCGGTAGTCCGCCGAGTGTCCCAAAAGACCTCGGTAAATCAACATCACAACCAAGATCGCGTGATTAAGCAAATACACATCACATACATCGGGTTGCAAATGTGAAATAATATTACAAAGGGGTTAACAAATAATAGTACAAGTTTGGGTTTCAAAAGCGCTTAGTGAAAACAACATAGCTTTCAAATGATTACATTAATATAAGTTCCAAATATATTGCTAGCATAGTGACATCATCCGACAAAAGCATATAGATGAGAAGTAAGTATAGAATCATCGAGCCCACCGGTGGTTAGCCACCATCATCAACAGGTCGAGAACTTCACCTGCAACAAGGTGGGATAAACCCTAAGTACTCGAATGTACTCAGCCAGACTTACCCGTCGGAAACCAAAACAAATGACACCAAGGATCATGCAAGGCTTTCTTTAGTGGGCTAGTGACTTGTTTTTGTGAAAAGCATAAGCTATCATGAAGAAACCATTTTAAGTACTTTGCATCATCTTTATTATGGCCTATCCATCTAGGTAAGCACCTGTACTATAGCAATCACTTGATTAACCAATAACATCCAGTTACCAATTTAGATTTAGCATATCCCATACCATCCAGATAACCATCATTGTTCCATAATAATTACTATGATGCAATAACTTTCGAGTCAAGTGCTCACTATCCGGGAGCGATGGCGATTGAATCGATTCCTAACCGGTGGTGATTTATTCCTTACACAAACCTCACTCACCCGCTAAAGTGAGATATTGATCACCGAGTCAACTTTCCAGAATCTCGAGTTTGCCAGAACCACATGTACCCGGGGCCGACCGATCGCACTTTGGTCTTATCATCTCGTCCCGTGTCCTACCACACCTGCTTCCCGACAAAGGCTTGCTGCATGGGCAATCTACTCGCCCGAAAAATCTCGGCTTCAGCGGTCGGAAGGTACTTTATCCGGCCAGCTAAATGTAAGGCATGCGTTCAACATGACTCGAGGCCCAACAACGGTCGGTTCTTAATCGACCTGAGACGGAAACTAACAAAGCACCCCGTAACCATGCAGTTGCCTCCAACTTTTTCCGTCCGGTCTCTCAATTATCCATCACACATGGTTAATTCAGGATATCATTCTTTCCATAGCTAAATTCTTCCGGTAACCACCTATAATGTAGGTGACCGGATATCTCCGATCGCTACCGGTCTAAGCAAGGCTAAGCGGTTATTCGATCCCCGACCTAACGAGGGGTAAAAAGGTAATAAGGTAGGCAAGGATAGTAATAAATGCATCAACGGTTTCAATCAACTCCTACAACTTAATGCAACAATATATAACTCGTATATAGAAAGAATTTCTCTTATAATTAGGAGACTTATAATGCTCAAAGGGCTTGCTCAGGATCCGCCACAAGTCGATTCAGTTAGCTTGCACCATCCTGGTGACATCATAGGTCCTAACACTTGCTTAGTCCTTCCATCTTCGGGATAGATCCTCCATACACCGTCTTTGGGTTCGGCTCCAACATCACGTCCTTCACGTGGTTCATCTAGCGTACCTAGATGAGATGCAATATGCAAGTGCATAAATATGAAGAATAGTACCATGAGACACATCACAAAATAGCAAGCAAGACAAGCATAGTTTACACTAACACACTTAAGTACTTTGCGATGCTTAACTTAAACATCACACAATCTATCATGCTAAGATGGCAAAGAAGACGACAACACCAATCATGACACAAGTTTCCCCAGATCTCAAGTGCTCTAACTCAGTCATCATTCAAGGCATACGTCACACTTAACAATATACAAGCAAGCACTATAATTGGAATCTGCCAATTTCTGGACATGCAAACAGCAGCTCCAAGATTTAGCTATAACTGGAGTTACACAAATCCATATGACTTGGAAGAAGACATTATGGAAATCTTATGAAATTTTATACAATTCATATTTAATCATCTTAGCCTGATTCTCAAGTTAACTAAGTCAAATATATCCATTTACAAAAACTGGTCCACAATTGACAGAAAACAGTCATTTCTGAAACCCAACTTTAAACAGCTGTAACTCTTAAACTACTTGGCCAAATGACACCAAATTTTAATAGAAGCTAGATACATGAATTATCTACAACTTTTGTATAAACAAGTTTCACAAAAAAGCACATTATCATGAAGAACTTTGCTAAGTTCCCAGATCTGTCCATAAACCATATCGGCAAGAAAATAATTATTAACTTATGTTGCAAATACATAATTGGGCAAAACCAACTTTACCAACATTTCACACATGACTAAAGAACACCAGAAAACCTAGTGTCCATGACCAAATAAATTCTTTTAATGCATTTCTTAATTTATTTTAGATAATAAGGTGACTTAATGAACATATACCAAAAGTGTACAATAAACTCTACAAAAATTACAGTGGCTCACATATCCTCTCAATAGTCTACTGTACAAATTTCACTCCATTTGGATATGTATAGCAACCTCTATGAAAAAGACAAGTTGCTAAAGCAAGAATTTATGTGAGAGCAAGATAAACCAATAACTCACTCATACTTCATCCAATACTCATGAAATTTTTACCACACCTCAACTATCACATGAGTAGCATGCCACAAAAATTTCACTTCATTTGGAGCTCTAGATCTACAGTTATGAAAAATAACAAATTCAACTAGCATTACAACCTTACTGCACAAATTTATTTTTACCGCAAAATATTTAAACTAAAACATGCCATATTATAGATCCACTGCATAGACAATTTCACAAGGATTCCAAAAAGTCCTCATTTACTATTTGACGAATTTTCTATGATTTACTATGAATTTCCAAAGTTCCTGCAAAATAATTACAAACCAGTCCTTATGGCACTATTCACCTGAGTCTATGACATTGCAGATAAGACCCTCCCTTTCTTCGAATTCTTGCGCGAAGTCCTTGACGGGGTTCATATAGCAGAGAGGCCGTCGGAGGCTCATGGTGCCCGGCCAGAGGAGGAGGCCGGCCAAGCGGCGATGGAGGGGCGGAGGAGCACCAGTGGGTTGTCTCGCACTCGAATGTGGGCTGCGACATGGACGGAGGCGCACTGTGGCTTCTTGGCCGTGTGTGCAGTGAGCAGAACGCCCGACGATCGCCGCTTTGCGCGGCTGCAGCCACACAATGATCGAGGTGACTCGAAAAGAGGCGCAGGAGGAGGCGGCGCGACAACGGAGAAGGTGATGATGCGCTTGGTTTGGACGGAGGAGGATGGAGTGGAGGCGAGGCGATGCATGTGAGCCTGGCTCGGCGGCATTCATGGCGGGGCGGCGCTCTGCCAAGCAGCGTGCTGCAGAGGGCGAGGGAGGAGGAGAGAGGCGAGCAGAGAGAGGCGAGTGAGGGCGCCTGATGCTCCCCATTTACGCACGCAGGCAGGCGGCTTGGGGCGCCCACGACGCTGGCGTGGAGCAGTGGGCGGCGAGCATGGCATCCGCGTGTCCCCTATGGGCCCGCCATCGAACACTGGCGCGCGAGAGAGTTCCCGACTTTTTCAGTTCAAAACGGCATATTCGGCTTGGATTCGGACCTGGCGCTCTGTAGCAAAGTTGTTGTGCACAAGCTGCTCTCCAACTTTTATTAAGGGTGCCTAGACATTAAACTCTCGGATTAGTAGCTAATCAAGCCTCAAGTTGATAGTGTCAATGCGTTGACAGCGATTAACAAACTCCAAAAATTGAGGGTCATAACAAGGTCAAACGAGTGCCATCTTTTTACATGCCCTTCTCCATGAACTTAGCTCCAACTTCCATTTTGGGTTCAAGTCAAGTTACTTAACGAAATTTGGAGAACGCGAGACGTCAATGCCGATGTCGACGAATTTCTAGACTTAGAATATTTCTAAGTCCTGAAATCAGCAGCAAATTCGATCTTGTGACCTCGATTTGACTTACTTCCAAGATGATCTAGCTCTTCGTCCAAAAACAAAGTTTGTTCTACATGATATGGACTACAACTTTCATTTAAGGTCCAACCTCAAAACTGGTATAGAACCTATTATTCTACTTTGACCAAAGTAGGATCACGATGAAGCTTAAATTATCCTTTTTGATCCATTGGAGCATTTTCTTGGCATTTGCCCAACACGAACCCTTCATGACTTTTGTTGTAGAGTTCATCTAGAGTCATTTGAGCAAGGTTGCAAGGTTTGGTGAACAATCTAGAATTCCATTCACTTTATAAAATGATCCAAGCAAGGATATAACTTGTCATTTCATGTGACTTTTTGATTCCAAACTTCATGAAACTTTTTGAGTGCCCAATATAGATGGGTATTGATGTGAGACATAGGAAGATATCCCAATCACACCACCCAAGCATATATCTTGAAAAGGGGTCTGTAGGCGAGCAAAGGTGCCATATCCAAGTTTAGGTTGGGGCTCGTTTCTATAGGTTTGACCTTGACATCTTCATCATTACTTAATATGCCATGTTTGAGCTCAAACCCATTGCTTAACTGGTGGCAAACACCTGGGGTGTTACAGCCCTCCCCCCTTAAAGGAATCGCGTCCCGAGATTCGATGCGAAAGACTTTTAAGGGAAGAGAAACATGTCATCCAGTTTCCAACATCAGTGATAGCATTAGGCTACTTAACTTCGGAGCATCAGAGAGGCTAATTTGGTCATGACACTTTCTGATACTTGCTCTTTGTCGTAAGCTGTTGTCTGAAGAATTTCCTTCTTCGGCCTTCATGAAATATTGTTACTTTGGGAGGAATCCAAGATAGCAATGTCTTACGTACTTCGTCCTTGATGTACGAAGAGCGATACAAACGTAGGCTAAATACTTGCAGCATCTACTTCCCTAGTGGATACAGCACATACCATATGGACTTTGCACTAGATGATAATCTTCTGAAGGATACTCATTGCAATGGTTCCATGTGTGCAGTTCTCTTTCTTTGATAACAATATTGTATGGTCTGAGTCTGCCGAGTGAGTGGTAAACATAGTAGCTGACTCTGTCGACTCAACATTCTCGATGATCATTCCTTAGGGAGCCTTCGTATCCAAGTTGCAACAGTGATCTGGGTTGAATCTGATGCAACCTCTTGGGTAAAAACACATATAAGGTACCAAAGGCATGTCAGCATTGGAGAACCATTGACGTAGAAGGATGTTAGCGAGGCTTGGAGGACAACACAAATTGCAAGTAATCACAAAACTAGGGACTGGTTCACTACCAAGCAGGTTGAGTACAATTTGCCTTTGTGGTGCAGTTGCACAGCAAGTTGGGTTGACTTGCATCGTAGCAGAACCAGCTTTCTTGAACTATATTTGACATCGAGGCTTCCATTCTTAGGCCAATCAATATCTCAAAAACCATAATCCAAGAAAAATATATGGTTAGACACCTTTCCAATTGCTTTCGAATTGCAAGGGCACAATTTTGACTTCTAGAACACCTTGACTGCGTTGCTAATCTTGACGTCAATTGCAAACATAACTTTCTAAAGTAAAGGATGATCACAGTCAACATAGAAATTGTAGATTCTATACCCTTTTGTTTGCTGTTCATAACTCACAATCTACAGCTCCATTATGCATGAATTTGGTAGGCATACAGATCCATGAGTCTTCTAAATACTCACCAAAATTCAACTCGAACGGACACCGTTTGACCATCCAAACAATTCATCTACCAAAACTGTTGTGTTCTGAAATGGCAGCAACCGAGCCGACAAGGTATCTCTCAAATCCGATGTTTTCCTCAGCCAATACTCAAACCAACTTAGGACATTGAAGGGTCCTAAGCAAAGAATGAGATCACCAAGTTTGGGGTCAATTCAACTTCGTTTGAGTCACTAATCGCCGGCTTGAAGATAACCGGTTTAGTGCCACAAAATCTGGACAGATTTTGTGTTCTCCCTTTTCTTTGCTTCACACGTTGAGGTGTGTGTTTTGCACTCTCTACTTTTCTCATAGCAGCAGCAGCCTTTCCCTAGCTAAGGATGGAGGCTAGAGTTTTTCTTACATGCTTCTCTGGTAACACTTCAACCATCGTTCTAGACACCAACTTGACTATGCACAAGCATTGGACTTATGGGCTGTTTTCGTAGGGCACAAAACATTATTCCACATGTAGGGTATTTCTACATTGACAAGGAACCATTCCTATATATCCTTCGGCACTTCATCCAATAGAGTCCAGGCACATGTGTTAGTGGCACCTTGGGGCACAAAGATGCTGACTAAAAACTAGGGACGTGCTTTCGCTAGCTCCTACCTAGCCGATACAACGTCTTGTACTATATACGTGATTGTCCATGATGGAATTGACTTGATAGCACATTTGGAGAAGTAGCACTTGCATTGTAGGGCCAGGTTTGCTGTTTCCTTGATCAACATTGTTCTGTGAGATCTGGCCTTCATAGTTACCAAATAGTCGTTACCTAACTGAAGACTAACTTTCCTACTGGTAACAAATCAGTTGTCCCTCAACACTAAAAAGGTTCCAAATCTTCACTCTTGATAATAAAAATTGTGGTCAAAGCCTATAGATGGTCGCCATTGAAGTCAGCAGAAAAGGGGGTCACACCAAAGAAGGTCGGTTCGTCTACG
The DNA here is from genome assembly GCA_904845875.1 of Miscanthus lutarioriparius. Lineage (NCBI taxonomy): Eukaryota > Viridiplantae > Streptophyta > Magnoliopsida > Poales > Poaceae > Miscanthus > Miscanthus lutarioriparius. The sequence goes on along the minus strand of CAJGYO010000014.1, from coordinate 32,382,004 downwards.
TGATCCTTATGCACCTAAAGATTGAGAACTTGGACATGAACTTATATATATCAGGTGACCTATTACAGCACATAATATCCTGGTCCATTTACCTTTCGACTGATAACTTGTTCAACCTTAAGTGTGGTGCACCTTTCTGATCCAATGAAAATGACATAAGTTGCTCACTAGATGATCGACGTCATTACAGGGATAGTCACGTCGAGTAGAGTCACTTGTCTACCCTCTTGCAGTCTGTTTATGTTCCTGTTAGTGACCTGTTCTTCAAAGGTTAACCGTTGGACGACTTCACAAGGGAGTCCTATTGCATCTAGTTCGACATATAGATCTCTTGACATGATAAGGAGAGATAACCAAGGAAGAGCTCAAGTGAGAATAACATATCGATGCAGTTCTGCAATGGATCATGACTAGAAACCTCGATACCAGCGCGTGCCGAGCAGCACAACCTTGTGTGTGCACCCACAGGGGCTCTCGGTTTCGTCGCGGCACCATAGATCGCTAATCGTGGCACCATTACTGAACATACAACCCACAAGAAATCTCACATGGCATAAATTGGGTTGCATAGGAGCAAGCACTATGCGAAGGAGGGATAGCAAACAAAGGTAGTCACAAGGTTAGGAGTCAAAAAGCAGGGGATCTAAAGATTAAAACACAATGCAAGGGAGCATAGCTTAATTGCTAAAGACAACTGAGCAGGGGACTTCTTGTCAAATTTCCATATACGTCTTGTGTCCACCAAGTGATTACCAAAACTTGGACGTGGTTCTAGGATAGCGCTCTTCAACACTCGTATGCTTACCGAGGACAAAAGGGGTGATAACTATGTCACTAATTTAATAACAAGCATACATACCCACCACTTGGCTAAACTAGAGGACATTAGAGGTTAAGCATGTAACCACAATTATTTCTAGCAAGGCTAAGCACACACTTTTCTCAAGCACTTCCTATTCAAACAACATGGAATAAGGCATTCTTGTTTAACTCCACACAAGGAAGATAGTGCAATACATCGACCACAAGTTACTTAGTACTTTAAACAAAGGAAGGGAAGCATATTGATGCACAAGCACAATCATGATGCATGCTTGTCCTATTCGTCCTCATGAAATTGCCAGCCTAAGGTGGCAATCACGTTCTATGTTGGTGGCATAACACGTACTCTCTCGATATATAGCTAGTCGTCAGCTACATTCAATCTACGCATTCATGGTTAGCGTACCTGCAGGCAAATTCATTGCAGCCCATCCCCACAAGAGATAAATAAGCGCACAATGAAAACAGTAAACTAAGATACTCTCCATATATACCTCCCCAGATGTATATACTTTGATATCCATAGCTACCCGATAAATATACCCGCAATTAAGTACCTTCATATATACATGTGTGTAACATGTAAATATTCCAGTAGCCACAGCTAACTCTCCCTTAGACCGATAGTTGGACGGTCATGCTCTCACAACTCACACTTACCTGGGCGTAGAGGCAATTGATCCATACATTACCATTCAAACGAATGGCATCCATACAATAGCACGCCGTATGGACGATTTAAAGTAAAATTTCAATAAAGTACATCCCCCAAAGTTAGTACTTAGATAGCCACCTAATAGTCCTTAACTGGGCATAAAGGAGGATGTCGCTAGCATAGTTTTGCAAATAAGTTTTGACAAATTTGCCTGTAGCTAAAGTTTTAGTTAAAATAGACCTTTTAAAACCAAAACTTGACTTTTAAAACTATGTACCTGACAGTATTATGCTTAATCTCGCTCTGATACCAGCTATGACAGAACCGCCCAATTTATACAAGATCAAGTACGGTTGTCCCCGCTAACACGTTGACACACCCATACTTTCACTCATATAAACCCGGTAGTCCGCCGAGTGTCCCAAAAGACCTCGGTAAATCAACATCACAACCAAGATCGCGTGATTAAGCAAATACACATCACATACATCGGGTTGCAAATGAAATAATATTACAAAGGGTTAACAAATAATAGTACAAGTTTGGGTTCAAAAGCGCTTAGGTGAAAACAACATAGCTTTCAAATGATTACATTAATATAAGTTCCAAATATATTGCTAGCATAGTGACATCATCCGAAAAAAGCATATAGATGAGAAGTAAGTATAGAATCATCGAGCCCACCGGTGGTTAGCCACCATCATCAACAGGTCGAGAACTTCACCTGCAACAAGGTGGGATAAACCCTAAGTACTCGAATGTACTCAGCCAGACTTACCCGTCGGAAACCAAAACAAATGACACCAAGGATCATGCAAGGCTTTCTTTAGTGGGCTAGCTGACTTGTTTGCGAAAAGCATAAGCTATCATGAAGAAACCATTTTAAGTACTTTGCATCATCTTTATTATGGCCTATCCATCTAGGTAAGCACCTGTACTATAGCAATCACTTGATTAACCAATAACATCCAGTTACCAATTTAGATTTAGCATATCCCATACCATCCAGATAACCATCATTGTTCCATAATAATTACTACGATGCAGTAAGTCGAGTCAAGTGCTCACTATCCAGGAGCGATGGCGATTCGAATCGATTCCTAACCAGCTGGTGATTTATTCCTTACACAAACCTCACTCACCCGCTAAAGTGAGATATTGATCACCGAGTCAACTTTCCAGGAATCTCGAGTTTGCCAGGAACCACATGTACCCGGGGGCCGACCGACTGCACTTTGGTCTTATCATCTCGCCCCCGTGTCCTACCACACCTGCTCCGGCACAGTGCGCTGCGGGCAATCTACTCGGCCCGAAAAATCTCCCAGCTTCGCGGTCGGAAGGTACTTTATCCGGCCAGCTAAATGTAAGGCATGCGTTCAACATGACTCGAGGCCCAACAACGGTCGGTCCTTAATCGACACAGATGGAAACTAACAGCACCCCAGAACCCTGTCTGGTTGCCTCCAACTTTTTCCGTCCGGTCTCCAATTATCCATCACACATGGTTAATTCCAGGATATCATTCTTTCCATAGCTAAATTCTTCCAGTAACCACCTATAATGTAGGTGACCGGATATCTCCGATCGCTACCGGTCTAAGCAAGGCTAAGCAGTTATTCGATCCCGACCTAACAGGGTAAAAAGGTAATAAGGTAGGCAAGGATAGTAATAAATGCATCAACGGTTTCAATCAACTCCTACAACTTAATGCAACAATATATAACTCGTATATAGAAAGAATTTCTCTTATAATTAGGAGACTTATAATGCTCCGGGGCTTGCTTGGGATCCGCCACAAGTCAGTTCAGTTAGCTTGCACCATCCTGGTGACATCATAGGTCCTAACACTTGCTTAGTCCTTCCATCTTCGGGATAGATCCTCCATACACCGTCTTTGGGTTCGGCTCCAACATCACGTCCTTCACGTGGTTCATCTAGCGTACCTAGATGAGATGCAATATGCAAGTGCATAAATATGAAGAATAGTACCATGAGACACATCACAAAATAGCAAGCAAGACACGCATAGTTTACACTAACACACTTAAGTACTTTGCGATGCTTAACTTAAACATCACATAATCTATCATGCTAAGATGGCAAAGAAGACGACAACACCAATCATGACACAAGTTTCCCCAGATCTCAAGTGCTCTAACTCAGTCATCATTCAAGGCATACGTCACACTTAACAATATACAAGCAAGCACTATAATTGGAATCTGCCAATTTCTGGACATGCAAACAGCAGCTCCAAGATTTAGCTATAACTGGAGTTACACACATCCAAATGACTTGCAAGAAGACATTATGGAAAGCTTATGAAATTTTCTACAATTCATCTTTAATCATCTTGGCCTGATTCTCAAGTTAACTAAGTCAAATATATCCATTTACAAAAACTGGTCCACAATTGATAGAAAACAGTCATTTCTGAAACCCAACTTTAAACAGCTGTAACTCTTAAACTACTTGGCCAAATGACACCAAATTTTAATAGAAGCTAGATACATGAATTATCTACAACTTTTGTATAAACAAGTTTCACAACAAAGCACATTATCATGAAGAACTTTGCTAAGTTCCCAGATCTGTCCATAAACCATATCGGCAAGAAAATAATTATTAACTTATGTTGCAAATACATAATTGGGCAAAACCAACTTTACCAACATTTCACACATGACTAAAGAACACCAGAAAACCTAGTGTCCATGACCAAATAAATTCTTTTAATGCATTTCTTAATTTATTTTAGATAATAAGGTGACTTAATGAACATATATCAAAAGTGTACAATAAACTCTACAAAATTACAGTGGCTCACATATCCTCTCAATAGTCTACTGTATAAATTTCACTCCATTTGGATATGTATAGCAACCTCTATGAAAAAGACAATTTGCTAAAGCAAGAATTTATGTGAGAGCAAGATAAACCAATAACTCACTCATACTTCATCCAATACTCATGAAATTTTTACCACACATCAACTATCACATGAGTAGCATGCCACAAAAATTTCACTTCATTTGGAGCCCTATATCTACAGTTATGAAAAATAACAAATTCAACTAGCATTACAACCTTACTGCACAAATTTATTTTTACCGCACAATATTTAAACTAAAACATGCCATATTATAGATCCACTGCATAGACAATTTCACAAGGATTCCAAAAAGTCCTCATTTACTATTTTACGAATTTTCTATGATTTACTATGAATTTCCAAAGTTCCTGTAAAATAATTACAAACCAGTCCTTATGGCACTATTCACCTGAGTCTATGACATTGCAGATAAGACCCTCCCTTTCTTCGAATTCTTGCGCGAAGTCCTTGACAGGGTTCAAAGCAGAGAGGCCGTCGGAGGCTCGCGGTGCCGGCCAGAGGAGGCTCGCCGGCGGCGATGGAGGGGCGGAGGAGCACCAGTGGGTTGTCTCGCACTCGAATGTGGCCGCGACATGGACGGAGGCGGCCTGTGGCCTGCTGGCCGCTTGAGCAGGCAGAACGTCGACGACTGCTCGGCGGCGACGGCGCCACGGCGGTCGAGGTGACTGGAAAAGAGGTGCAGGAGGGGCGGAGCACAACGGAGAAGGTGATGCCGCGCTTGGTTCGGACGGAGGAGGGATGGAGTGGAGGCAGTAGCAGCGGCAGCGAGCTCGGCGGCGGCATTCATGGCGGGCGCGCTCTGGTGCGCGCGTGCAGCGCAGAGGGCGAGGGAGGAGGAGAGCAGGGTGAGCAGAGAGGCGAGTGAGGGCGCTCTGGTGCTCCCCATTTACGCAGGCAGGGGCAGGCGGCTTCGGTGGGGCGCCCACGACGCGTGGAGGAGCGGCGGCGAGCATGGCATCCGCGTGTCCCCTATGGGGCCCGCCATCGAACACCTGGCGCGCGAGAGAGTTCCCGACTTTTTCAGTTCAAAACGGCATATTCGGCTTGGATTCGGACCTGGGCGCCTGTAGCAAAGTTGTTGTGCACAAGCTGCTCTCCAACTTTTATTAAGGGTGCCTAGACATTAAACTCTCGGATTAGTAGCTAATCAAGCCTCAAGTTGATAGTGTCAATGCGTTGACAGCGATTAACAAACTCCAAAAATTGAGGGTCATAACAAGGTCAAACGAGTGCCATCTTTTTACATGCCCTTCTCCATGAACTTAGCTCCAACTTCCATTTTGGGTTCAAGTCAAGTTACTTAACGAAATTTGGAGAACGCGAGACGTCAATGCCGATGTCGACGAATTTCTAGACTTAGAATATTTCTAAGTCCTGAAATCAGCAGCAAATTCGATCTTGTGACCTCGATTTGACTTACTTCCAAGATGATCTAGCTCTTCGTCCAAAAACAAAGTTTGTTCTACATGATATGGACTACAACTTTCATTTAAGGTCCAACCTCAAAACTGGTATAGAACCTATTGTTCTACTTTGACCAAAGTAGGATCACGATGAAGCTTAAATTATCCTTTTTGATCCATTGGAGCATTTTCTTGGCATTTGCCCAACACGAACCCTTCATGACTTTTGTTGTAGAGTTCATCTAGAGTCATTTGAGCAAGGTTGCAAGGTTTGGTGAACAATCTAGAATTCCATTCACTTTATAAAATGATCCAAGCAAGGACATAACTTGTCATTTCATGTGACTTTTTGATTCCAAACTTCATGAAACTTTTCGAGTGCCCAATATAGATGGGTATTGATGTGAGACATAGGAAGATATCCCAATCACACCACCCAAGCATATATCTTGAAAAAGGGGTCTGTAGGCGAGCAAAGGTGCCATATCCAAGTTTAGGTTGGGGCTCGTTTCTATAGGTTTGACCTTGACATCTTCATCATTACTTAATATGCCATGTTTGAGCTCAAACCCATTGCTTAACTGGTGGCAAACACCTGGGGTGTTACATTCGCATTGGTTCTACATCAAGAACGACGTAGCCGCCCCTTTGCTAGAGTTCACCGGGCGCCTCATCGAAGAGGTCCTGGACTCGTGGAGGAAGTGGGGAGTCCTGGAGAAAGACAAGAAGAGAATCTAGGACCATCTTACCACCATTCGAATCCTGAAGGAGACGGGCGTGAAGGGGTCGGGGATCATCGGTGCCTACCACACATGGAGGGTGGCGCCGCTGATGAGGCGTGCGCTTCCCCTACACACGATGGCGCCCGGGGCGTCACTCGACGGGACGGTGCTCGCCGAGGGAGCGCTCTCCCCCTCTAAAGTGGAGCAACGCATCAAGGAGGCGATGGAGACTTCGTAGGATGACACCGGCGCTGTCCTTGAGTTTGTGTATCTGGTGCTGGGGCACCCCCAATGTGGCCGAAACCGGGGTACATTGTCTACGTAAGTTTTCTTTCGTCGTGCCTCCTTTTTAATTGAACTCCCGACCTCTTGATGCTGATATTGAGATAGGGGGACCAGCCAAAGAAACTCATCCTTATAGATCACCTGGCTCTGTTGCCGAAGGACCCGTCCTTGACGGCGGCGAACCACGCCAAGGCCGAGCGGCAGAGGAAGGCGAAGGAGGACGAGAGGAGGAAGAAACAGCAGAAGCTGCGGACATGGGAGCGAGGGGAGGACACGGACAGTGATGACGACGACGACGATGACGAGGAAGATGATGAGGTAGTTGCTGACACCGAGTTGGATTACCTAGAGGGCGAGTATACGCTGACAGGTATCCACTCGTCCTTGCAGGGACCCTTCTTGTTTCATGCGGGGGGAAGTGCGTCTGTGAGGCCGACGGAGATGGGCCGAACTGACGGCCTGACCTCAGAACCAGTAGGGGCGGGTGGATCTACCGCCGCGCCCGAGGTGCCAACGGAGGGGGGTCGCTCCACCGCCGCGCCTCAGGAGTCAGCAGGGGTGGGCAGATCTGCCGCCGCGCCTGAGGTGCCGACGGAGGGGGTGGCTCCGTCGCCGCGCCCCAAGAGACAACCAAAGTGAGAGGGCCTGCCGCTATGTTCGAGGCGCCGATGGAGGGGGGGCATGGTCTCAGTGGACGGACGAGGAGTGACCCGACAAGCGGTGTAGTCGCGCTCTTGATCGCATGGATGAATCAACGTTGACGGTCATTAGTTCCTCCTCTTCGGGTACCCTAATATTGGTCCCCAACATCAAGGTGGTCATAGTTAACTGCCTCGCAAAATCTATTTATGTTTAACCAAGGCGGGCCTTATAAAATGGCTCAGTTTTTGGAGGTGGGCCTCCTAAATGGCCCGCCTCAGGAAAAAAACCGAGGCCCAATAGAGGTGACCATGTATAAAAACACAACTTATGATTTTTATCCCTCTGACCGGCTCAAGCCCGAGCGAGCGAGCGAGCGCCTCTCCTCCGTCTTCCTCTGTCTCCCACCCGAGCGAGCGAGCGCATAGCGGGTCGCCTCCCTCCTACCCGACCCTCTCCTCCCTCTCTCCCCTACGCCGCCCCCTCCCTCTCCTCCGAGCCCTCCCTCTCTCCCCGCGCCGCCCATCCTTCTCCCCCATGCGGTGATAGGCATACAGCGGTGGCGCACCCCCATTTCCCGATGCGATAGCGCTCGACAGGATGTCCTCCAGAGGCGGCACGTCCTCCAGCCGGCCCCACCACCTCCACCTCCAGATCTCACGTCCTCCACCACCACCGCCTCCAGATCCGGCGACCTCCACCTTCTCCACCACCTCCAGCTCTAGAGATTCAGTTTTGGGCCCATGGATCCGACGAGCTCACTGGTGGCAAATCGAGGGCGGGCGTGGGCGAGGCAGCGACGCTCCTCCTCGTCCAGCATTGGGGAGGCTAGACCTACCGGTGGGAGGCCAGAACCGGCTCGATGGTAGATAATGCGCCTCAACGGTGGTGGCGGCCCGTGGATGGGCTCGGCGGGCCCATGGGTGGGCTCGACGGACCTGTCCACGGGTTTTCTTATTTTTCTTGTTTTTTATTTGATTTACCGAGGCAGGCATTTGAACTGCCTCGGAAAAGATTTCATTTACTATGGCCTTTGGGTCGAGGCGTTTGTGATGCCCGCCTCGGTTAATCATTTTTGCCCGCCTCGATTAAGTTTTAGGTAGTAGTGATGGTTGTGTTTTGAGAGAGTGATAGAGAATGGTAGTAGATTTTTGGTGTAGGGTTTCAATGATTTCTTAGAAGGTTTTGATTAGTGATGCCTCTCATTTCTCTTTTTGCATTATAAATTTGATTCAAAATTAGACCTAGGGGAATGGTAGTATCTCATCAATCATCAAATAATGTGGAAGTTAAAATATGTTATAAAAAATGAAATATTGTTATCTAGATTTTTTATTGTGAATATATTCACTGAACTAGATTGTTCGAAATTACAATAATTTTAAGTTTATTCAAATAATTATAATAATTTTAAGTTTAATCAAATGTGCACTGTGGGTACTACATGTGCGAGTTTCTCAGACAAAACGGGAGATACGCCAACAACCCTAAAAAGTAAGTAATAGTCATGTGAAGTTTTGTCATTACTGATTATCCGTATTGGTTAGTTGTAAATGTATGATGACTTATTATTTTTTGTAGGTATACAAGTGTGATCCCACGGATAACCGCCTCAACAACGGAGAACTCATGAATATTTGCCAGGATATTTGTCGGTTCGTCATGAAAGAAATAATTCACTTTGATGGGAAGTATTTTGATCTGGAGTCAGAGTTAGCTCAACCAGTACCAAGATCTCGTAGATATTGCCAGACTAAAGCTAAACCACGATGATTATTAGAGAAGTACGTCATGGGACCTAGCTAGCTACGAGTGGAAAAAAACTTTGTTGTATATATACATTAGCATGTGATGACTATGGTAGATTGAAATAAATATTGCTTTTTTCATGCATGGACATATAATTGCCTGTGATTTATATTTGGGTTCGTCTCAATTTGAAAAAATAATTCACTGGCGGAAAATATATGGTGGGAAATAAAAACGAATCACTAGCGGGAAATATATGGCGCCCAATTTTGAATTTTTAAAAACAATTCACTGGCGCTTTTGCTAATAAGCCGCCTCTGGAAAAAGTATTTTAGAGACAGCAGCTTTAGGTCAACCACCTGTGCTAAAACTGTTATACTGTCGGCTCACGTAAATCAACCGCCAGTGTTAAAAGATATACAATGGCGGATGCTTTACGTGAACCGTATGTGTAAATACAACTAACACTGGCGGTTGACTTAAACGAACCGCGCAGTACAAATATGTTAACACTCACGTATCTTAATAAGTAACCGCCAGTAATATTTCCGATTTCCACTAGCCTTTTACACTGACGGTGGCGGCAGACGCAAGTAGAAATATATCTGGAAGTGCCGGTGCTGAGCTCTGTTGTACTAGTGCTAGCTTCAATAATGGATGTGTTTTGGCGCGAATGGAATGCAAACTTGGCGCCCATGCAAAACATTATAAAATGGATAGTGTCTCCCATCAACTTAAATTTGCCAGTCATAAAAACCTTCATCAAGGAGAAGGTGAAGGTGTAGGTAGTTACCCACCCCGGGTGGTTAACTACCACCTGTTTTAGCTGAATATTTCTTATACATATATATAGTCATTCTACATCTAAAATATTGTGCTATCACCACCTCCAAAAACGTACAAGCCGCGGCTGACAAACCGCTAAGCTGCTAGCTTTTTACTGTTTTCGAGCCTATCCAAAAAAAGCTTCCTTCCACGGGTGTTTGCTGTTTTCGGTAGAAAGCCGGGCCTGACCGAATTTCCTCAGTTTCTTTCAATTTTTTTTAACATGAATAGCAACGAAAGATTACCTGGCGAGAGCACGAGACCGCACGCCGGGTGCTCCTGACTCCCCAGTTAACCGCACCAGCCGTTAACTAGCCGTTGTTGACCCTTAGAGTCACTGACATCTGGGCCCCACGAAGGGTACGGCCTGACGTTGGTCCTCGGAGCAGTCCGACGCCCGGAAATCCTTTCTAGAACCTTCCTATTGCTTGTCGGACTCCGCCTCTGTTGGTCCGACGCTTTTCTGCTGCTTCGGTCTGACACCTTTGCCACATGTGAATAGTGTTGGCGCACCGTCCGACGCATGCTCTTGGCTCGGTCTGACGCCTCTACTGAACACCACTGGCTAGGGGTTGCACTAGGTCCGACGCCCCCTTAGGGTCCAATGCCCCTTAGGGTCCGACGCCCAGCAGACCCTCCTTCACTTTTGTTTCTTCGCAATCATTGCGATTGACTGGTTATATCTTCGTGTCTTAGAACTTTTGCACGTCTTGTAGGTCTTTAACCTTACTTCTACTGTCTTACTTGAGGTGCTGATCGTTTAGATCACTCCATTGCCTTTGTCCAAGTCCACTTTTACATCCTTTTAACTATACCAAAAACACTAGCAAATAATTTTAATCTAAATTGTCATTATTGATCATCAAACACCAAGATCCAAACTAAATGGACCGAGGGTCAATTTTCCTTACAACTTAGATATATGTATTGTAAGATTTTCTACAAGTTTGAAGTGTAGATGAGCAAGAAAAGGTTTTCAGGTTTACAAACTTCAAAGTTTGTCTTAAGTTATATGAAACTTTGTGAGGGATGCATCTATTTGTTGGACAATATACATGCCAACTTTTGCAAAATGTTATGATTTTTCTATTCAAGCTTATACGCCCTTAATATTATCCCATGCCAATTTATTAACGAATTGTCGGACAACTATTAGATATTATCATTATTGTTTTTTATAAATGTCAAATAGAAGTTTGAATTATTTGTAAGAAACATTTGAATTTTTCAGCTATTTTTTGGATATGGGCTAGTATGGAATGTATGCCTTAAATGTACTTTTTTATGAAAAAGTTAATCTTATTTGTGGTACATGTAATTCAAATTTGAATTACTTTTAACAAACACACATAAAATTATTTAGACTATATAAAAATAGTCAATTGGTTCCAAAATTATTAAAACTCGTTCACAACAACATAATGTAGTTTATTACATTCAAACAATGTGTTTGGGTACATAAATAAAATTTTTTGCTTGTTACTTCATAAGGTTTCCTTACCTAGTTATTTGAAAATAAAAAACAACAACATTTTACATGACAAATGCCGATGTAAATTCACATTTATTAATACGATGGTAAGAGTAAGGTTGTCTACAAAAGGTTTATATGAGTAATGTTATTTCTTTGAGGAAGTAAAACCCCTGAAGTTGCGGGTTTTTTTCTTGCAAATTGAGTACAGTAGTTAGACAGTTGAGGCTTCATTGGATCTAGCAAGTACTAAGAGCATCTCAGACTCTCCATATCCTTCCTAATTGTTAGGAATAGAGATTTTGGTGAAAAACTAATCTCCAATAGCTTTTCTAAATGGTCATCCAAATATAGCCATCTTCTATTCCGAATTTTTCACTAGCCAAAAATAGAAGACGAGAATGGCTCTCTAGAGTACGTATGAGATATAGAAAAAACTGTTGGAGACTGAAAAGATATAGAAAACGATTTTTATGCAAATGGCTCTCTAAATGATGATTTAGAGACTGAGATTTAAAAAGGCTCTTGGAGATGCTGTAAGAGCTGGACTAATATAGTAGTTAGACAGTTGAGGCTTCACGTGATAGGTTTTTAGCTAAACCAAATCCATGTTGGAAGCCTTGATTACAATCCTGAAGAGCGCTCGCTGCGGAACACATCGCCATTCCTTGCATCCCAGAGGAGCCATAGGAAGGTTATCATAACCAAAGGACAAAGGGTGGCGTCAAGTCTTCATGGAGGAGCCATGTCCAAAAATCTTCATCTGTCGCAGTTTCAATTGATGAGATTCCAATCATAGACCAAAGAAATAAAGGAGAATGAATTGCATGCGAAGAAGATGTGATGCCTGTCCTCAGCGTCACCATTGCACCTTTGGTAGATGTCTTCAAGAACATGTTTGGAATGCAAGTTTACTCTCGTAATCAGCCTATCTTTGAAATACAGCCATGCGAAGACTTTCAATTTGTTTGGGACCGCAGAGTTCCACATCTGGCCACCATGTAGTCTGCTACAGCAGGAGGGGGAGCCAGAGCGGCGTATGCGTCTCTTCGCCGGTATCTTTTGCCAGTAAGCTTCAGTAGTCGGACGTCAAGGTCATCATGGAGGAGGACATCCTGCAATGAAAGACGAAGGTTGGCAAGCTCAGCATGAGCTACACCCATTAGTCGGGGACGCTGCCATAAACCAAACCCGCTCTAAAAAAAACTTGCTGCACTGAAACGTTAGGCCGCCAAGTCTTTGAGAAGAGCAGGGTGGGTGTGGGAAATGGGACCGCCCGGAAGCCAGTGATTGGTCCAGAAGGATGTAGAGGCACACCATTGTGGACATCCACACGGATGATAGACCTGTGTAGATATCTAGTTTGTCTCCGATGATGGAATTACCATTGCTGGGGGATTGCTAGAGAAGAGTTTATTACCATTGCTGGGGAATTGCTAGAGAAGAGTTTATCAATGAACTTCATGAGCAGGCAACCATGATGATCGACCAGGAATTTTTTATAACTCGTGCAGAGACCGGAATAAAACAGAGCGCCACATCATCTACATTTCACAGCCACTACTAACTTCTGACCCTAATGCCACGTTTCTTTGTCGCAACACCAAGATTTGGTTGCAATAGGGGGTGTTCTCGCAACCATTTGCACTTTTGGTTGCGATAGGTGAGATTTTTGCCACGCAAATCATTTCGTGGCCCTGAGTATGAAGATCGTTGCGAAAAGTAAGTGTTATCGCAACCAATTGTGAAACAGTTGCAATAAGTTGCCACTGTTGCCACGATTTGATTTGCATTGCGGGCATTTTTACTGGCATTGCAATACTGAGATTATATTGCAACTCTTTAGTTGATGGTTGCAATAGCATGTCTATGTTGCAACGAATATGTTTCGTTGTATGTAATAGTCGTTTACGTTGCAAAAAGAGTTGTATATATAACAACAACAAAAAATCGTTGCAATCGCTAAGGTTGTGGAGCACAACGCTTATAGGGAAAAAAAAAGATGTGTAACCTGGTTTTGAACCTAAGACCTTTTGGTCTCCAAGAAAGTTACTTGTCACTAGACCATAATTATGTTCTTGTCATTGGTAGTCATAGAACCTTATACAAATTAATAGCACGTCTATGTTACAACGAATATGTTTCGTTGTACGTAATAATCTCTTGCGTTGCAAAAAAAAAAGTTGTACATATAGCAATGAAACAATAAGTCGTTGCGATCGCTAGGGTTCTGGAGCACAACGCTTATAGGAAAGAATTTTAAAAAAAAACCTGTGACATTCTGGAGCACAATGTAACACGCTTATAGGAAACAAAATTAAAAAATAAATAAAAAGGACCTTTAAGGATCAATATGGGGTCATCGATATGATGACTCGGTTTAGTTATTCAAATTAACTTTACATCCTGAGCACACAAGCGGAGCAAGTGTTTTATGTGAAAAACACAAAGAAACCAGATTGGTGCAGTGTCCTTAGAATGCAGCCTAGAAACTTGTTTGCCATGCCTAAAGAAGGTACTGACAAGGTGGGCGAGATCGATCTGAACTCTGTTCTTGTAGGAGTGGAAGATATGAATCTTGAACAGCAAAATGAGATGTGACAACTTGGAGTAGGTCTGGCCTTGACGGGGTTAGTGTTGATGCTTGTGTTACTGAGCAGGCTCTTGCAACATCAATGCCTAAACCTGATCACATGACTTGTTTGACCAAGACCTAGATGACACTTACATTGCTAATGGAGTCGTCCCTCCATACATTACTCCGGGAGAAGATTCTGACGATGATTTTTTTTTATAAAATTTGCTCAAGGAAGAAGTTTTTTGTCCTTGCTAAGGTTTTTTGTCCATACATCCACCTCTCACTTGATAGGGGTGATATAAATTTTTTGTCCTTGCTAAGTTTCAAAGAACAGCTACGGTATGCTGGGGGGACTACTTATACTACAAGAAGCGATGTGGCACGGATGTAGCAACGCTGCAGGCTATTGATTATACCCCAGATGCAGAACGCATGGTACAGGAACATGTGCAGGAAAGGAAAATCAGATTAGTAATCTCAAAGGAGCAAGAGACAACACAGCAAGTGAGCATAACACCCCTCAAGCGACCAAGGCAGCGGCCGGGAGAAGATGAGCATCCGTTTATGGATGATCCATTAATTTGATGCATACAAGGGCCGGCTAAAGGAGCTGCAAAAGGACAAATCGACCCGTTTATGGATGGTCATGTCTCTGCATATGTATTGTTTAGAATCTTAGCACCTTTATATAAACTACACCTTATCTAATATGTTTTTGGTATTAACAAATTTGAAGGATGAGTTTAAGGATGCAACAATCAACACGTACAAGGAATGGTTAAGGCTGAAGGGGCACATTGCAGAAATTAGTAATTAATTTTCCTTTTTCAACCAATTTAATTTACTACTAATTTTTTGAAGTGAAGCTTTTAACTTTGCGTGCAGTGGCATATGTAGAGCATGGTGACACTGATGGCATTATAATTGAAGACGATGAAAGTAATTAATGGAAGCAATGTGACACCACCCTCAAATAGGCCAAGCCATGCAAGGAAGTAAAGGGAAGAGTGAAATAGTTTGTGATCATTCATGTACTTTTAAGGAAAAAGTTCGTTTTTGACCCTCCAACTATGGCAGTAGTTTGGTTTTAGCCCTCCAACTCTAAAACCAGACACCTGCAGTCCCTTAACTCTCAAAACCGTTTAAAATTGGCCCTCGCGCCCATTCGACCGCGGTTTCCGCACAGTAAACCCGCTATGACCCACCTGTCAGGCCTTTTCCTCTCACCGCTAGGTTGGGACCACCTGTCATCCCCTCCCTCTCCTCAGCGAGTTCGGCGTGTGAGAGAGCGAGAGCGGAGCGAGGAAACAGAGCAGGGGCGGCGGCTGCGCGAGCATGGTCTGCTTGGTGGCCACGCTCCTGGTGCTGCTCACGAGCTTGAACTACTGTCCCTGCGGCTCGCAGTTGCTGTCCGCGCTCAGGCACCGGCACGGGTTGGTCACCACGCTCCGGCCGTCCGAGTCCACGTCCAGGCAGAGCATGCCGTCGCTCCCGGCCAACGACGTCGCGTTGACGGCGACGTGCAGCTTGGAGTCAGACACGAGGCTCCACTTCGCCATCGCGTCGCCGCAGCTCACGCCGAGGGTCACGGGCCTACCGGTGCCCTCGGTGCGGAGGCACAGCAGCGCGGTGCCCCGCAGCGCCAGCCGCTGCTGCTGCGCGCTGTACTCCCACGCCTCCGTCTCGTTGTAGGGGCCCAGGCCCAGCTCAAGGGGCTGCGTCAGCGTCGGCGACCGGCGGCGCACCACCACGCACATCCCGGACGCTGGGTGGAACAGCACGGTGTACGGCGCCGCCTCCACGAGGCCGGAGCCCTTGAGCGGCCTCTGTAGTGCCTGGACCCTGCGCAACGCGGTGGCGTTGCGCGGCCTGCACCAGGCCCAGTCGAGGACGCCTTAGACCTCGTCTAGCCCCAGCACGCCCCCGCGGAGGTAGTAGCTCCCCTGCAGCGCCCAGAGTAGTAGCGGCCGTAGTAGCGGTTGTCTTTGGTGTTGACGCCGCGGTTGTCGACGCCGAACTCACGTGTGAGAGAGCGAGAGCGGAGCGGGGAAACAGAGCAGGGGCGGCAGCGGTGCTTGCTGCGGCACGGTGGAGCAAGGCGAGGGCGCGGCGGACAACATCTTCCGTCCTTCCCTGTTGTCCACGCGCAGCAGCAGGGGAGAAAAGGGCAGGGCAGAGCTGGGGGAGAAAGGGAGAGCAGAGGCGCGGTGGAGCAGGGCGTGGCGACGGCAGCAGAGCAGAGAGCAAAGGAGAGGAGGAGGAAGAAGAGGGAGCAGCGGAGGCGCGGGACTCCGACGAGCGGACGGACAGCGGCGGCCTCGGCGTAGAAGAGCTCGGCAGCGACTCCGACTCCGTCGGCATCTCCGCGGACGGTCACCACCGCACCACCTCCACCAGTCCGCCGCAGCCATTGCCGCGGACGGTCACCACCGCACCATCCCCATCCCTCCACGACTCTCTCCGGTTCCATGCCTAGCTCGCCGAGCAGGCTGCAGCGCACGCTTGGCACCCCTTCCCTCCCAGCACGCACGCACAACGAAGCAAGCAGCAGCCGGTCGAAGCTCCGCCGTCCACTTAGTCACGGTGCGGACTCCGCCGTGAGTTTTGGACACTGGCGTTGAGTCCTACGGGTCACCCGGAGCCTCAATTGAAGGAAATGAGTGCCTATTGGCTCTGCCTAGGTGCGCAGCAGCCTCGCCGTGACCCGCCGTCGCCGCCGTGCCGCTGTCAACGTGGCCAGCCTCGCCCGAGCCTATGGAGCCACACCTAGAGCCCTAGCAAGCCTCATTGAAGCCCTAGAAGGCTAGAAGGACCCCGCTGGAGCTTCACCGACACCCAGGGAGCCCCGCCGTCATCCCCGTGCCGCCGCAGTGCCATTGCCGGTCGCCCTGAGCTTCAATCCGCCACCTTTAGCCCCTCGGAGTATTCACCGTGACCTCACGGAACCATAGACCCCCTTCTCTGCCTCCCTGAGCCGCCGTAGAGCGCGGCCGAGCAAGTTCGCCGCCAGCGAGAGCGCGGCCGAGGAGGAAGAGAGGCAGCAGTGCCCCTTGCCGCGCTCGCGTGCACTCGGTGCACCGTGCGCCGCTCGCACCAGCGCCTGCGTGAATTCGGTCAAAGGCCTGACAGGCGGGGCCCGCGAAGAGAGGGAGGGGATGACAAGTGGTCCCAACCTGGCGGTGAGAGGGAAAGGCCTGACAGGCGGGGTCGTGGCGGGTTTACTGTGCGGATACCACGGTCGAATGGGCGTGAGGGCCAATTTTAAACGGTTTTGAGAGTTAAGGGACTGCGGGTGTCTGGTTTTAGAGTTGGAGGGCTAAAACCAAACCGCTGCCATAGTTGGAGGGCCAAAAACGGACTTTTTCCTACTTTTAATATTGGGTTCACATATCTTAATTGAGAAGTTGAAAGAACAGCTTGCGCATGAAGCTGCAGAAAGAGAAAGGGAGAAAGAAAAAAAAATAGGAGAAAGATGCAAGAGGATCTGGAAAATGCTAAGATAGCACTAAAAGAAGAAATGAAGCAAGAATTTCTTAATATGCTAGCACAGCACAAAGAAGGAACTATAAATCAGGTAAAATTTCAGAATAATTTTTCATCCTTCGTCCTTTTAATAAACTTATGATTATGGTGCCTAATCTTTTACCTCAATATTTTTATGTGTAGACTACCCCGCAAAACAGTGACAGTATACAAATTGCACCTACCATACAAGAGGATGATGAGACTGATAAACTTGCAAATGAAAAGGAAGATGCATTACAGCATGTAATGACATTATTGCCCTATGTTCAAAGTAATCTTGAGATATGTACCTTAAACTCTAGCTAACAAAGATCGAACAATTTAATGTTTGTAGACTCATCCAAGAAGTGTTATCACTATACAAAAAAGATGCAGCACCGATGCAGTAAAAATTCTACTAGTGTGAGCAGAAATCTTTTCAACGGAAACACTGCAAATGTTGCACCGAAGACATATATCACTCCACAACAGCTGATTAATAGAGCAAGAAATCAGAAAAAAGAAGGTAACACTACAATATGTTATCATCCAACCTTGGACACAGTTCTTATAGTGTCAAAATGCCCTTTTGTGCTGTATTTCATAATTATTGATTTCTATGTGGCTCCTAGTTTTTTTCGACAACCAACAAACTTAATTAGCAGAACAACTATCCACAACCACCTGTACATGCTTGTTTGTGCATATAAAAACACAATAATACTCAGAAGGTTGCTATAACATGTACACACTCCACTTATGTGCTGCAATGAGCTGTAGTGGTTTCCAGTTTACAGCAAGGAGTGCATCCCTGAGTGGACATACTGTTTGGTGTTCCCTACAAGAGCAACGTATATCTGTTCTTACAATCGAGGTGCTGGAGGATATTGAAACATATGCTTGTCTAGCCAGCAGGTGGTGGTGTTCATTGAGTACTTGCTTTAGTACTAGGCTTTGTAATTTTTAGTTCTACTTTTGCCTAATTAAATTGGCAGCACTCCTTCGATAGTTTTGATTAGTTCTACTTTTGCTTAATTACAACCATGTTCTATCCGAATCTTATTCTAATATCCCAATCTTATTCTTTTGGTTAGTAGGTGGACAAGGTTTGACTTGGAGGCTCATAATCAAGCGAGGGCACAGCCGAGGCAATGACATGTTGCGCTGCTAGGAAACCCTCGAATGCTGCATAGATATTAGGAAATTTTGTACTGCTGCAAGTTTTAAAAGGTTGTGAAATAATGATTGAATTGTATACTCATTTATGTTTGTTGATACTATTTCAATGGTTTGTCAACTTATTGAATGATTGATTATAATTAATATATGCGAGTGCAATCGCTTTTATTATGGTTAATTGGTTTTTGCAATGACAACCGTGGCAATAGCGTATTCATCTCTTGCAACGAATAAAATTGCGTGGCAAATGATACTATTTCCACGGCACAGCGGTCGTGGCAATAACGAATGATCTCTTGCAACGAATAAAATTATGTGGCAAATGATACTATTGCCACGGCATATCGACCGTGGCTATAATGTATGACTTATGAATTAGCATATAGTTTCTATGTTATAATCTTAACATGTAGAACTTTATGCTTAATCATTCATATAATTTATATGATTAGAATTAGAGCTAAGTTGAGGTGGTATTTCATCGTGCCTTTCGTGTGTGCCCAAGTCTTTTACTTGTTGATCCGTAGGGTCGAAGACCCGGGGGGGACTTGGGTAGTTTCTGTGTAATCAGGCGTGGTGCCCGGGTACATAGGAACAGGTGAATGCATTTCCTACTCCACGGTTGAGGGGTAGTCGGCAGGTGGTGACAGCCCTGTCTGTACCTAGTAATCCCCCACGTTCGGGTATGGTGTAGGAGTCTAAATTATCACATGAGGTTGCTGGTAGACCAGTACTCGGTGGCCTCCCGACCCAACTCATGCCTAGCTTTAGCTCTAACCATGTAATTTGTATGATCATCAACCGTTCTATGCATGGTTGTATTAGAACAAGCCTGCTCCACTTAGGAATATTATTTTATTCTTTGTTTCTCTTTTATCCTTGAGGTTGGCCTAAGTGTGTGTCCACTATCCTAAAAATACCATGTGTTACCCCTGTTATAAACTTTGGTTCACTTTTCAAGCATGTAATCTTGTTCATATCTATACTAGAATCTTTACACCATGCCTTCCTTTGGGAAAATATAAATAACGATACCCTGAATACTTTTGGGTGAAATGCTACAACGACGATAGATCCATGCGCTTGCGGATATTTTCTGTAATCGTTAAGAACTATCGTGTTGTTGTTTCTTAGCGGTGTTGCTATGATTTATCCAAATCTTAGTGATGGTGCTAAGAAATACCAACAGGCATTTCTGGCGCCGTTGTCGAGGATGAATTCTATCTCCATACTTAGTTATTGCGCTAAGAAATGCCAATAGTCGGCCATGCCAAAGCATAGGGGTAGATGTGATGGCGGCGAAAGTATGACGATGGGCAGACGACCGAAAAGAGCATAGCTCCCCAGAACTATGGCACCTGGCGATCACGTTCCCCGTTGCCAGATCCTTCAAAGAATGGCCAAAAGGGTCAAATTCGATATAACAATTATTATCAGACGGACATAAATAAAATTCTTAATAATGTGCGGGGAGACAAGAATATTATGCAGATGTAATGAGCGATCAGTCAACGGAAAAGAAGTGGAACCTATAGCAATAACAGGTAAAGAGGAACCATTGCTGACAATAATATTTGGCGGGGTAAAAAGAAGTAGGAGGATGAGCATGGGATAGAAAGTCAGAGTTTGAAACCATATGAGAAGAAGCACCTGAGTCCATATACCAGTTGTCAGTCGGTGGAGGCATGACCATCATGGTGCTGAAGTTGTGCGCCAAGGCCTGCGGGTCCCATGTCCAGGCGGATGGAGCTGGTAATGGAGCGCCGTAGTAGGAGGTAGGGGTGGTCGAGCCGGCGAACTGCTGCTGTTGCGGGTGCCAGCGAACAGCTGCTGTTGCGGCTGGCCGGCGAAGAATTGCTGCTGCTAAGACTGTCTCCAATAGGTGACCCATATGGGTACCCAAACCTAAAATATGTAGTAGGAGACCCAAAATCAACCTCCAACAGAGTAGCTAAGACCCATTTTGGGTTGTCTGAGAGGAACAGCCCAAATATGAGTATCCTCTCTCCTGAAAACCCATTTGCAAAAAGGATTCTCTTTTGGCTCCCGTTGTTGGAGAGGATGTCGAATGGGTATTGAACCATTTGACTGTAGCGCTACCCAAACGTTGAATGGGTCTTGTATTTTGGGTGTTGTTGTTGGAGATAGTCTAAGCAAGCGCATTTGCGATGAACGCCTGGGGACGAGGAGGCAGTGGCGCGAGCGGGGGCCGTGGACGCGCACGTGCCAGTCCGGGCCAGACGGCAAAGGTCCCCATGAACGGGTTCCAGTGCAGGGGCCAGGGACCGTGCGGGCGACCAGCCTGGCTGGCTCTAGCCATGTTGGAGCGCCAGTGCTGGCGCATCCTGTTGGAGCCCCTTGGGCAGAGCCACCCGATCCGCCTCCCTAGCCACCATAGCTGCTCGGTCCACTACCCTGGCCGCCATGGCCCTGGCCGTGGCCACCTGAGCCACCAGAACCTCTGGAGCGAGGCGTAGGAGGGCGGGATGAAGAAGACACCACAAATGACGTCGGGGTGGAAGACTTGCTGGCGAAAGTCACTTCCTCAATGAGCAAATCCGCATGAACATCGGAGTAGGGCGGAAACGGGCGTGTGTGCTTGATCATCGACGCCATACGAGAGTACGTTCATTGATGCCGCGAAGAACATTTAAAACTAAGGGAGTGTTCGGCTGGTCTTATCTGCCAGCTTATTCGCTGGCTTATAAGTCATGGTACAGTATTTTTCTCTCTAAAAAAATTAGCCATACAAATTAACACCAACGGCTTTACAGCCAGCCGAACACTCCCTAAGGTGCGGTCCAAGACCGGCTCACCCAAAGTTCCAAGAGCTTCCGCCATACGCTTCATCTTGTTGCAATAATCGGTGATAGAGAGATCCTCCTGAACGAGAGTCCGAAATTCGATGTCGAGGATGATGGCACGAGATTCTTTGTTGCCGATAAACTAGTCTTCAAGATGAAGCCAGATGGTCCGTGACGTTGGGGAGACGGTGGAGACGGTATCAATGAGATCAGGCGACACCGTGCCAAAAATCCATGACTTCACAGTGCAATCCATGCGATGCCAATGTGGATCTCTAGATAAGTCATCATCGGTGAGAACGAGGCAGTCGAGGGCATATTTGGTCACCTTGTTGAGGAAGAGCGAGCGCCAGCGACTATAGAAGGTGGACGTCTGCTCGAGGACGAGGGGGGTCATCGTCTTGATGTTGATCACCTTGTTAAGCTTGCTCGGCGTTCTCGTACTCGGCGATGCGCTAATCGGCCGCCTCCGCCCGAGCAGTAGCGGCATCCGCCCAAGCAATAGCCGCCTGGGCCTGGGCGGTGGCGGCTTCGGCAGCAGCGATGGCCTCCGTGGCCGCCTGCTGGAGTTCGGCGTCTGAAGGCATGTCAATGTCGCGCGGGAAGAGCTTGACGCTTGTGAAGCACGCGCGGTAGAGGACGTCACCCGGCGTAAGGCGGGGCACCGACCTAGCGACGGAGTCCTTGGCCTTCTCGCGGCGCCGATCGACTTGAGGATCTTGAGCGCCTGGGAGGTCTTGTCGGGGCGGATGGCGACGGAGTCCTTGGCCTTCTCAGCGTCGCGGTGGGGTCGCGGAGTTGATCGAGTCGCGGTTCCCACGACGCGAGTCGTGGACGGAGTCGCGCTTCCAGGTGGAGTCGCGCGTGGCGCGGCCAGGCGGGTCGCGGACACCGCTTCTAGGCGGTGGGGTCGGTGAAGACGAGATGCCGAATGGGACCACGATGTGAAGCCGCGATGCCGAGTACGCGAGGTCTGTGAAGCCGCGATGCCGTGATGACGACGCGGGCTTCTGACGGGTACGCAAGGCCGCTTCCCACGACGCGAGCCGGTGAAGCCACGATTCCCACGACGCGGGCCGCGACGCAGAGGTGCGACGTCGGGATGGAGAGGCGAGCGACGCAGAGGACGAGCGTGGACGCGGCATCGGGGTACACTGACTAAGACTAGAAACTGAGTACACTGACACATCCCTATAACATATTTTAGGAGGAGAATAATGGCCCGCCAAAAAAAAAAATCCTTTGATGACAAGCATTGGCCTGAGGTTCGTTCAACCAACAACTATGCTATATTCATGGGGTACTTGTCGATGGGTGTGAGGGAGCTTGGTTTGCTGGTGCTTATATGGACCACAGTTGTCCTCACACCGATCGCGGGGCCGCGTGTGGGCGAGCTCGCGTCATGAAACCATATTCTACTTCACATTGCAGTCGAAATCAGCTAGTGGATGTTACACACGGCACGCAAGACACCTCTCTTCAAGATCCACAGTACTAGTACGTATACACGTACACATCTACGTACGGACTAGAGTATTACTAGCCCTTTATTTGAAGAGCTGTCGTAGCCCATTTAGAAACTGTTGCATATAATATGGGCTTCATTTAATAAATCAAATAAAACTCTATAGTACGTAACATTAAGTGTTGTATGACTTAATACCATACGGGATTTTGACTGAACGCTGACTCAGCTTATATGGTTGAAAATTATTCATCTAAATTGAGAAGCTGAGAAAAGGATAAAGGCGTGCCACACGCGCGTGTGCCGCCGCCGGCCGGGCCGTGGCGAGGCAGGCAGGCGGCGAGCGAGCGGGCGTGGCTAGTCTTTTGCCACTTAAATCCACATTATCACGGGAGTTTCGCTCCTTGATGGTGGAGGCGAATTGACTGCGTCAGTTACCGTCCCTTCCGCTTCCCGTCTCCTGGGATTCTCCGCTGCCTTCGCCTCCTTCCCCGGTCGTAGCCATATATCCGCAGTCCTCCGTCAGTCCAGACCCCGTCTTCTGCAATCGCTCCCGAGAGAATCCACCGGTCGTAGCCATATATCCGCAGTCCTCCGTCAGTCCAGACCCCGTCTTCTGCAATCGCTCCCGAGAGAATCCACATCTCTGCAGCCCTCTGTCTTCCCCGTCCCGTACCTCTGCGCCCACGGAGTAGTGGGAGAGCAGTTGCCTCCGGAACCATCGTCCGCTGGAGAACCTTGCACGGGGTGCGCGGCGAATAGGTTTTTGGGGAGCGATCCGCGACTGCTCGTCCACGTACTCCTTCCTGGTGGCAGATCCCGTCTTCTTCCCGGTGATTGCTTACGGAACCGCAAGCTACCTTCTTCCTGGTGATTCGTTCGTGAGACTGCACTGCGAACATCATCCTGCACCGACTATGGTCCGCGACTTTGAGCAACACGCTATGTCGACTAGTGCGAATGGAGCCTCCGATGCCCTCGGCATGGGACCCTCCGCTGGGTACACTCTAAACTCTGTGATTACTGTACTCGCTGCTATAGTATTCGTCTGTATGTCATCTCTGCATGTTGTAGTGTTCATTAGAAAAATACACATGCACATATATGCCATCACGAACCTGCTGTTGTTATTTTTCTGGATTAAACTGATAATGAAAATACCTAAATTTCTAACAATCCAAAAACCTAATGTTAAGCAATTTTCTGTCAGTGGTTTTGCTGCTGCTTTGAAGCCAAATAATTTTGATGGCAAGAATTTCATGATATAATGTGCCAAGATGGTATTATGGTTGACTGCGATGAACTGCTATCACGCCACGCAGGGGAAGCCTGAACAGTTTACTCCTGAGGAGGAGCAAAAGTTCTTGGCTGCGATAACCTGTTTCGAGGCGCCGTGATCAGTGCACTTCATCCCAAGTATGAGAAAAACTACATATCTTGTACATCAGGCAAAGAGTTATGGGATGCTCTTGAGGCAAAGTTTGGGGTTTCTTATACTGGCAGTGAGCTGTACCTTATGGAGCAGTTGTATGACTACAAAATGGTTGAAAACCGTTCTGTGGTCGAACATGCTCATAAGATATAGGCGCTAGCGAAGAAACTAGAACATTTCCCATGTCTGTTGCCCGACAAGTTTGTGACCGGCGGTATAATCACTAAACTACCACCTTCTTGGAGGGATTTTGCTACTTCTCTAAGACACAAGAGACAAGATTTTAGCGTGGCTGAGCTTATTAGATCTCTTGATGTTGAGGAGAGGGCGAGAGCAAAAGACTACCGTGGAAAAGGAGTTGAGTCTTCCGCTGTCAATACGGTGCAGAAAAAAAACTCATTTGTATCTCGTAATAAAAAGAAGAAGAACATGCAAGAGAACAACAATATAAAGTCTAAGCAGACTGCACAGTTTAAGAAGAAAAACAACAAGAAAGGTGGATGATGCTTTGTTTGCGGGAGTGATGACCATTGGGCAAGTGCGTGCCTAGACCGCAAATATAAGCAAGAAAAGAAATCAGCGAACATAGTAATTAGCGAGACTGGAGGAGAAATATCTGGGTATGGTAATTCTTTATCTTTTGTTCTTTCAGTTTGTCTTTCACCTGAGTGGTGGATGGACAGTGGCGCTAATATTCATGTGTGTGCTGATGTTTCTTTGTTTATTTCCTATCAGGCCGGCAGGAGTGGAGCTTGCTGATGGGAAACGGTTCGCATGCACGTGTTCTTGGTGCTGATACGGTCGTTCTGAAGTTTACTTCGGGAAAGACAGTGCTATTAAAGAACGTGCAGCTCAAAATGGCAACGGGTACCCGAAACCCGAGTACCTGACGGGTTTTACCCGATAAGGAGGAGGGTATGGAAGACATTTTGTACCCGCGGGTACGTTATTGGACGAATTCTTGTATCCATCGGGTATGCGGGTACGGGTGTGGGTGTATACTACCCATACCCGCATACCCGCGGGTAAAAAAAACCCGCATAAATAATATCCAACCTCTGTAATTTTAGCCTATATAAGCATATAGCCCATATTTGGCCCATATAAACATATGAGTATATATATTCCAGAACTCCCTCAAACCCTAATCCCCATATAAGCATATTTGGAATGAACCAATGAGGCATCTGATCTATTTCAACTAGCTTGACCTGGATATATTTCTGTTTTGCTGCTCTATTGTTGATTTGTTTTGCTGGAAGCTATTATATTTTGGTGTGTGAACTCGGGTATATTGTTAGGGGCGGGTTACCCGTCGGGTGCAGGTATGGAATGAATTTTCTACCCGCCTGCGGGTACGGGTAACCCGACGGGTAAGATTTTGATCTGGCGGGTGCGGGTACGGGTGGCCAGTACCCATCGGGTACGTACCCGTTGCCATTTTGACGTGCAGCATGTCCTCTCCATCAAAAAGAATCTTGTTAGCGCTTCTCAGATGTGTCGCAATGGCTTTAAAATTGTGCTTGAGTCTAATAAGTGTGTTGTATCGAGATATGGAACATTTGTTGGAAAATGTTATGATTGCGGAGGCTTGTTCCGCTTATCTTTGCTTGATGATGCGTGTAATAAAGTAATGAACAATGTTAATGTTTCGGATGAGTCGAATATATGGCATTCACGACTTTGTCACATCAATTTTGGTTGTCTCACGCGGCTTGCAAATCTAAATTTAATCCCAAAATTTAACTTAGTCAAAGATTCTAAGTGGCAGATGTATGTGCAATCGAAGCAACTGTGCAAGCCTCACAAGGTTGCTGAGGCGAGGAACTTGGCACCATTAGAACTCGTTCATTCTGATTTATACGAAATGAATGGCGAATTGACTAAAGACGGTAGACGATACTTCATGACATTTATAGATGATTACACTAGATTTTGCTACGTGTATTTGCTGAAAACAAAAGATGAAGCGTTGCATTATTTTAAGGTCTATAAAGCTGAGGTAGAAAGTCAACTTGAGAAGAAAATCAAGCGTTTACGGTCCGATCGCGGGGGAGAACATTTCTCAAATAAATTTTCTGAGTTTTGCGCGGTGCATGGAATTATTCATGAGAGGACGCCTCCATACTCACCACAAGCCAATGGGATTATAGAGAGAAAGAACCGCACTCTAACTGATTTGGTTAATGCCATGTTGGAGACTGTGTGACTATCTAAGGAATGGTGGGGTGAGGCTATATTGACAGTGTGTCATGTCCTGAATAGAGTGCCCACAAAGAACAAAGAAATTACACCATTCGAGGAATGGGAGAAGAAGAGATTAAATCTCTCTTACCTGCGAACTTAGGGTTGTTTGGCAAAGGTGAATGTGCCAATAAATAAAAAGCAAAAGCTTGGACCAAAGACTGTTGATGGTGTCTTTCTTGGTTATGCTATTCACAGCGTGGGTTATAGATTTTTAATTATAAACTCTAGTGTTTCTGAGATGGCTGTTGATACAATCATGGAATCGAGAGACGCTACATTTTTTTGAGAATGAGTTTCCCATGAAAAATGCACCTAGCACAACTGGTCATGAATTTATAATTCCCCATGAGCATGAAAATTTTACAACGATAGAACAAATTGAGGAACCCTATGTGCAAAATCCTGAGAAGGATGACACTATAGTCACTAGGAAAAGCAAGAGACAGAGGACTGCAAAGTCTTTTGGTGATGACTATATTGTGTACCTTGTGGATGACACACCAACGACCATTGAAGAGGCATATTCCTCTCCTGATGCTGACTTATGGAAGGAAGCAGTACGGAGTGAGATGGATTCTGTTATGTCTAATGGAACTTGGGAAATTGTTGATCGTCCCTATGGGTGCAAGCCTACAGGTTGCAAATGGGTGTTCAAGAAAAGCTTAGGCCTGATGGTACTATTGAGAGGTACAAGGCAAGGCTTGTGGCCAAGGGTTATACTCAAAAAGAAGGTGAGGATTTCTTTGATACTTATTCACCGGTTGCCCGATTGACTACAATTCGAGTTTTGCTTTCCCTGGCAGCCTCTTATGGTCTTATCGTTCATCAAATGGACGTTAAGACAACTTTCCTAAACAGAGAGTTGGAGGAGGAGATCTATATGGATCAGCCTGATGGGTTTGTAGCAAATGGTCAAGAAGGCAAGGTGTGTAAATTATTAAAGTTATTATACGGCCTAAAACAAGCTCCTAAACAATGGCATGAGAAGTTCGACAGAACTTTAACATCTGCTGGCTTTGTTGCGAATGGAGCTGACAAATGTGTGTACTATCGGTATGGTGGGGGTGAAGGAGTCATTTTGTGCTTATATGTTGATGACATAGTAATTCTTGGATCCAGCCTCAAAGTGATCGAGGGGGTGAAGGAATTTCTATCTAAAAATTTTGAGATGAAAGATTTGGGAGAGGCTGATGTTATTCTTAATATCAAGCTTGTGATGGTGGGGTAAGTCTGTTACAAACCCACTATGTGGAAAAGGTGCTGCGTCGCTTTGGGTTCAGTGACTGTGCACCTGTTCCTACACCTTATGACCCTAGCGTGATATTGAGAAAAAATCGGAGAATAGCAAGGGATCAGTTGAGATATTCCCAGATCATTGGTTCGCTCATGTATCTTGCTAGTGCAACAAGGCCTGACATCTCATTTGCTATATGCAAGCTGAGCCGATTTGTGTTAAACCCGGGAGATGATCACTGGCGTGCTCTTGAGAGAGTGATGCGCTACCTAAAAGGGACCATGAGCTATGGTATTTGTTATACCAGACATCCGAAAGTGCTGGAAGGCTATTGTGATGCCAACTGGATTTCTAATGCTGATGAGCTTTATGCCACAAGTGGATATGTGTTTTTCGCTTGGAGGTGGTGCTGTTTTCTGGAAGTCTTGTAAGCAGACTATCTTAACGAAGTCTACAATGGAAGCAGAACTCACAGTATTAGACACTGCTGGATCTGAGACTGAGTGGCTTCGTGATCTCCTTATGGATTTACCGGTTGTTGAAAAACCCATACCGGCTATTTCTATGAACTGTGATAACCAGACTGTGATTACAAATGTTAACAGTTCTAAGGATAACATGAAGTCCACAAGACATGTTAAGAGACGACTAAAATCTGTTAGAAAATTGAGAAACTCTAGAGTAATAGTGTTGGACTATGTTCACACGTCTAACAATCTGGCAGATCAGTTCACTAAGGGTCTATCACACAATGTGATAGAAAGTGCATCGAGAGAGATGGGTTTGAGACCCACTTGAAATTTACTATAGTGATAACCTGTTCTATGTGATCGGAGATCTCGTAAAGTAGAATGGTGAAACAAGCTAGTAGTAAATTGTGAGGAAAGATCCTTAGTAAGACTCATTTCTGATGCATATCTTTCCTTTCTGTAAGGCTGGCTGGCTTTTGCCTTAATGTGTTTCAAGTGGCTTGTCAAACTGCTGGTCACAGTCTATGAGATTTGAGTGATCTCTAAATACTCATGAAAGACACTGAAGTATGACTTATATGCTTCAAATAGAGGGGATGTCTTTTGCTGCCCAGTATCAGCTAAGGACTTTAGTGACATTCACCTCACACAAAACTGTCAATTTAAGGCTTAGTCTATTGTTTAGTTGTGACTGAGTGAAACTATTGTTCTAGATGGATATTCAACTTAACAGTCTCCATTGAAACACTGGTATATAAAAGAAATGTGGTTCTGAGACTACTTTGTTACAAACCCTAGAGTTTGGTGGGGATTGTTGGATATAATATGGGCTTGACCCATATAATATTTAATAAATCAAATAAAACTCTATGGTACATAACATTAGTATTGTATGGCTTAATACCATCCGGGATTTTGACTGAACGTTGACTCAGCTTATATGGTTGGAAATTATTCATCTAAATTGAGAAGCTGAGAAAAGGATAAAGGCGTGCCACACGTGCGCGCGCCGCCGCCGCCGCCGGCCGGGCCGGGCCATGGGCGTGGGCGTGGGCGGACCGTGGCCGTGGCGAGGCAGGCAGGCAGGCAGGCGGGCGGGCGGGCGGCGAGCGAGCGGGCGGGCGTGGCCAGTCTTTTGCCACTTAAATCAACATTATCACGGGAGTTTCGCTCCTTGATGGTGGAGGTGAATTGACTGCGTCAGTTACCGTCCCTTCCGCTTCTCGTCTCCTAGGATTGTCCGCTGCCTTCGTCTCATTCCTTGGTCGCAGCCATATATCCGCAGTCCTTCGTCAGTCCAGACCCCTTCTTCTGCAATCGCTCCCGAAAGAATCCACATCTCCGTAGCCCTCTGTCTTCCCCGTCCCGTAACTCTGCGCGCACGGAGTAGCGGGAGAGCAGGTGCCTCCATAACCATCGTCCGCTGGAGAACCTTGCATGGGGTGCGCGGCGATTAGGTTTTCAGGGAGCGATCCGCGACTGCTTGTCCACGTACGCCTTCTTCCTGGTGGCAGATCCCGTCTTCTTCCCGGTGATTGCCTACGGAACCGCAAGCTACCTTCTTCCTGGTGATCCGTTCGTGGGACTGCACTGCGAACATCGTCCTGACTGTGGTCCGCGACTTCGAGCAACGCGCTATGTCGACTAGTGCGAATGGAGCCTCCAATGCCCTCGGCATGAGACCCTTCGCTGGGTACGCTCTAAACTCTGTGATTACTGTACTCGCTGCTATAGTATTCATCTGTACGTCATCTCTGCATGCTGTAGTGTTCTTTAGAAAAATACACATGCACATATATGCCATCACGAACCTGCTGTTGTTATTTTTCTGGATTAAACTGATAATGAAAATGCCTAAATTTCTAACAGAAACATGCATGTACGTGTATATATATACTTGTATATATTGAGTGTGGGGCGAGATATTACTATATATGTACAGTAGCAGTACCTGAATAGATGTTCGTATGTACTTATATATACAACAGTAAACATGCATGTACGTATTCTAGTTCACATTGCATGTACGTACTTATATATGTAGCAGTACCTGAATAGATGTTCGCACGCAAGACACCTCTAAGTCTTCGAGATCCAGAATTGCATTCTTTTGGGACCGAGGAAGTAATGTATATATACAGTAGCACTGTAGCATATCGGAATAGATGGTCGTACGTACTTGTAATCCTATATTTTTATGAAAACAAAGCCCCACTAGCGATTTTTCTTCACATGGTGTCCACCTCAGCAGTCCACTATCACTTGCATGCAAGGTATCCACCTTAACAGTCCACTGTCACTTGTAATTAAAGTTCATTTGCACAAGCAATTATAATATCCACGTCAGCGAGACACATCATCCATTAACATACATTTAGTTGTCCATATCAGCGTGACACGCTAGCCACTAATATTAATTTATAATAGTTAATCTCTTTCTAAAAATTGTATAAATAGTTAAATTTTATTCAAATTAGTAGTTCGACGTGAACGCGCAGGGCACGGCGGCCCAACCGCGGCCGTATATAAGCGGCAATACTTTCTGTAAGAGTGCGTTCGTAGATCTTATCTCTTTTGACTTTCGGAGCTGATCCCTCCCTAACCAAAATAGATCGAGAGGACCCAAATTTGCCCACATGGGTACGGGCAAGACGAGCATACACGCATCTCCGCGCACGGCCACTCGTTGCTGCGAAAACAATTGATGATCCATCGCACGCTTGCGTATAGCAGCGGTCGCGTACGCGCGTATAAATACTCGGTGCGTGGCCCATAGAACGGCATGACCGACCCGGGCGAGAGATCGATCGATCAGCAGCGCAGCACAATGGCTTCCAAATCCAGAGTGTCCCCCGTCCTGTTCCCCGCCATCGCCACCGTCATGGTCGTCCTGCTCGTGGCTTCTGCGGTAGCACCGTCCCACGGTGCACCCCCTGCCGCTGCCGGCTCCAATGGGGGAGTAGTGCTGCCGGCTCCGGTCGAAGACATTCTGCAGGAGTTGGGAAAATCTTTTCAAAACTTCATCCCCCGGATAATGATATCCCCGAGCTCATCAACGAAGTGGGCACTGTGATACAGCAGGCCATCAACTCCACGCCAGTGCTAACTGATTAAGCAACACTGCAGGCGTAATAAGGTATATATATACATACATACATACAGAATAAAGTAGTACTACTTACCTATGTACTCACATATATATGTGATCATCAGCTAGCTAGCTAGCCTTACGGATGCGCGTGTGGATTCATGCGTGGCTAGCAGTTACTGACGTAAGAATAAACTGATGATATTGCCCGTTTACGTGTATGCACGGGTCCTAATATATATGCACGTCAACAGAAGTCTTGTGTTTGTAAGGGATGTTGGGGGTAAACGGAACCGATCAGCCACACTTGGATGGAGTATGTATCGTGACAGCTTGTGCTCCGCAAGAGTGTACCACGTAAAAAAAATTCATATATAATTTTGTAAAAATCGTTTGGCATTTCACTATGCGGTTCAGTGATGGGGTCAGACCCCCAAGGCCCCCCAATCACTGCCGGAACTCGGCGCTTGTAGGTGATAGTGGATGCTGCCGTTTGCGTGTATGCACGGGTCCTATGCACGTCAACACATATAAGTCTTGTGTTTGTGGGTTGATGTTGCGGTAAAAGGAATCGATCAGCCATGCTTGGATGGAGTATGTATCGTGACAGCTTGTAGGATTTTATATCTAAAACAATTTCACTATGTGATTCATTGATGGGGTCAGACCCACCAATCACTATGGGCGTGATTGGTTACTCTGAGGTTGGACATCCGGGATGGTGGCCCGTCCTGGCTCTTCCCAGCCTAGATGAAACCGTTCACCTAGCTATATGTTTTGTTGCAACTAATTGGGGCATACTGGATGACGGTCACTACTGGACTCACATGCTTTGCCGAGGGCCTCTGGACCAGAAACCCTCAGCAAAGGCTTTGCCGAGGGCTGCTCTCGGCAAAGACCCCTCGGGGAATTTTTAGACGGCGAAGGGGTCTTTGCCGAGGGCCCTTTATCGGGCACTCGGCAAACGGCCCTCGGCAAAGAAAAGAACCCGTCACGCGCCAGCGCCGTTGGCGGTTTCTTTGCCGAGGGCCGACCCTCGGCAAAGAAGTTGTTTTTTTTTATATTTTTTTGCCGAGGGTCGGCCCTCGGCAAATTTTTTTTTTAAATCTTTGCCGAGGGCCAGGCCTCCTCCCTGGCCCTCGGCAAAGAAATTTTCAGGATTTTCCAAAAAAAACTTTGCCGAGGGCTATTGCAGGGGCCCTCGGCAAAGGTTTTTTTAAAAAAAAAAATTGTTTACTGAGGGCCGGACCTCGGCAAAGAAATAGTTTTTTTTGAAATTTTTTTTAAAAAACCTTTGCCGAGGGCCTGCTGCCTGGCCCTCGGCAAAGAAATTTTTAGAATTTTTTAAAAAAAAAATCTTTGCCGAGGGCTATTGCTAGGGCCCTCGGTAAAGGACCCTTCTTTGCCGAGGGCCTTGGTCATTGCCCTTGGCAAAGAGACAGAAATTTAATTCTTTATTTGTTTTTTGCATTCCATCGACACAAGCATTTCATATATATAAATATATATCACACAGAACCCATTTTCTCACAATATATCACAACCATAATTGTGAACCACAAATCACAATATATTACAATGACAAGTCACATGTTCATCATCATTCACATGTTTATTACGACAAGTTAATGAAATCCAAGCACAAGTCACAACCATAAATCACAAATCACGCTAAAGTCCAACCACATCACCTAGCACGAGTCCTCATCAAGCTAGCCTATGAGACGATGGTGAAGGAAAAGCAGGATCACCCGGTGACGCACTAGCGGGTTGATTGGAACCCGCGGACAGAAGCTGCACAAAGGAGCAGAGATTGCATGTGTGAGTAATCCGGAAAAACAGTTTTGAAACTTAGAGATTGCATCTAGTAATCTAGGAATACAAAAATATTAGACTCAATTGAAAATTTCGGCAGCACCTCCCCTGCACGGGGAGGTTTCCAAAACCTACAAGAAACGACGGCACGAACGCCGACATCCACAACGGCACGAACGCCGACATCCACAACGGCACGAAGGCCGACATACATGCAAAGCACAAGCGAAAAGTGAACTTTCATACTTACAGGAGTAGCTGCAGGAGTAGGAGGTGGAGGAGCTGAAAACTGCACAGGTACACCCGATGCTTGCCCAAGACTTTGCATGATCACCATCATCTCCGCCATCTGCTTCTGCGCGGCCTTGAACGCGACCTTCTAGGCCTGCAGCTGTGCGGTCAGCTCCACGTTCTGCTCTTGACTTTGCCTTCTTGTTTTTTACAGCTCGGCCTGTAATATTTCACTCCAATGTATCAGTAATGCAAATCTAATTTAGGTGTGTAAATATCTACGTACGACGAGTAAAGCAGGAATTACCTGGAGTGCTTGGACCTGCTGCAGTGCTGGAGAAGGCCGTGGACGTATGGGCTGGCTGGAGCTCGTGCTCCGTGCTCGGATAGCGTCGAGGGAGGGAACAGTGGTGGAGTTGATGGCGCCGTCTGCAATCCACAGCTGCCCGTGCTTCTTGCCTTCTCCGAGCCTCATGATCGCCTCTGCATCAATGGACTCAGTGCGCATATTGTAATCTTCCCCATAGATCTCCCTTACCGTTGACGTGTACTCTTGGACTTTAGTGTACACGTTCGGGTCAGAGTACGCCTGGGGGCGGGGCAGCCGGGTCGAAGGAGACAGAGGACGACGCCCTGCCCATGTGGGACATAGCCCACGCAGAGAATTCCGAGACCTCCTCGCCCAGGTGCGCAGCCTCCTGCGAGAAAGATGGGAAGATGGTGAGAAATCAAGCAGAATTGAGCGTCAAAATAAATGAAAGAAATCACTTACGTATGCTTGTTTGTATCCGGGGAGGCTACGACTGCCTTGATGGTGAGTTGGACCTTGCCTCATCAGACGCTGTTCCCGCTGCATCTCGTGCGTGTCAACAAAGTCCTGTGATAACCACTTGTCCACAATTATGGCCCAGCACTCGGGATACGATCGGCACCACCAGGGAATCACCTACAAGTTATCGAGTATTTGACATATAAGAAGATGAAATTGAACCTACTTAATATCAAAACGAATCATTATGAATGTTATTCGCCTACCTCAAGGTACTGGTCCCGGGTCAGCGTAATCCATCTTGCTTGAGGCTTGGGGAGGGACTGCCTAAGTACCGACCTGTAGTAGTCTATGTGGGCCTGGACGCGCCCATGGTGGTGCATCTCGGTGACGTACTTCCTACAAGCTGCGGCAGCCGCCCGATCCGCCTGGGCCTCAAGTCCTTCTTCGGCCTTGAAATATTTCTGCATACAAAACCGATGTATCCATTCATTATTTCAATAAAAGATTTAACCAATGAATGCGATGTATTAAGCAATGTTGTGCGAGAGAGACTTACCCAAAACTCCGTCAATACTCGCTCCTGCTTGTTGTGGTAAGTGTCATCCGTGACCAGTGTGTACCTGTCCCAGTTGGAGGCCGGCTCCCGCACCACCGGCTCTTCGGACAGTTGCACACTGCCGGGGTACCATTTCCTGCACAAAACACCAAGGATGCTCGCGGGGGTGCGTGCTGGAGTACCGACAAAACCAACCAGGCCCTGCACAAGTAATTAAGAAAATTTATCAGTTTCTCTTAAGATTTCCAACATATCTTATGAAGTAGTTGTGATAACATCCATAGTTACTTACCTCTTTGCCATAGGCCGAATCACTGGGCGGTTGTGAGGAAGCGGAACCGGAGGGAGGCTCACGGGACCTCGCTCGTAGAGAGTTCAGGTAGCGGTACCCTCTCCCTCGCCCTCGAGCGCCTCGCCTCCCTCGCCCTCGAGCGCCTCGTCTCCCTCGCCCATCTGCTGACCCCTCTCGTCCTCCGACAAGGACGAGGCCGTGGCCGTCACGTGCTCCTCCTCCAGCACCTCGTCACATGTTGAGGGAGGAGACCGCTGCCTCCTGCGGCAGCTACCCCTGGTCCTCCTCTCGTCACCTCCTGTGGACGCTGCCCCGGACGATGACCCCTCACCTCGAAGGAGAGGGCGGTCTCTCCCGTAAACGAGGGCATGTCACGGCGTGGATGTCTGCTCGCCATCTTTGTCCAATCACCTGCAATCACAAAGAATGAACAAGACTAATTAGTACATATATTAGAAATAGATTCAAAATATATAAACAAAACACAAATTAAAAAACCATAGTATTACAAGTATTAGGAATAACCTTCATGATTGGGATAATAGGTCTCATCATCACTGTCAAAATTGTCCAAATGGGCAACACTATCCGAAGGTTCTATGTTGTCATCGTCGTCATTGCCTAGAAGTAATCGCTCAAGCATTGCTATGTCCTTGGCATTTACCACCACATCTCCATCGACCTCGTCATCAACTGTTTCGTTGTCTACTTCCATTTCGATTGCTTCGGGTAAAACTATCTCAAACGTGCCTTGTAGCCCATCTTCTTGATAGAACTGTCCATCATATGTGTTTGCGTTGAAGTTGTAATCATCATCGTTTGGGGCAGGTAGTTTACCATGTGGAGATACCTGGTGCACAATAGCCCAACCCTTAAGATCCTCTTTGTCTTGGTTGGCGTATCGAGTATAATACACCTGCACGGCCTGTTGAGCCTCAATGTAGACATCTTTTCCAGGATAGATGGAATCTTCTCGAATCTCCACAAGCCCAAGATGAGGGGTTCGTCTCGTTGATCGAGGATTAAACCAGTGACATTTGAACATGATAGGTTTAAGAGGTTCATCTCCATGAAATGAGAGTTCATAGATTTTCTCAACTCTACCATGATAGTCGAGGCCATCAGTGCCGGGCGTACAAATTCCGCTATTTGTAGTTTTTCGTTTGGGCCGAATCTGCTCATAACTTGTTGTGTGGAAGCGATATCCGTTCACATCATAGCCGGTAAATGACTTCACCCTAACATCACAGCCGTTTGCAACCTGTTTCAACTCGTCGCTCATGGATGAATTGGTCTGGGCCTGCAAGGTGAATCATGATAGATCATTATATTAATCAAACGTGCGATCACCTTGGACGATCGAACGTACGAGCTAAATTGGACATTACCTTTTGTTTGAACCAAGAAATGAAATCAGGCCTCACCACTCCCGCACCCCACGAAACAAGGGTGTCTTGTTCATGTGAGGTAGGATCCCTTGATTGATGCTAGAATCCATGAACAAATTCCCTGTTTGAACGAGAATCAATGGGGTTGGATGCAGAATAGTGACGGCATATTGAAATAAGTTCATTGAGAACTTACTGGATGAACGGCTGCACCTCGGTAAGGTTATTCAACACATATAGCATGATACTGCGCCACTCTTCATTTCCCAATAGCTTTGGGGTTGATCCACTTGCGCTGCCGAGTTGGCCATGGAAAAGGCTCAGGGTCGATTCATTTTCACCAGTATTGTAACGAGGGGGTGGATTATGATTGCTAGGAAGGTTCGGCTTGTAGTATAGCGTTGTGAAGTTTGCCACCTCCTCCCGAAGGCATGCCTCTGCAATGGAAGCCTCAATTCTAGCTTTATTTGTACATTTTTTGCGAAGAGTCTTTAGACATCTCTCGATTGGATAGCACCAACGGGCCTGCACGGGCCCCCCCAAACGTGCCTCGGACGGGAGGTGCACAATCAGATGTTGCATCGGCAAGAAGAAGCCGGGTGGAAAGATCTTCTCCAGCTTACAGAGCAACACAGGTGCTGCTTTTTCCAAGTCCTGAGCGACGGTCTGAGATATCTCCTTGGCACAAAGCTGGCGGAAGAAAAAGCTCAACTCTGCCAGCACTTGCCAGACATGCTCAGGGACATAGCCTCGGACCATCGCCGGAAGAAGCCGCTCAATCCATATGTGGTAGTCATGACTCTTCATCCCGTTGACTCGCAGAGTGCCTAAGTTCACTCCCCTTCTAAGATTCGCTGCATATCCATCTGGAAACATTAACATCTGCATCCATTTTAGTACCTCCCTCCTTTTATCAATTTGCAAGACGAAATTGACCTTAGGCCTTTTCCAGTTCTTGTTTCGACCACTAGGAGGCTGCATCGCTTGATTCGGTCTATCGCACAACGTCGCTAGGTCCACTCTAGCCTTAACGTTGTCCTTAGACTTGTCAGTGTCCATGAGAGTTCCCCAAAGTGCCTCGGCGATATTCTTTTTCAGTATGCATTACATCAATGTTATGTGGCAGAAGAAGGTCATCGAAATAGGGGAGCCTCGTCAAGCCGGATTTATGAGTCCACATATGTTCCTCACCATATCCCACAAAACCACCTTCTTCATTGGGCACGAGAGCATCTATCTGAACACGAACCTCAGCACCAGTCCTCAAGTGCGGTTTAGGGTCTATCACTTTGACACCTTTCGTAAAGCTCTTGATGTCTTCTCTAAATTCATGGTTTAGAGGGAGGAACTGACGATGCTGGTCGAACGACGAATACTTGCCACCCTTCTTCAACCAAATGAACCTCACGGCTTCCTTGCATACTGGGCATGGGAACTTCCCGTGAACACACTAGGCGGCGAATAACCCATACGCCAGGAAGTCATGCAGGGAGTAGTGGTACCAAACGTGCATTTTGAAGCTTGTCTTTGTAGCTCAATCGTATGTCCATACCCCCTTCTCCCAAGCGTGGATCAATTCATCAATCACAGGCTCCATGAACACACCCATATTACTCCCCGGGTGTCCAGGAATTATCAACGACAAGAATACGTTATGCCATTGAAAGGAGATGCCGGGAGGGAGATTGAGGGGGATAACAAAAATGGGCCAGCATGTGTATGGGGCAGCCATCATTCCATAAGGATTGAACCCATCTGTTGCCAGTGTGACACGTACATTACGGGCCTCAGCTGCTTTGTCACGATGTTTGTCATTGAAATACGTCCATGCTTCAGCATCAGATGGATGTACCATCTTCCCAGGATTGTACCATTTGCCATCTTTGAGCCATGTCATCTGTTTCATGGATTCCTCAGTCATGAATAGTCGTTGGATCCTCGGTAGGAAAGGAAGGTGACGTAGCACTCTTGCGGGGATCGGAAGCTGCTTCTTCTGACCATCACCAGAGTCTACCTCCAGGTACCTAGAGGATTTACACTTCGGATAGTAATTTGCATCCTTGTGTTCTTTCCTAAATAGGACGCACCCCTTCGGACAAACATGTATCTTGTCATACAGCATCTTAAGCATACGAATGAGTTTCTCTGCCTCGTACAAGTTCGTCGGCAAAGTGTGCTTCTCCGGTAGCATGGTGCCAAACACGGCCAACATCTTATCGAAGCCTTCTCCACTCAGGTTTAACTCGGCCTTCAACCCCATTACGCGTCCAATCGCATCCAGCTGAGAAATCATTGTACGCTCGTGAAGGGGTTTCTGTGCCGAGTCCAACATTTTGTAGAAGTCCTTTGCGGATTCCTCCATCTCCTCCTTCTCACGTCGTTCAGCGAAGTGAGTTTGGTGGGCGTCATCTAGCATGTCTGCTACCCCGGCATCATCATCAAAAGCCTCGAGGCATGGTCTCACCACCTCCGCTCTTATACGATCTGCTTCACCATGGTAGATCCACTGCTGGTAGCCAGGCGTATAACCATTGAACACAAGATGTCTACCCATGGTATTCTCGTCTACTTTTCTCCTGTTGTCACATTTGCTGTAGGGACACCAAACTAGAGAATGTCCTCCTGCTCCTGGGCCAAATGCATGTTTCAAGAAACCATCTGTCCCCTTCACCCATTCATAGTCGTAGTCACTCCTGCTTCTCCAGCCCATGTACATCCACTGAAGGTCCTCCATCCTTTAACATTTACAGCATAGAGTATTGTGACCATCAATTGCATCTACGCGGTGTTCCTACTATCTAATAGGTGAGGATAGGTCCTAATCCCACCCGCGGATGTGTAGATGAGGTCAGTTTCTATGCTCCGCTCCTCTCTAAGACAGAATTTCGGCAGCACCTCCCCACTGTTCTCCTGATACACGTCCTGCAAGGGAGAGTGTGTATCCGAAGAACAACAGGGAGGTGTTGCCGAAACTCCTTCTCGGACCGGAGCGGACCATGGAAACTAACACATCTACGCATCCACGGGCTGTCCAAAAAACGTGGACAATCCAAAACAGATACGGTCGTAGATACGCAAAGATCCGCATACCTATGACCGTATCTCTTTCGGACGGGAGACGCCTAACTGGGTTACGTGTGGGCTACGACAGACATGCGCAAAAAGAGGTTATTTACACCTAGGGTGTCGGTGAAGTCAGGCTAGCGGGGCAGTGGCGAATCGACGCAGTGCAGGCAGAACCGCGACGTCGACGAAGACGATCGGGGTCCTCCGGGTCCCCTCCGACATACTCTTCTCCTGCATAAAAAGACAATAGGTTATTTTTTGTTCAAAATTTCGGCAGCACCT
The DNA here is from genome assembly GCA_904845875.1 of Miscanthus lutarioriparius. NCBI lineage: Eukaryota > Viridiplantae > Streptophyta > Magnoliopsida > Poales > Poaceae > Miscanthus > Miscanthus lutarioriparius. The sequence continues at coordinate 32,342,137 of CAJGYO010000014.1, read as the reverse complement.
CCCCTGCACGGGAAGGTTTCCAAAACCTGCAAAAAAACGACACGATGGCCGACATTCACAACGGCACGAAGGCCGACAACCACAACGGCACGAAGGCCCTCATATCAACTTACGGCACGAAGGCCCACACAACCACATACGGCACGAAGGCCGACAACGAGAGTTTTACCTAGGGTTGCGGTGGAGTCGGGCGTCGCGGTGCGGGGGTCACTTTCTTCTCCGGCGAGGTCGAGCGGCATTGGAGTACTCCTCTCCCCCTCTTCCCTTTCTTCTCTCCTTTTCCTCTTCTTCTCCTTCTCTTCCCCTTCCTCCTTCTCCTCTTCTTCTCCTTTTCTTCCCCTTCCTCCTTCTCCTCTTCTCATTCTCTTCTTCCTCCAACTTCACCCTCTTCTTCCTCCCCTCCAACAGCAGCCGGCGACGGGGGCGGCCTAGGGGCTGGGGTTGGGGCGGGATGGCCGGCGAGGGGGAGCCGCCGGAGGGCCGGCCGGGGCGGTCACCCTCCCCTTGCTCGACGGAGATGGGGAACGGAGGCAGGGCGCGACCTCGGCCGCCACTGGGCGTGGTGGGGCGGCGCGCTGGTGGGGCGCCAGGGCGCGCTGGGCGGTCGAGCGCGGGGTGGCCAGGCGCGCTGCGGCGGGCGCGCGGCAGCCGGCGCGCAGCGGCGGTGGTGTTGGCGCGGGGCGACCGGGGTGCACGCGCGGCGGTGGGGCGCGCGGCGGCGGGGTGTGCGACGGCGGTGGTGGAGGCGCGGGGCGGCCGGGGTGCGCGCGCGAAGGTGGGGCGCGCGGGGCGGCCGGGCTCGGGGTAGCCTGCGCGCGCAGCAGCGGGCGCGTGGCGGCGGGCGCGCAGTGGCGGGGTGCGTGGCGGCGGTGGTGGACGCGCAGGGGTCGGCCGTGAGCAGGCGCGTGGGGAGGGAGATGGTCGAGCGGGATTTTTTTACACAAGATTCTGATCGGGAATTTGGGCTGCGGCCCGATTTAGGTGTCTAGAGATGTCTGGGTTTCAGGCATCCGACATCGCAACTCGCTCGAAACCTTCTCAATTTTTTACCACAGCCTACACATGCGATAACATGACATCTCGCCAAGTTTCGTGATTTTCGGACTTCGTATGGATTTTATATAATTTTAAAACACTTTTCCGGCAAGTCGGACGTCTTGTTACGCGAACAAGATGCGCGAAATTTGATGCGAGTTCGTGGATAGGGACTCAACATGCACCAATTAACATGAATAACATTTTTTGAAACACTACATTGCAATATTCCATGCACCTGCAGTTCAAATTTGATATATTCGAAAAAAATCAAAGAATCGAAATAAATTAAGGAAATATACAAAACAAGATCAAAATTGGCCTAAATTTTAAAATTGAGTTCAAAACAATGTACTGTAGGACCACAAAAAAACTAGGCTAAAAAAACCAAAAAAAATTGCCAAGGGCTCTTTGCCGAGGGCCTGGCCCGTGGCCCTCGGCAAAGAATTTAAAAAAAAATAAAAAATCTTTGCCGAGGGCCTATCCTGGCCCTCGGCAAAGGGCTTCTTTGCCGAGGGCCTAGCCTCGGGCCCTCGGCAAAGATGATTTATAAAAAAAATTTGGCCGGAAAACTGGTTTTAAAAAAGGCCCTCGGCAAAGACTTAAAAAAATTGCCAAAAAAGCTGGTTTCACAGAAAAAATAACCTTTGCCGAGGGCCTAACGGGTGGCCCTCGGCAAAGCTTGACGGGAAATGGCCGCTGTGACCCAACGGGCCCAATTTGCCGAGCGCATCTTTGCCGAGGGCCGCGGCCCTCGGCAAAGATTTGATTTGCCGTGGGCCTATCTTTGCCGAGGGTCGTACTCTTGGCAAAGGCCTCTTTGCCGAGGGCCGTTCTTTGCCGAGGGCTCCTGTGGCTGGCCCTCGGCAAAGAGTATCTTTGCCGAGTGCCCGAGATTTGGCCCTCGGCAAAGCCTCAGGCCCTCGGCAAAGCACGCGTTTCCAGTAGTGGGTGATCATGTTTCGTTGCCCACGTGAATGGTTATGTGGTACGAACTGGTGCTCTCCTTCTTGTTTGGTTGGCCGCACAGCATAAAGGTGCGAGCACCCAGGTATCGTTTCGAGGAGGTTACCCCCATTCTCAACAGAACAAACAAGAAACACAGGGATGTTTTTGCCTCAGTTCATCGAGCCTTGTCATTAACAATGACCTTGGAGCATCTAATGACATAATTAAACCATACAACAGTAAACCCATCTAACAGGGTGTGATTGGTTGCCCGACATAATCAAATCATACAAGAAAAGCTCAAAAGATATGTCACAGTTCCTCACAAGGTCATTGTCAGTACATGTGTTCATGGCAATTTGAAACCATTACAGACACTTGTAGCAATGCTTAGCAATGTAGAAGATATAACAAGCATCAGCAACAGAAACGACTGAACCAAAGTAACAACCAATAAGCAAGGTGTTTTAGTAACCCCACTAGAAGGAGGCTTTTCGTACACTCTTCTATCCATGGTATCATCTTCACAACCTTTGCGCTCCATGTATGATGCTATTGCCTCTTCTTTGGTAGGGAAGCTCTTGTAGCAGCAGTTTTTAAAACCACTTGCCTGGGCATGGCATGTAGCCCAGGTTGCATACACTCTAGGCTCTCTACCACGGTACACAACATATCAAGCCATGTGCCTCTTCAGTGAGAAAATGAATTATTGTTGAACAGACTGACCTCAGATCACATTGCCTCTTCGGTTCACCGTGGGCTTGGAGCATAAGGAACACAGAGATGCAACTAAATAGCTAGACAAACAAGTTAAACGATATGGAACAACAACCAGAGAACCAACATGATAAGAAGCAAAGTTCCAGTACCTCACAAGCTCAAGGTGATCATTTGTACGTGCTGTTCAACACAAGGCAAATACGATATCATCATTGGCTTGATGGCCATCGGAGCCTTAGGATGTTCCGGTTCGAGCAACAAATCGTGCCCCAGGGAACGAACGTGGCATCTTACGTGGGATGACTTCATCAAGCGCTAAGAAAGAAGCTGCCATAATCACGAGTTTACCCGATCATGCAAAGTTGATTAATGCATCGGCAACCAAGGAGATACGAGAACCACGGTATGATAACACTGGATTTACCATAGGATGTGCCTCCCACAAGGATTGGCAAACTCCGTTGCAATCATGTTTAAGAATATGACGATGGTGGTAGCCTCCTCCTGGCTCCTGCGTGGTGCAGTGTGCGGGCGGCCATGATGGCCGTCGGAGTCGCCGTCAGCTGCACAAGCAACAACATTGTCAGGGCCACCGCACCAGCCGCTTTCTGGATATGGCCACCACTCTCCATGCTTGCTGCCCTCTGGATCCCTCTCAGTCGGTGACTATATGTTAGCAGCACTGGAATTGGGGATAGGAGAATAATTGGGGGAAGGATTGGTGAAAACAGGGACGAGGCAGACGAACAGCACGCGAGGGGAACGGGGATGAATCTGCAAGGAATGATTAAGGCAGAGTAGAATTTAGTTCATATAATTCGATGGATGCTTTCCTCTCGTCACTCTTCCTAATATACTAACGATATATGGGCCCTGCCCTAGACTCTTGCACACTGGCACTCACACCCACATATCTCCTGCCACGTTCTTGTTGCTCCTGCGCATGGTTTCCTTTATCGGCCGAAATCTCCTGATATTTTCGATATATCCTTTTTATCCGCAGGTGCCGATAAGAAAATAACTATCTTTTTCGTACAAATTTTGTTTAAATTTATTTAAATTTACTTAAATTCAAATTAAATTAGTCCTGCGAGGCCCATTGGCCACCTCTCCAGCTGGGCTTGTAGTAGTAGTAGTTATGCTAACATTCAGGGGCGGGTTCAGGGCCGAGGCTGCCAGGGCTGCAGCCCGGGGCGTAGCCCAAAATCTTCAGTAATAGCACTGCTATGCAGTGCAAAAGGAGCCCAAGCAAATAGCCTTTAGCCCCACTCGCCGATGCCGAAATGTAGCCTCAGCGCCTCCTAACTGCTCTGCAATTGAATTTTAGCAAAATTTCTAGCCTTCTAAAAGGTGTATGTTAGTAAAATTTCTAGCCTACAATAATTTAGGCTCCCTCCTAACCCATTTCTGAATCCACCACTGTTAACATTCCCCGGGGCTTGAGGAACTGCTTGACACCAAGCAGGGGCACGGGGAAATGCCTGACGAAGAGCTTGCATAGTCTCCAAAGTAACCATGTCAGTAGGCCAGTCAGACCACTGAACCAACACCTGCTCCACTTGGTTGGGGCCATCAGGAACCATACGTCGCTGGAGAATGGAAATAGGAACGTGAGGCAACTCAATGTCAGTAGGAAAAACAAAGGATACCGTAATACCAGGTAGGATCGCCCGCTTGAGCTGAGAGACGTGAAAAACCGGGTGAACAGTTGAAGAAGTGGGTAACTCGAGCTTATAGGCCACTGAACCAATGCAAGCAATCACTTTGAAGGGACCATAGTATTTGAAAGCCAGCTTTTGATTTGCCCGTGGAGCCAAGGTGGACTGGATATAAGGTTGTAGCTTGAGGAATACCGAGTCCCCCACCTAAAACTAACGCTCTGATATGTTCTTATCAGCTTGATGCTTCAAGTGTTCCTTGGCCCTGGATAAATGCTGATGGATGAGGTCTGTCATCACTTGACGACCTTGGAGCCACGCCGAAAGTTCAGGTACTGAGACTGAGTCAACAGCAGTAATCCCAAAATGGCGTGGAGGGTAGCCATAGAGTGCTTCAAACAGGGAATGACCAATGGCAGAGTGGGAAGAAGCATTATACCAAAACTCTGCCTTACGGTAGCCAAGTGGACCATTTAGATGGACAAGCGTTGACAAAGCAGCGGAGAAAGGTCTCCATAGATTGATTCAAATGCTCGGTCTGACCGTCGGACTGAGGGTGGTAGCTAGAACTCATCTAAAGCTGGACATCAGCCAAACGAAACAATTCCTTCCAAATAGTGCTCGTAAAGATCCTGTCCCGATCAGAGATGATGGCCATCAGTAAACTGTGCAGCCTGTAAACATGGTTTAGGAATACCTTCACGACACCAGTAGCCGTGAAGAGGTGTGACACCGGTAGATCAGTATGTTGAAATGAGGATGTTGCAAAAGTAGATCGGTATATGTTCCAAATATTGTAAGCCTATGTTCTAAATGTTTCAGATGTTTCATAGGTATGTTGAAATTGTTTCGTGAGGATGTTGCAAAAGTAGATCGGTATATTGCATATGTTGCAATGGTTGTGCACATATGTTGCATGCTTCTATTTCTAATGTTTCATCATGTCGGTGTTTCGAACAAACACCGGTCAGTAAATTTGTAATTTGTTGCGCGTTAGGTCCGGGTGGTGCACTAAAGGACACGAAGTTTATACTGGTTCGGGCCGAACGTCCCTATGTCCAGTCTACTGCTGCTCGTGTTATTAGTACCGAAAAAGGTTCATAGTGTGGCAGAACCTCCTAAATTATAGGGCCCACATGCACCTGTCACTGTCCAACGACCTTTGACATCCATGCACATGTTCCCGGTAACTTAAGAAGACTGTCGGGTGTCCTCGAGGAACCCCGAATCATCCATGATTTCCGAGCAGGATCACATTACAGAGTCATTGCAGTATTACAACATTTGTTCAAATATCTACACCAGAGTAAAACATAGCGGAAGTCTTACAATAACTTAGTATATAAAACAGTAGTTTCAAACCTTACAATTAAGTTCGAGGATTATTACAAAACGTAATAGTGGAGTGGCATTATAACATAATACAAAACACACAATAAAACTGCCCTGCCCAAGGGCCACACATTTACTTCTCGTCGTCAGATCGAACAAAAGTCATGCAGCACGATCCAAAATAGATCTACTCATGAGGCTCACCTGCAACAAGGGTCAACGAACCCTGAGTACAAAAGTACTCAACAACACTTAACCGAAATAAAAACTAATAAGACACAGAAATACAGGCTCAGGGATTCAAGGTAGGGCTTTGGCAATAATCAAAGTTCTTTTGCATAAAAGCTCTTTAACAAAATTCTTTATATCAACATTTAAAACTTCTCGAGAACCATATATGAATCTGCCATGATCCGCAATGAGATCATGAACTTCATATCAAACTCTTTCTCAAATCTTACTCGAGTTTCAGTTATTAACTACGATGATGAACAGTGAGTTGAGTCTCCATAACCGAGGAGCAACGACGATTCGAACCGATTAACCCAGCTGGGGAATTCCAGACCACACGACATATGCAGGTCCCCGACCTACATATACCAACCTACCCTTAGATTCTCTAAAACAAGAACGGGTCCGCGCCACCCGAGAATACAGTACTCCACCAATCCAGCCCATTGCCACGTGGGTACACGCTATTCCCGCTATCTCTCCACTCCCCACTGCGCGGTTAGCCATTCTCGTAATAGAATAGCCAAGTTAAGGCTTACCGGAGTATGTGGTTAGTACTACAAAGTCTCACCTCATGCAATTCAACAACGGACGGACCTTAATCGACACAGGCGGAAAGAACCCGCTCACAGGACCTCCATGTCCTGTGGCTCTCACACACCGAGTCCGCCCGGTCTAGATTTATTACTTCACATGCTCATATTTCATGACCACATCAGTAACCAAACGTAACCAAAGATCCATTTAAAACTCGCAGATGACAGGTAATCACCCGACTTTGATCTGTCTAAGCATAGCTAAGCATAACTAGGCGTTTACGAAGTAAAACTGGTAACAAGGTAGATACGGAAAAACAAGGTGGGTAATGCACCAATTAGGTTCTCACTTAACTCCTACTCACTTAATGCAGTAAAGAAAAGCAAAAGCGAAATCAGTTTGTAAAACATAAGGTAGGTTTAAATGCATCCGGGGCTTGCCTTCGTTGACGGAAAAGTCTGGTTCCGGAGTCGTACCACAAATATCAATTCCGACCTCCACAGACGGATTAACCTCCTCAACCACTTGATTAACTACCACGTGCTCACCTTCGTTCACTACACGTAGTAACAATGCCATGTTTAACATGATGCGAGATACCAAGTATGATGCTCGATGATGGATACAAAATTAACAACTTGAATACGACTTTCCTTCGCGATACAGTTACAAGTCAACTAACTAAACCTTTTTCATAATACATACCTCAATTGCCAAAGATTATTACCCACTAATGACCCAAGGACATCACTCAATCAAAAATTCAATCAAAACCTAAATCAGTAAAGGTTAGTATTTGCTTTTATGAATTAATTATTTAATTAAAAATTATGAAATAAATCAACTTATTCCAATTGACCTCAAAATTTTTGTAAAGGTTCATCACATGATAATTAAGTGACTAAACAATTTTGATAATTTTTGGATAAATAAACAAGCCTAGAAAAATCATGGAAACTCATTTATTAATTAATTGAGCAATTTTTATCATATCCAAAAAGTACTGACAAATAACATTTCATATTTTTCCTAAATTGTATACATCACAGAGAGGTCACACAAAAAATTTCATAATTTTTGGAGCTCTAAATAATTCTACACAAAAATAACAAAAATTATCACTATTCATCCATTTCTGAAAAAGGAAAAATTCATTTTCAAACCGCTGAGTCACTGACAACCCGACCCCACTTGTCATCCCCAACCTACAGCGCTGACTACGGCGACAGCGTCTTTGACCGGTGAAATCTCGTCGACGGTGAGGTTTCCGGCGATGGCGAAGGCACCAACACGTTCCTCACAACACGACGCATCGATTGGAGGCACAAATTAAACCGATTATGGCGAGGTTCGAGCTTAACATCGGCCATGGCGGCTCGGCCGAGCAGGACACGGCGGCGCCGTGGCGTTCTAACCGCTAGAGCTCGCTAGAGCTACCTACAACTACTCGGATAACATCAACGGCTCACCTAGATCGGAATAGGGTACTTGGTTGACCAAGAGCAGCAAGGGGGCACTTCGGTCGACGTTGATGGCGATGGCGGCAACGACAAGCTCGACGTCCGGTGGCTGTAGTGGATGAACGGTCCAATCAACAAAGCGCATAGAATCACAGCAACACGGAGAAGATGGAGCAACACTAGCGAGGGCAGAGACTAACCGTATAGCTCCGGCCACGGTGAAACGGGGTCACCGGTGACGTTGCTGGCCGCGAGGAAGAAAGGCAACCCACCACGTATCTCGGTGATAACAGGCGCCCACAACTAGTCGGTTGGGTTCGCAAAGAGTAGGCGAAGCTGCGACAGCCTTGGCTGCAACGGTGAAGAACTATGGCGACGGCACGAGCTCGACAAAGATGATCGGCGACGTCGGGAAAACAGTGCAAGGAAACGGGGACAAACGGCGACGGCTTAGGCTAAATAGCGCGGCTTAGAAATAAGGAGAAGCCACGCCACGGCCTTCACCGCGCCAGCGCGAAGCCTAAGAGGGCCACGGCGACGACCAGAACGGAATCGAAGCACGCCGGCGATGAGGTGTCTTCCACGGCCACTGTTCATCGTATTTACAAAATTGCCCTTCGTTTTAAATCCCAAATTACTCCCAAATTTATGTAACAACTCAAAAATCTCCAAAAATAAAAGTTGTTCAAAATTCAAAGTTCTAGAACTTTGCTTTTATAACCACCCCCTAATTCGGCCTACATTTTGAAATATAAGTTTAAATTCAAAAAGGGAACATTTAAAGATTTACGCCTTTTCAAATTACTTCAAATTTTACTAAACAACTTTGAAAACTCCAAAAACCAATTTTGTACAACTTGACAAGCTCTACATTTTTGCTTTAAGGCTCAACCCCAAAATGTGCTCCGATTTTGAATTAGGTTTTTTGGGGCAAAACTAATCGCTGGAAATCAGGGTTTTTGGAAATTCAAATCCAAACAAAACTTTGACTTGATTCAAACCATACAAGGCAACACATATAACATAACACAAGATTCTAACCAAACATTACAACAAAAATTATTGAACTTTTATTAAGGAAGAATTTGACTTGTTTAAAAGATTCCCCATCAAGATTCACAAAGTTTCCTAATCATTATTATTTCATGTAACATATAACACACTTCATAACAACATTTACATGCTATAAACTAAACATGAAATGCACTAATGAGTTAATGCATGATGATTATGCATAATGATGACATGATCACCTTCTTAATGACTTTTTAACATCTGGGATGTTACACATAGTAGGGGGTACAAACGGTCGAGAGAGGGACGGGTCCCAAGTCTCTGATGGAATGGTCGAAAGGTTGCCGAGAGCTTAGTCGCTGCTCAGTTGTGCATGATGTGTGTTGTTGAATCGTATCAATTGATCTCTCTGTGAGTTGATCTGTCCTCCTCAGTGTGGTGCCCTACCCTCCCTTTTATAGACTAAGGGGGAGCAGGGGTTACATGTTGGAGAATAGGAGAAAACCCAGAGGCTAAGGAGCCCCTCTGAACGTGTTGGGCCCTCCTTTTCCGCTGAGCCAGCCTCGCTGAGACGGCCAGACGGTGTCAGGGATTGGCACGTTCGCCGGATGCCTGTGTGCTAACGACGCCACGCCCTTACCTGATTAGCAAGTGGTCATGTCCCATCCCGCCCCCCCCGGGACAGCGTGTCGGACAGGGGTGCTGACCTGTAGCCCTATGGGGGGCAGACGGCGCGGTGACTGTACATTCATCACTATGGAGGGCGCGAGTCTCTTCTTGGACCGTAGTGGTTGTCATATGTTTATGTCAGGTTCCACGCCCGAGGGCTGAAGGCGGCGCCTACAACACTATTCGGACTCTGCCATGCCCGGAATGGCCTAAAGCGCCGTTCCGTTATACCCTGACGGTAGTTTCCTGCAGCGGTGCAGGGCATGGTCCTTGGTACTGTGCTTGACTCGAATGTCCTGTCGTACCCTGTGCTCATCATTATGAAGGAGCACGGCATAATCGGCGGGCAAGGCGGAGCCTGCCCTCGGCCGTCGGGCAAGACGGAGCCTGTCCTCAGCCGTCGGGCGAGGCAGGACCTGCCTTCGGACATCGGGCGAGGCAAAGCCTGCCCTCAGACATCGGGCGAGGCAGAGCCAGCCCTCGGGGGTCGGGCGAGGCGGAGCCAGCCCTTAGCCGTCGGGCCAGGCGAAGCCCGCCCTTGGACGTCGGGCGAGGCGGAGCTGCCCTCGGACATCGGGCGAGGCGGAGCCAGCCCTCGGGGGTCGAGCGAGGCGAAGCCAGCCCTCGGGGGTCGGGTGAGGCGGAGCCAGCCCTCGAATGTCGGGTGAGGCGGAGCCAGCCCTTAGCCGTCGGGCGAGGCAGAGCCTAGCCCTCGGAGGTCGGGCGAGGCGGAACCAGTCTTCCGTCGCTTGGACAAGAAGCGCAGTAGCGTTCTCGTCTGATCGGAAGTGTCAACGTTCGATGGTCGTTAGTTCCACCTCATTAGGTACCCCGGTATTAGGTCCTTGACAGTAGCCCTCGAGCCCCCGAGTGATTCGGTCAGAATCGCCCGGGGGTGTTTCGGTTCGCCAGAGGGTGCACGCGAGCGCACCCGATGGGTGTAGCCCCCGAGCCCCTGGGTGATTCGGGCAGAATTTCCCAGGGGGGTGTTTCAGTTCGCCAGAGGGTGCGTGTGCGCGAGCACACCCAATGGGTGTAGCCCCCGAGCCCATGGGTGATTCGGGCAGAATCGCCCGGGGGGTGTTTCGGACCCTTCGTGGGTAAGGCTATGAGACTCGGTTTTTGTCAACTAGATAGCTTTAAAGGAACCCTGGTATCCCGTTTGTGGGGATTTCATCTAGGGTCAGCCTGGCTGGGGCTCGACAATGGATCGAGGCTCTACTGATGCTTGCGTACCTACGTCTTAGTCGCTCACGGGCGTGTCCCTCGTTGGGATGGCCATCGAGACTGTTGGGCCGGCCCTTGCGCTTTCTCGGCCCATACGGGCCGGAGAAGAAATTTTCCGACCTGTGTCCCCTCTGTGGGAAAAGAGTCCGATCCACCCGGGAAGGCAAACCGTCCGGCGAGATTTTGGTGGGAAAGGATAGGGATCGCGGGCGCGTATCCCACGACGTGCACGGCGGTGTGTCGTGGTAGGCTCAGAGATCGAGGCGGACGATTGCCCTTCTCGCATCCATCGCCCCTATAAAACCACGGGGTTCGCCCCCAGGGTTCCATACTTCGCCTTTTCGCCTTCACATCATCAACCTCCGCCGCCAATCGCCAGAGCCTCCCGCATTCACATCGCGACTGTCGTCAAGCTCGCATCCGCCCCCCTCCCAATCGTTTCAATGGAGTCGTGGTGTGGATCCAGCATCACCCCTCATCACCTGGAGGGCCTCGTTCACCGTGGCCTCCTTCACCCGCTGAACGCCGCCGAGGAGTGGCGGCTACCCGGTAATGAGGACGTGCCATCGCCGCCCGAAGGGTATGTCATGTCCTTTGCTCACTTCCATGAGCGGGGATTCGCCATACCTGCTCACAAGTTCCATCAGGGGCTGTTGGTTTACTACTAGGTAGAGCTGCAGCACCTTACCCCCAATGGGATCCAGCACATGGCGGCGTTCGTCGCCCTGTGCGAGGGGTTCTTGGGGATTGACCCTCACTTCGACCTATGGCGGCATCTCTTCGCAGTCAATCTTCTGAAGAAGCGGGTCGGGAAGTAAGAGATGCACGCGCCGGTGGAATGCGCTGGCATTCACCTCCACAACAACCGGGCAGAACCATCCCCGCTAATGCGTTTGTCGACCTCCAACAAGGGGTGTCATTCGCAATGGTTCTACGTCCAGGATGACGCCGCCGCCCCCCTGCTAGTTTTCTCCGGGTGCGTCATCGAGGAGGCCCCGAGGTCGTGGAAGTGGGGCGTCCCGGTCAAGGAAAAGAAGAACCTCAATGACCTTCTCGCCGCCCTTCGAACTCTGAAGGACAAGGGCTTGAAGGGATCGGGGATCATTAGCACCTACCACGTGAGGAGGGTAACGCCGCTCATGGCGCGCGCGCTCCCCCTGCACCAGATGGTGCCCGAAGCACCACTTGAAGGGACGATGCTTGTCGATGAAGCGCTCCCTCCCTCCGAAGTGGCGCAGCGCATTAAGGAGGCGATGGAGCCTTTGAAGGACACCGCTGGAGTCGTCCTCGATTTTGTGTTTCCGGTGCTGGGGCATCCCCTAATGTGACCAGAACCGGGGTTCGTCGACTTTGTAAGTTTTCTTTCCCGCGTCCTGTTTTTACTTGAATTTCTGACCCCTTGAAGCAGACCTTGGGATGGTGGGAGACAAGGGAGGTGAGCCTCTCTGCCCGGGAGCAGGGGGCAGGCTTGAAGCGGCCCTGCCATGACGAGGTGGAGTAGGAAGGTGGGGGTTCGTCCCCCAAACATCGTCTAATAGCGCCAATGTAGTTTGCCGACTCCTCTGTTATCTCTGTTTTTCTCTGTTTTTCACAGCGACTCATGACCTTTGTTTCTTCTGCAGCGTCGGGGGGCTGGTCAGACGGGGCATTCCTATAGCGATGGCGCCCAAGAAAACCCTCGCCCTTCAGGCAAGGCGGGGGCCACCGTCTGATGATGCTCCCATTCTAGGCGAGAGCGAAGCCGGTGCCACAGCCTCACCGGCAGGTCTGGCGCTGCCCATGACGGTGCCCGCGCCCTCAGTGGGTCGAGCAATTGGCGCAGCCGAGGGATCACCCTCGGAGGTTGCCGCGCGACTGGCGATGGAAGTGTTCCCGCCTTCGGTGTCGGAGCAGGCGGAGCTGTTGGCCGCTCCTGTTGCGTCGGCTGCGGTGGTCAAGGCGCAGCCGGATGAGGTCCCACCGATGGGGGTGGAAGTGATGGTGGCTGCGATGGATGGACCATAGCTAGAAGCTATGGTGGCGGTGCTCGAGGCAGCGGCGCGTCCCGCGCCACCGACGGCCTCCGAGGCGACGCCCGTCCTGGCTAGGACGAAGGGGGTCGCTGGCGAGGGACCCTCGAACACCGCAATGGTCATCGAGGAGACCAGTAGGGAGTTGTCCTTGTCCCTAATATTAGGGGGTAGCCGCCCGCCCATGCGGGACGAGCACCCGCTCCGGTGGTGGAGTCCACAGGATCCGTCGTCGGCGATCTTCACCCTCGACGATGGCGCCGTGGGCATGAACAGGGAGAGACTTGGTAATGGGATCATGGCCATGTTGGATGCTCTGAACCATGCCCAGGGTGCCCTTCGAGACGTCATCGTTCCCGCCGGCCACGTATTTGCTTGGTCTTGCCTCTTGATTTTTTCTTTCTTCGTCTATTTTTATTTTCTGAGCACCTGTCTTTTTTCCAGTCTCTTGCTGCTCGTAGCCGGGAGAAATCCTAGTTCCTACATGAACACAAGGAAGAGTGGGACCACCTTGTCGATGAGGCACGGTTGCACAGGGACGTGACCGCCCAGCTTCGCCAGAGGGTGGCCGAGCTGACTCCCTCGCGACGGTGGCGAACGATCTTGGACGGTGGGAAGCTGAGTCTCGCCAGCACGTGGAGGATGCCATGGGGATGCTTTAGGATCTGGCAGTGAGGGCGCGGCGTGATGCGGAGGAGGCCGCCAGGGTGAAGAAGCAGCGGGACGAGCTGCTCCAGCGGGATGCCGAGGCCCGCCAGCGGATCGTTGACCTCTTGGATGAGGTGGGGAAGGAGTGGGAGCTCAGGCTGTGAGCCGAGGAGGGGTCCATGGCCCTGGAGTAGAGGGCAAAGCTGGACGCTGAGGCGGTCGCTCGGCTACGCGGGGAGCGAGACGAGCAACACCAGACCTCGGAGAGGCTTTGCTTGGAGCATGGTATGATCTGCGGGGAGCGCGACTGGGCCCTACGGGAGCGTGACGAGGCGCAGCAGAGGATCAGCTCCCTCCAGGCCGAGCTTGATACCATGAAGGCTTGGAAGCTTGAGGCCAAGGGCGCTGCTGCCGGACTTGCCAGGGATCTTGTCGAAGCGAGGAGTGTTCTTCAGGCGGAGAGCGATGAGCCCGAACTCCTGAAGGTTAGCCTGAGCGTTGTCTGTGATGACCTACGGGTGGTGTAGGCGGAAGGGACCAGCTCGCTCGCGGCCCGTGCCATAGATATCACAGCGTGGGTGCGTCAGCTAGAGAAGGAAGCTTTTCGTCTGGGGATTATCCAAGCCTTCACCATCGCCCGCTCGCATTATGACGATAACATCAACCTGAGGGCAATGAGTCTAGGTTTCACGCCTGGCTATGAGCTCTCTGAGCTGGATGAAATAGAAGCGGCGGTGACTCCTCTCACGGAAAGCCTGGCGAGCAAAATTGAAGACATCGTTCTCCCTTAGAGGGGTAGTTAGGTAGTTGAGTCTAATAAATATTTATCTATAATATGTGGACAAGTGTTGGTACTTTCGTGTCCAAAAACAGATTCATGGATTTGTTTCACAATTTCGTTTCGTTTGTTCGATCTTATCTTCTTCCCTTTTTGCAATGAAAAAAGATTTATGCGATCTGACCCTTCTGCTCATTAAGACTGTAGGGCCCGAGGTGTTTAGGGGAAATTTTGATTGTGCTGGTGAGCAGAATTGCCGTAGCCGTCTGGGCGTGGGCTTTTTGCAGTCTTACCTATCTGTTCCCCCGAACCTTGCCGCCAGTCTCGATGTGAGGAAAAGGTCTGATGTAATGACTGTTTCGAAAAAAGAAAGGAGGTGCTCGTACCTTTGTCAGCCCCTGAGTGAGATCTGGCCCCTTGCGGTCGCTAGGGCCGGATGTCACTGGAGATCGGAGCGAGGGTAGCGAACCTAGTCTTGCATTCGCACGTACCCCTTACTTAGGATTTTGGCGATCGCTGCGTGACCGTGCGTTTTGGTCTTATCGCTGGCCCAGCCTTCCCCGAGCCCCCGCGCATGGTGGGGATTCGGTCAAAGGCCGACTTGTTTTGTGACTGTCGCCCCATCCGCGGTTTCCGTAACTAGAGGGGTTAAGGCGACGTCACTTGCCTCGATGGCTCGAGTGACGCGCTTTATGAGCTCGCTAACGGGGATGTTCGGACGGAATCCGATCCTGTTTGCTTTGCGACAGGGTCAGCAAAGCCCTCGGGTGGCGTTCCATTGCTCCTTGACCCGCCTTCCAACAGATTCCCCCTCAATGGGGATTCTATGGGCTCGGCTAGAGGCTGGATTGAACTAGAAGGTTGAGATGACCCTTCCCGCCTTAATGCGGGTTGGGGAAAGGCCGCTGAGGCTCATCTGTGTTTTTCTCCCCTGGCTCTTGTTAGACGTGAGGCAGCCTTAGACCCCTCATGGGTCAGCCTTCGAACCTCGGTCTCTCGATCACGGATCGAGCAGCTTGAGCTCCCGAGCCCCTTAGGGGCTGATAGGGGTCGGCCGTGTTTCACGCGTTACCCCGTCCTCAGTTTCCGCAATCGGAGGGGCTGAGTTGACGACACTTGCCTCGATGGCTCGAGTGTCGTGCTCCATGAGCTCGCTAATGGGTATGTTCGTGTGAAATCCAGGTCCATCATTCGCTGAGGGGGTCGGTAGTTCCTCTTGTGGCATTTCACTACTTAACCGGCCACCCGGCAGATGCCCGAGCCGTTCGATAGGCTCAGGTGGCCCGTTGGCCTCTCCTCGAAGGAGATTCTATGGGTTTGGCTCAGGGCTAGAATCGAATGAGGAAGGTCGAGATGTCCCATTTCGCCTCTGAGCGGGGTCTGGCAAGGCCGCTGGGGCTCATCTCGGTTTTTCTCCCTTAGCTCTGTTTAACGCGAGGCAGCCTCGAGCCCTTTGCGGGCTGACCTTCGAGCCTCGGTCAGTTGCTGCTCATATTGAATGAGGCGGCTGTCGCTTCATGATGCGACACGAAGCGTTGAGATGCAGTGATTTGCATATGCGATGTTTGGATGACAGGATTGATGTGCGATTTAATTGAAGCAAAAGCGAGGGTCGGTAACGTTACCTCGATGGTATGAGCGACGAGAAGCTTTTACCAGAAATGTCCGTGCAGGCTTCGGATCTGATGTTTGCAATGAGGTCGGTGTAACCTGCACAAGTATTGCCATTTTTCGTTTCTGTCTCTCGGCGGCGATCCAAGCCGTTCGATTGATTTAGGCGACCTGACAGCTTCTCCTCGAAGGAGATTCTGTAGGAGGACCCCTCTGAATCCTTCTTGAGAAGGCGGGAGCTAAAGCTTGCGGTGCAGGGAACTGTGAATTCGATTATGCTGGTGAACAAAAACACCGCAGCCATCGGGGCATAGGGTCTGGCGGTTCGTCTAGTTGTATTCAAAGTTTCATATCCACACACCGTGCTTTCAGTTTTAGCCGTAGGAAGGGGTCAGGCGAAGAGGATGTCTAAACAGGTAGACACTCTTGGTAGCCCCCGAGCGGTGTTCGTGCCCCTACTGTTGCTGGGGTCAGAAACTCGGTAATGAAGTTAACGCGCAAAGTAAGAAAACAGAGGTGCTTATCTTTCAGTGGGCTGTTCGTTCATCATTTCGCCTGGGCCATCCGGTCGACCCAGGAGGCCCGTTGGGCCACCCTGGATGGGGGTTCCGTCATCGAGTCATTCCATGGTCCTGCCTGGGGAAGCAGAGAGTCGCCTGCATGCGGGTGTGCCCTGGTTCTCACGCCCGGCGCGCATTAGTGGCGGGCCATACCCAGGCAACATCATGTTTGACTAGGCGACATCTCATCAACCAGAGCACGTCCCGTCGGCTCCGGCGCATCTCCTCGAGTTCCCGTCGGCATTGATTTCCCATCTGCACTGAATAAGGGAAGAAGGAGAATTTTCTGTCCCAACCTTTCGCCTGTCCTCAGCCGCCGCGCCTCTTCCTTAAATAGGGAGGGGGGAGTTCTCATCCCATTCCCTCACCTGTTCTTGGGCCGCTACCTTTCCTCCTTTCTCCTTCTCGCTGAGCGCATTCGTATGTCACGGCGATTCCTAAGTGAGAGAGGGTAATGCGAGGGGGAGGAGAACTCACAGATCCATTCGTGAATCCGGAGTGCGATGTTGAGCTGGAGGTCATCCAATGTAGATGAGATGGTGCTGTTGGCCTTCGCCGAGGAGAGGTCACCTCTGCCGAAGGAGGAGGTGTACTGGAGGGTGCTGAGCGTCGTCGGTTTTGCCGTCGTCCGTGGCGGCCTTTCTTCGGTGGGGAACGCCCCCCGCCCGAGCGCCGTTGTCAGGGTTGCGGCTGATCACGATGGCGTAGTCCCTGGATGTCCCAGCGGAGGTGCCGTTGTCAGG
Organism: Miscanthus lutarioriparius; assembly: GCA_904845875.1. NCBI lineage: Eukaryota > Viridiplantae > Streptophyta > Magnoliopsida > Poales > Poaceae > Miscanthus > Miscanthus lutarioriparius. The sequence goes on along the minus strand of CAJGYO010000014.1, from coordinate 32,324,957 downwards.
GTTGCTGCTGATGATGATGGCGTAGTCCCTGGGGGCCCCAGTGGAGGCGCCGTTGTCAGGGTTGTGGCAGATGACGATGGCGTAGTCCCTAGGCGCCCCGGCGGAGGCACCACAGTCGCCGACGTGGCGCTCGACGTTGTAGATGATGGTGCCCTTGAGGATACATTAGCCACGGGGGAGCCCCCAAGTGAACAATTTTTTTGTATTTATGAATACATTAGCCCTTTTTGTGATGAAATCACTTTGTAAGCGGTGAATTTGTGCAAAAATGAACAAATTTTCATCTTTTGTTACGGCAAACAGCCTTTCAGCTTCCTCTTTTTGTAGAAGAGGTTTTGGTGCCCTCCGACCCTTCCCATGGTTCAGGTCGCAAAAACTAGGAGTGCGGGCGAATCAATTCTGATCATGCTGGTGAGCAAGGAGGTCGTAGCCGCTGGGGCGTGGGTGTCCCGCAGTCCTACCAGTTGTACTCAAAATTTGTTATGAGAAGAATGGAAAACTTAGAGAATGTTTCAAAGGTAACACAGGATGTGTTTGCAAGATAAACGTACTTATATCATTTATATCAGCCCCCGAGTGAGGTCCGACCCCTCTTAATTTACAGGGGTCGGATGTTACTAAAGATTGGGGATTTGTGAAGACAAAAACTGATAAGGGAAAGTATACATTTATTAAGGGTAAAAATGATGTAGCTGCTCAATGTTCCAAGCGTTGGTGAAGACCTCGCCGTCGATGGTTTTCAACTTGTAGGCGCCTGGCCAGAGTACTTCCGCGACGACGTACGGCCCCTCCCAGGGTGAGGAGAGCTTGTGGCGGTCCTTATTGCTCTACACGAGGCGGAGAACCAGGTCCCTGACGTTGAAGGCTCGGTCCCGCACCCATCGGCAATGGTACCGACGCAGCGCCTGCTGGTATTTGTCCGAACGGAGGAGGGCGATGTCGCAGGCTTCGTCTAGCTGGTCCATGGCATCTTGGTGGGATGCCTCGGCTCCCTATTCGTTGTATGCTCTGATTCTTGGTGCTCCGTAGTCGAGATCCGTCGGGACGACAGCCTCGGAACCGTAGACCATGAAGAAAGGTGTGTAGCCAGTGGCCCAGCTGGGAGTTGTCCTTAGGCTCCAGAGCACTGCAGGGAGCTCGGCGACCCAGCGTGCACCGAATTTGTTCAACCAGTTGAAGATCCTGGGCTTGAGGTCCTATAGGAGCATGTCGTTTGCATGCTCGACTTGCCCGTTTGTTCAGGGGTGCGCGATGGCGGCACAATCGATCCGGATGTGTTGTTCATCGTAGAATCGAATGAACTTCTTGTCGGTGAACTGCGTGCCATTGTCTGTGATGATGGAGTTCAGTACTCTGAAGCGATGGATGATGTCGAGGAAGATCAGCACAGCTTGCTCGAACTTGATTGCGGAGATCGGCCGAGCTTCGATCCATTTTGTGAACTTGTCTATGGTGACAAGCAAGTGGGTGTAGCCCCCGGGTGCCTTTTTGAGAGGCCCAACCAGGTTGAGCCCCCAGACTACGAAGGGCCACGTGATGGGGATCATCTAGAGTGCCTGGGCCGGGAGGTGAGTCTGCCGAGCGTAGTACTGACACCCTTCGCAGGTGCATACGATTTGCTTGGCGTCGGTTACTGCCGTGGGCCAGTAGAAGCCCTATCGAAATGCATTCCCAACCAAGGTTCTCAGCGCGGCATGGTGACCGCAGACCCCACCGTGGATGTCGCTTAGAAGAAGTCTTCCCTGTTTGATGGGGATACAGAGCTGTAGGATCCCGATGTGGCTCCGTTTGTAGAGTTCACCCTCTACAAGAACGAAGGATTTGGCGCGACGTGCGAGCCGTCAAGCCTCCGTCTTGTTCGTCAGCAACGTGTCGCAGAGGAGGTAGTCAAGGTAGAGTGTTCTCCAGTCATCCAGAGGGTCGGGCTCTGTCGCTGGGTACTCTTCAAGCTCGATGACACTGGGACCAGGCGGAGCCATCGGTTGGTCGGCCCCCGGGGCTAGATTAGATGGGCCATCGTCGGCCCGCTCTGACCCTCCGTAGCGCACCGAGGGTTTGTGTTAGTCGCTGGTGAAGACGCCCATTGGTACCGGCTCTTGACCGGACGCCGCCTTCGCAAGTGCGTCGGCCACCTCGTTGAGGCGCCTCGGGATGTGATTGAGTTCGAGGCCGTTGAACTTGTCCTCTAGTCGTCAGACTTCTCGGTAGTACGCAGCCATCTTGGCGTCATGGCAGCTTGACTCCTTCATGATTTGGTTAACGACCAGCTAAGAGTCACCCTGAATGTCGAGGCGTCAGATGCCCAACTCGATGGCAATGCGTAGGCCGTTGATGAGTGCTTCGTATTCGGCCACATTATTTGATGAGGGGAAATGGAGCCAAACCAGGTACCTCATGCGGACCCCGAGGGGTGATATGAAGACCAGCCCCGTGCCGGCACCCTTTTTCATCAGTGATCCGTTGAAGTACATCGTCCAGTACTCTTGATCGACGACCGCCGGTGGTGTCTGGACCTCGGTCCACTCGGCGATGAAGTTAGCCAATACCTGGGATTTGATTGCCGTTCGGGAGGCATATGTGATGCCTTGATCCATCAGCTCGAGTGCCCATTTCGTGGTTCTTCCTGTGGCATCCTGGCTCTGGACGACCTCGACAAGAGGGAACAACATCACAACCGTCATGGGATGTGACTCAAAGTACTGGCGCAGCTTCCTCTTGGTGATGAGGACGGCGTAAAAGAGCTTCTAGATTTGGGAGTAGCGGGTTTTGGAGTTGGATAGTACCTCGCTGATGAAGTACACAGGGCGCTGCACCTTGAGGGCGTTTCCCTTTTCCTCCCGTTCTACTACCAGGGCAGCACTGACCACTTGTGTGGTGGCCGCTATGTAAAGCAGGAGGGACTGTCTGTCACTTGGAGGGACTAGGATTGGGGGCCTCATCAGAAGTAGTTTGACCATGTCAAGCGCCTCTTGGGCCTCGGATGTCCACTCAAAGCGGTTGGCTTTCTTCAGGAGCCGATAAAGGGGGAGTCCTCGTTCACCGAGGTGCGAGATGAATTGGCTGAGGGTGGCGAGGCACCCTGTGATTCGCTGAATCCCCTTTATGTTCTAAATTGGGCCCATCCTTGTGATGGCTAAGATTTTCTCCGAGTTGGCTTCGATGCCACGCTCGGAGACGATGAAGCCGAGCAGCATGCCCCTTGGGACCCCGAAAACACATTTCTCGGAATTGAGTTTGATGCCATTCGCCTGGAGCTTTGCATAGGTTTGCCCAAGATCGGCAACGAGGTGGTCAGCCCGCTTGGACTTAACTACGATGTCGTCAACGTAGGCCTCAACGGTCCGCCCGATGAGGTACCCGAAGCATCTGAGCATACATCGCTAGTACGTTGCCCCAGTTTTCTTTAGACCAAATGGCATTGAGACATAGCAGTACGATCCGAAGGGGGTGATGAAAGATGTTCCGAGCTGGTCGGACTCTTTCATCGCGATTTGATGGTAGCCGGAGTACGCATCAAGGAAGCAGAGGGTTTCGCACCCTAAGGTAGAGTCGACCATTTGGTCTATGCATGACAGAGGAAATGGATCCTTTGGGCATGCTTTGTTGAGACCCATATAGTCGACACACATCCTCCATTTCCCGCTCTTCTTTCGTACAAGAATGGGATTTGCTAACCACTCTGGGTGGTGTACTTCCCTGATGAATCCGGCGGCCGACAGTTTTGCTATCTCTTCACCGATGGCCCTGCGCTTTTCCTCGTCGAAGCGACACAAACGTTGCTTCACTGGCTTGGAGCCTGGATGGATTTTCAAGGTATGCTCAGCAACCTCTCTCGGAATGCCTGGCATATCCGAGGGCTTCCACGCAAAGATGTCTTTGTTGTCGCGGAGGAAGTCGACGAGAGCGCTTTCCTATTCGGAGGAGAGCATGGTACCAATGCCTACCGTTTTACCCTCAGAGCTACTGGGATCTATGTGGACCTCCTTGGAGCCCTCTACCGATTCAAACGACCTGGTCGATTTCTTCGTGTCGGGCATTTCTTCGGTGACCTTCTCCTTGAGGGCGGCGAGTTCCCCGGAGGCGACGATTGCTGTAGCGTGGCCGCAGCACTCGACCTCGCACTCGTAGGCCCACTGGAAGGAGGTGCCGATGGTGGTGACCCCGTGGGAGCCCGGCATCTTCAGCTTGAGGTATGTGTAGTTGGGGACGGCCATAAACTTCGCGTAGCATGGTCGTCCCAAGATGGCGTGGAAGGTTCCAGGGAACCCAACCACCTCGAAGGTGAGGGTCTCAGTCCTATAATTGAACTGATCCCCGAAGGTGATGGGCAAGTCGATCTGTCCCAGTGGCATGGCCTATTTTCCGGGGACGATGCCGTGAAAAGGCACTCGGGTTGGGCGGAGGTTCGTTCGGTCGACACCCATCTCGTCGAGCATCTTCGCGTACATGATGTTGAGGCCGCTGCCTCCGTCCATCAGCACTTTGGTGAGTCGCTTGGACCGACGACTGGGTCGACGACAAGCGGATACCTTCCCGGGTGAAGGATGGTATCCGGATGGTCGGTCCGGTCGAAGGTTATAGCGGACTCCAACCATCGGAGGAAGGGAGGTGTGGCCTGTTGGGCTGTGTAGACCTCGCGGCGTGCGACCTTCTGGTGATGTTTGGAGTCATAGGCCGCCGATCCTCCAAAGATCATAAGGCAGCCATTTGGTGTTGGAAAGCTGTTGTCCTTCTCCTCAGTGTCGTCCGTGGTGGGGGCGGGCTCCTTCCCCTGCTCCCCTTTGTTGGAGCTTCTAGACAAGAATTTTCGCATGAGGGTGCAGTCCTTGAGCGGATGCTTTACGGAAAAGGCGTGGTTCGCGCACGGCCCTTCAAGCATTTTTTTCGAAGTAGTTCGAAGTGCCCTCCGTGGGCTTCCAACCACCCTTGCGGTCAGCAGCGGCCACGAGTGAGTCCTCGCGCCGTTGCTTTTTGTTCTTCTTCTTGGCGGAGCGATTAGAGGTGCCTTCGTCGGTACCCTCGTCCCGCCTTGCCTTGACCTCGAAGCGATCGAAGATCGCTCTGACCGCCTCTTCTCCTGAGGCGTGGCTGGTGGCGATGTCTAGGAGCTCCTTGGTGGTTCACGAGCCCTTGCGTCCCAGCTTATGAACCAAGGATTCGCAGGTCGTCCCGGATAGGGAGGCTCCTATCACGTCGGCGTCGGCGACGTTAGGGAGCTCGTTGCACTACCGGGAGAAGCGCCAGATGTACCCATGGAGGGTCTCACCGGCCTTCTAATGGCAGTTCTTGAGGTCCCATGGGTTCCCAGGGCGTTTGTACATTCCCTGGAAGTTTCCCACAAAGATCTCCTTTAGATCCACCCAACTCTGGATTGCGTTGGACAGTAGGTGTTCCAACCATGCCCGAGCTGAATCAGCCAAGAACAGTGGAAGGTTGTGGATAATGAAGTCGTCATTATCCACACCACCGGTTTGACAGACAAGCCGATAGTCTTCAAGCCAAATCCCAGGGTTTGTCTCCCTGGAGTACTTAGGGATGTTAGTAGGTGGTTGATACCTTGGTGGGAACGTAGTGTTGAGGATGTGCCGACCGAAGGCCTGAGGGCCTAGCAGGCCGGGGCTCGGGCTCCGGTCCTCGCCGCTATCGTAGCATCCACCGTGTCGAGCATGATAGCTGCAGTGGGCTCCTTCCCTTGGGTCAACGTAGGTGCGCCTACGGGCGTCAATGGTGCTGCGTATTTGGGTCACAACGCGCTGCCCGCCGCCTTATGGTGCTTGGTGGACTGATGTGTCCCTGGCGGGACATACTGAGGGCGTACGCTGGCTGGTGTCGAGCTCACGTCATTGAGACAACAAGCTTTCTGCCTGCTGCGCCACCGCACGCTCGAGCAGCGTGAGAATTTCGCGGTGGGCCCAGCGATCCTCGGGCGTTGCGGCCTCTAGAAGGCCATGGAGCAAGGCCGTGGCGGCAGCGATGTTCTGGCTTGCCCGAGCAAAGTGAGGAAGGGTTTCATCGTCGGCGATGATCCTTCGGTTTACGTCGCGTGCGTGCCCACCATCTCCGCGGCGTTCGATCTCCCGATCAACCAACGTGTATTCCCGAACGAGCTGTTGTCCGGCTTCGTCAATCTCCCGCTTTTGGGCTTTTAGCTGTTCCACCCCTATGTAGGACGGGGCCGTCATTCTTCCTTCAGTTCCATCACCGAGGTTGCCTACCGGGGTAACCTCCTTCTCGGAGGCGCTTTCGACGTGCCCCTCGGAGGTTTCCGCCATGAAGCATTCCCGGGAGGGATGATGGCTCCCCCTGCCGGAATCAGAGCCAGAGTCCAACCCCGGACCTTCTGTGAGGAGACCATGGAGGGATTCTATGACGCTTTCGATCATCCCCATGAACTCATTGCTCACGGGGGATGGGATCATGCGCTGGGCCACAAGGTGGCTTACGGTCGCCGCGGCGTTGCAGAGACCGAATGGAAACGCCATCGAGGCGCTCCGTGCGGAGTGTTCCGGAGAGAGGGTGAGGTGGCGCGGGTCCTCCCTGGATGGTTGTTGTCTGAGGGAGACATTGGGCTGGCGCTCAAGCCTCCGGTAGCCGGAGCCGATGGAGGGGAGAGATTGGATGGTGAGATGGGCCAACGCCAACTCTCCTCTCATCGTGACGATGAAGTCCAGGTCACCGAAATGCACGTGTGCGCCCGAGACCAAGCTGATTGCGTGGTTAGCCATCCGAGGCCTGATTTGGTACGCACAAAGGCCCCTACCTGGTGCACCAACTGTCGGTGTTTCGAACAAACACCGGCTAGTAAATTTGTAATTTGTTGCGCGTTAGGCCCGGGTGGTGCACTAAAGGACATGAAGTTTATACTGGTTCAGGCCGAACATCCCTACGTCCAGTCTGCTGTTGCTCGTGTTATTAGTACCAAAAAGGGTTCGTAGTAGGGGGTACAAATGGTCGGGAGAGGGATGGTCCCAAGTCTCTGATGGAATGGTCGAAAGGTCGCCGAGTGCTTAGTCGCTGCTCAGCTGTGCGTGATGTGTGTTGTTGAATCGTATCGATTAATCTCGTGAGTTGATCCGTCCTCCTGAGCGGGGTGCCCTGCCCTCCCTTTTATAGACTAAGGGGGAGCAGGGGTTACATGTTGGAGAATAGGAGAAAAACCAGAGGCCAAGGAGCCCCTCCAAAGGTGTTGAGCCCTCCTTTTTCGCTGAGCCAGACTCGCTGACATGGCCAGATAGTGTCAGGGATTAGCACATTCGCCGGATGCCTGTGTGCTGATGATGCCATGCCCTTACCTGATTAGCAAGTGGTCACATCCCGTCCCACCCCCCGGGCGGCGTGTCGGACAGGGGTGTTGACCTGTAGCCCTATGGGGGGCAGACGACGCGGTGACTGTACGTTCGTCACTGTGCAGGGCGTGAGTCTCTTCTTGGACCGTAGTGGTTGTCATATGTTTATGTCAGCTTCCACGCCCGAGGGCAGAAGGCGGCACCTACAACACTATTCAGACTCTGTCATGCCCGGAATGGCCTAAAGCGCCCGTCCCGTCGTACCATGATGGTACTTTCCTGCAGTGGTGCAGGGCATGGTCCTTGGTACTGTGCTTGACTCGAATGTCCTGTCGTACCCTGTGCTCGTCATTATGAAGGAGCAGGGCATAATCGTCGGGCGAGGCGGAGTCTGCCCTCGGCCGTCGGGCAAGGCGGAGCCTGTCCTTAGCCGTCGGGCCAGGAAGGACCTGCCTTCGGACATCGGGCGAGGCGGAGCCAGCCCTCGGGGGTCGGGCGAGGCGGAGCCAGCCCTTAGCCGTCGGGCGAGGCGGAGCCCGCCGTCGGACGTCGGGCGAGGCAGAGCCTGTCCTAGGACGTCGGGCGAGGCAGAGCCAGCCCTTGGGGGTCGGGCAAGGCGGAGCCAGCCCTCGGGGGTCGGGCAAGGTGGAGCCAGCCCTTAGCCATCGGGCGAGGCAGAGCCCGCCCTTGGATGTCAGGCGAGGCGGAGCCTGCCCTCGGGGGTCGAGCGAGGCGGAGCCAGCCCTTAGCCGTCAGGCGAGGCGGAGCCTAGCCCTCGGAGGTCGGGCGAGGCGGAACCAGCCTTCCATCGTTCGGACAAGAAGCGCAGTAGCGTTCTCGTCTGATCGGAAGTGTCAACATTCGATGGGCGTTAGTTCCACCTCATTAGGTACCCCGGTATTAGGTCCCTGACACATCTATTTTTCTCCTGACGTATGTTGCAAGTGTGTTTATTTTAGATGTTGCATATGTTTCATACATATGTTGCAAGTGTTTTATTTGAATGTTGCGTACGTTTTACAATGGTTTTCAAGTGTTTTTCAAGTGTTTTTTGCAACAGTTTCAGACGCATGTTTCAAGTGTTTTATCTGCCTTCAACCATATGTTGCAAGTGTTGTGTCTAGATGTTTTGAAAGTAGATCGGGTGTTGCATCTCCCTCTTATTTTATTCTCCCTCACCTTAGTTTCTCCTCCTCCTTCGGGCATTGGCTGGGCATCCGCCGCCCCCTCCCCCACTTCTCGATGCGGGTGACATTCGGGGTGATGCAGGCCCTGCGTCGGCACGCGAGACGGGGCAGGAAACAAACTGCAAGTGCGAGCGTCCGAACGCCCTGTCCTATAACACCCTCGGTGTTACACCCTAAATCATTTACTAAAACATGTCATGAGCATCATACTTGTGTGTTAAAGCATGTGGTGAAGTGAATAGATAATGCATTGCAACTAAAACGATCAACAAAAATGTGAAACGAAAGTTGATCCATGATTCGTATAGTTAACAAGTAGGGGTGTAAACTAATTTTTATTGAACAAAAATGCTATAGAACATGTATGTGACACTTAAATAAAGTTTAAAGTACAAACTTTATAGATGACAATGAAATACTTGGTATTGAAAAAGAATATTGCTAAGTAATATTTTCAGTAGCTTAGAAATGCAGTCTAAAATTAAGATTAGCTCAAACACTTAGAAAAATTCTAAGCTTGTGGACAGCTAGACGCTGCTATGATTAGCAATTTATTTGGAGAGATTGGGTTGAGGAGTGGTGTAGTGCTATGATTCGATTTAGTAGTTCCGTATGCCATCTTGAGTGTAGTGAAGCTGGTTTAGGCTTAGGAGCAACGGTTTGATCGTGATCAGTGCTTTAAAATTCGTGCGCATCACATGTCTCGGATTGGTTGGCGCCGTGTGCGCGGTCACCGCGTGGCCTCCCCACGCCACGCACATGGCCGTGTCTCGCGCGGTCAACCTATGCCGCCATGATGGGTCGGTCGGATTGCTAAGGACACATTTGATTTTCATGAATGAGCCTAATAAAATGGAGAGATGACTAGATGCACTAAACGTGTCCTTAGCAAGGATGTATGCCATGCCAATAAACTTTTACCTTCGATTGCTCAAAGGAGAGGCATGTCATATAAGTGGGGGGTGCATCAACACATATTTAAGAAATCCAATATGTTCAACTCATTCCTTAGCTTGCAAAACCTTTTCTCATCCAATGGCTTGGTGAATATATCGGCAAGTTGATCTTCGGTGCCTACACTCTCAATGCAAATGTCCCCTTTTTGTTGGTGATCTCTTATGAAATGGTGGCGGACATCAATGTGCTTTGTTCTTGCATGTTGAACCGGATTGTTGGTCAACTTGATTGCACTCTCATTGTCATATAGCAATGGCACTTTCTTGAACTTGATTCCAAAGTCACTCAAAGTGGCCTTCATCCAAAGTATTTGTGCATAACAACTATCGGCGGATATGTATTCGGCTTCGGCCACACTATTTTGCTTCTTTGATGACCATGAAACAAGTGATCTTCCCAACAATTGACATGTGCCCGAGGTGCTCTTCCTTTCAACCTTGCATCCCGCATAATCCGAGTCAGAATAACCAACTAGCTCAAACTTAGCTCCTTTGGGATACCACAAACCAACATTTGGTGTATGCTTCAAGTACCTCAATATTCTCTTTGTAGCCTTCAAATGACTTTCTCTTGGTGAGGCTTGAAATCTTGCACACATGCATACACTAAACATGACATCCGGCCTTGATGCGGTCACATAGAGTAGGCTTCCAATCATAGACCGATATACCTTTTGATCCACCATATTTCCACTTGCATCACTATCCAAGTTGCCATTGGTTCCCATTGGTGTGCTAATGACTTTACTATCACTCATGCCAAATTTCTTGATCATGTCCTTGATATACTTGCCTTGACTCACAAATGTACCATTCTTCAACTGCTTGATTTGAAGACCAAGGAAGTAACTCAACTCTCCAATCATGGACATCTCAAACTCATTAGCCATCATCTTTCCAAACTCATCACAAAAGTCTTGATTGGTTGATCCAAATATGATGTCATCAACATAGATTTGCAATACAAATAGATCTTTTCCAATCTTCTTGATGAAAAGAGTGGTGTCAACCTTGCCCATCATGAACCCTTTAGGGAGTAGGAAGTCCCTCAATCTCTGATACCATGCTCTAGGTGCTTGCTTCAAGCCATACAATGCCTTCTTCAACTTGTACACATGGTTGGGCTTCTTGTCATCTTCAAAACCGGGAGGTTGCTCAACATATACTTCTTCATTGATGTAACCATTGAGAACTGCACTCTTAACATCCATTTGATAGAGCTTAATGTTGTGGGCACAAGCATAGGCTAGCAAGATTCTAATTGCTTCCAACCTAGCAACTGGGGCATATGTTTCTCCAAAGTCAAGACCTTCAACTTGTGTATAGCCTTGTGCTACCAATCTTGCTTTGTTCCTTACTACTATGCCATCTTGATCTTGCTTGTTTCTAAAGACCCATTTGGTTCTAATCACATTATGTACCTTTGGTCTCTCTACTAATTCCCATACTTGATTTCTTGTGAAATTATTCAATTCTTCATGCATAGCATTCACCCAATCAACATCCTTCAATGCTTCATCTATCTTCTTTGGTTCAATAGATGACACAAAAGAGAAATGCTCACAAAAGGATGCCAATCTTGATCTTGTTTGCACACCTCTTGAAATATCACCAATGATAGTGTCCAATGGATGATCCCTTGCAATATTGGTTGGTTGGAGCATTGGAACTTGATTGCTTGCACTTGCTTGATCATTGGGTTGAGATGATGTACTAGCCACTTGATCTTGTTCATTGTCATGAGAGCCACTTGTACTAGCTTGATTTGTATCATCTTGCACATTTGAGTTGGAGAGCACTTGCACTTCATCATCTTCATCATCATTCACTTGCCTAGGCCTTAATTCACCAACATCCATGTTCTTCATGGCATTTGAAAGTTGAATGCCTCTAACATCTTCCAAGTTCTCATTCTCTACTTGTGAACCCTTGGTTTCATCAAATTCAACATCATGAACTTCCTCAAGAGTACCACTATCCAAATTCTAAACTCTATATGCTTTGCTTGTAGTGGAATAACCAAGTAGGAATCCTTCATCACATTTATTGTCAAACTTGCCCAATCTAGTGCCTTTCTTCAAGATATAGCATTTGCAACCAAAGACCCAAAAATATGCAATGTTGGGCTTTCTACCATTCAAGAGCTCATATGGTGTCTTCTCTTTTAATCGGTGACAATAGAGGCGGTTGCTACAATAGCAAGCCGTGTTGATAGCTTCGGCCCAAAATGATTGACTCACATTGTACTCACTAAGCATAGACCTTGCCATATCAATGAGTGTTCTATTCTTCCTCTCAACAAGGCCATTTGATTGTGGAGTGTACTTGGCCGAGAATTGATGTCTAATTCCAAATTTATCACACAACTCATCAATTCTCGTGTTCTTGAACTCACTACCATTGTCACTTCTAACTCTCTTAATGGTTGTTTCAAACTCATTGTGAATGCCTTTAACAAATGATTTGAATGTTGCAAACACATCACTTTTGTCCACTAGAAAGAATACCCATGTGTATCTAGTGTAATCATCTACTATTACAAAGCCATATTTGTTACCACCAATGCTAGTGTATTGTGTTGGCCCAAACAAATCTATGTGCAATAACTCAAATGCTTTACTAGTGCTCATCATTCTTTTCTTAGGATGGGTGTTTCCAACTTATTTTCTGGCTTGACAAGAGCTACAAAGCTTATCCTTCTCAAACACAACATCTTTCAAGCCTCTAACCAAGTCATGCTTAACCAATCTATTCAATTGTTTCATTCCAACATGACCAAGCCTTCTATGCCATAACCAACCCATGCTAGACTTAGTGAACAAGCATGTAGATAATCTAGCTTCACTAGCATTGAAATCAACCAAGTATAGATTCTCATATCTAAAGCCTTTGAAGATCAAGTTAGAGCCATCTACACTTATGATCTCTACATCATCTACCCCAAATATGCATTTGAATCCAAGATCACACAATTGAGCCACGGATAGCAAATTAAAATTCAAGCTCTCTACTAGCAACACATTGGAAATGCTCATGTCATTGGATATTGCAATCTTACCAAGCCCTTTGACCTTGCCTTTGCCATTGTCACCAAATGTGATACTATCATAACCATCATTGACATTGGTGTTGATTGAGTTGAACATTCTTGCATCACTGGTCATGTGTTGAGTGCACCCACTATCAAGAACCCAATGCCTTCCTCCGGCTTTGTAATTGACCTACAAAAGAAGATCAATTATTTTTAGGTACCCAAACTTGCTTGGGTCCTTGAAGGTTAGTCACTAAGCTCTTTGGTACACAAATGGCTTTCTTCTTTGAGCCCATCCGTGGTTTACCAATGAACTTAGCCTTCACATCATTTGTACCCTTGGTAAGCACATAGAAAGAATCAAGATTAATGGAGGATACATTAGCATTTTTGCTCTTGTTTTGGCATTCATGCTCTACATGACCAACTTGCTTGCAACTAGTGCAAAACCGACCATTGTTCTTCACAAAACTAGTCTTGTGAGGAGCAAAGGCCACCTTGCCTTTCTTGGGGGTATAGCCCAATCCCTCTTTATAGAGAGAAGCACTTTGGCTACCCAAGCACATAAGCAAGCGGTCCTCACCACCATAGGCCTTAGCCAAAGTGTGAGTGAGCTTGTTGACCTCCTTGAGATTCTCATTCTCAACCATTAATGAGGCATCACAAGTGAAACCATCACTACTAGATGAGGTGGAAATAGAAGTACTACAAGAAGGGTTAGTGGGAGCAATAATGATAGGCATGGATAATGATTCATCAATTATATCACAAGTTAAACCTACATTGCAAGTTTCAACATGCTTCTTTTTATTTTGCTCATCAAGCAAAGAAGAATGAGCTTTTTCAAGCTTCTTGTGAGCCTTGCCAAGCTTCTTAAGGGCTTCCTCTTGCCTCTCATGAGATGCATTGAGCTCATCAAAGGCTTGCTTAAGGGCTTTAATTTCCTTACGCAAGCTTTTGCATTCTCTTCTCTTAATGTCAAAGTGTTCTCTAGCATCTTCTAGCATGTCAAATAATTCATCTTTAGTAGGTTCATCATTATCACTATCACTATCATTCTCATTTTCATGTTCGTTTTCATCATCATGTTCTTCATCACTTTCATCATCACAAGATTGTACCTTAGTGGCCTTAGCCATGAAGCATGATGAAGATTCGAAGAGAGAAGGCTTCTTATTTATAGCAATGCTTGCAAGTACCTTCTTCTTGGTGGTCTTGTGATCATCACTATCATCATCATCACTTGAGGAAGCATCACTATCCCAAGTGACCACATATGAACCACCCTTCTTCTTCTTGAAGGTCATCTTGTCCTTCTCTTTCTTTTCCTTCTTGTCCTTCTTCTTGTTCTTCTTCTTGTCATCATCATTGTCGCTATTGTATGGACATTGAGCAACAAGATGATCTTTGCTTCCACACTTGAAGCACCTTCTTGACTCTTCTTTGTTCTTGGATGAAGACTTCTTTCTTCTATCACGGTAGCCCTTCTTCACCATGAACTTGCCAAATCTCTTGACAAAGAGAGCCATCTTCTCATCATCATCATCATCCCCTGAATCATCTTCTTCACTAGATGTTTCTTGCTTAGCTTTGCCCTTGGATGATGTGGCCTTAAATGCCATGCTCTTCTTCTTATCATCCTTCTTCTCATCTTTCTTCTCCCTCTTTTCTTCCTTCTCATCATCATCTCTATAAGCATCATCGGTCATGATATCTCCCAAGATTTGATTTGGTGTCATTGTATCCAAACTGGACCTCACTAGAATAGTGACCAATGTACCAAATCTTGAGGGTAAGCATCTCAAGAACTTATTTGAGAATTCCTTGTCCTCTATCTTCTCACCAAGTGCCTTGAGATCATTTACAGTCACTTCCATCTGATGGAACATGTCCGGCACACTCTCATCTTCCTTCATCTTGAAACTAGCAAATTTATCCTTGAGAATGTATGCCTTTGCACCGTTGATTGCCTTGGTGCCCTCAAATTATTCTTCCAATTTCTTCCATGCTTCATGAGCTCTCTCAATGTTCTTGATTTGCTCAAATGTTCTCTCATCCAAAGCATCATGGATGGCACTAAGAGCAATGTCATTGTTTTGGAGTAGCAATTCTTCAGCGGCGGTGGGAGCCTCTTCATCTTCTATCTCAATTTTTGTTTCTACCACCTTCCAAATCTTCCTATTGATTGACTTGATATATATTGTCATCTTAGCATTCCAATAGGGATAATTTGAGCCATCAAATTGGGGTGGCTTCTTGGTGTTGTTGATTTGAGCCATTTTAACACCGAAGGTTGTTAAGCCTCAAATAACGGTGACCTCGACTCTGATACCACTTGAAAGGTCCTAATGGCTAGAGGGGGGGTGAATAGCCTAATAAAATTTCTACAACAACACTTAACCAAATGGTTAGACAATTATGAGGCGAAGCAAGTGTTGCACTAGCCTACTCAAAATGCAAGCCACCTACCACAATTCTAGCTTAGATAGTATCTATTCACACAATAGCTATGACACAATCCTATATTAGTGTGCTCTCAAAGGCTAACTAAAGAGCCACACCAACCAACCAACCAAGCTCTCACAACTAGCTACACTAAAGAGCTTGACAACTAGTTTGCGGTAATGTAAAGAGAGTGATCAAGAAAGTTATACCGCCGTGTAGATGATGGAACCAATCAATCACAAGAGTGAATAACAATGAAGACCAATCACCTCGGAATCAAAGGATGAACACAATGATTTTTTACCGAGGTTCACTTGCTTGCCGGCAAGCTACTCCTCGTTGTGGCGATTCACTCACTTAGAGGTTCACGCGCTAATTGGCTTTACACGCCAAACCCTCAATAGGGTGCCACACAACCAACACAAGATGAGGATCACACAAGCCACGAGCAATCCACTAGAGTACCTTTTGGCGCTCCGCCGGGGAAAGGTCAAGAACCCCTCACAATCACCACGATCGGAGCCAGAGACAATCACCACCCTCCGCTCGATGATCCTCGCTGCTCCAAGCCGTCTAGGTGGTGGCAACCATCAAGAGTAACAAGCAAATCCCGCAGTGAAACACGAACACCAAGTGCCTCCAGATGCAAACACTCAAGCAATGCACTTGGATTCTCTCCCAATCTCACAAAGATGTTTAATCTATGATGGAAATGAGTGGGAGGGCTTTGGCTAAGCTCACAAGGTTGCCATGTCAATGCAAATGGCCAAGAGAGTGAGCTTGAGCCGGCCATGGGTCTTAAATAGAAGCCCCCACGAAATAGAGCCGTTGTACCCCTTCACTGGGTACAGCGCGGGGTGACCGGATGCTCCGGTTGGATTGACCGGACGCTGGCCCTCAGCGTCCGGTCACGTGATTCACGCCACGCGTCCCCTGCTTCAAATACTGTTCATCAGATTTCAACGGTCGTCTGCTAACCGGATGCGTCAATTAGAAAGTGACCGGACGCTGGACCTCAGCGTCCGGTCGTTTCCAGTAAGGTTCCAAACGCGATTTTTCTCGACCGGACGCGTCCGGTCATGCCTGACCGGACTCACCCAGCGTCCGGTCGCTCAACGTCTCTTCTGTACGCCTCATGTCAGCGTACGTCAGCACTGATCGGACGCGCCCTGCTAGCGTCCGATCGAGGAGCGACCCAGCGTCCGGTCGCTTGACTGACGCCAGCGTCTTCGCTGTTACACCTGACCGGACATGCCGGTCCAACCGAGGCCAGCGTCCGGTCACACCCAGTGACCTCTGTCTTTTCTGTCTAGGGCACCGGTGGCACCGTCGGACTGTCCGCACTCTACGGTGGAGTTCCTTACCCTTGCTCCCAAACTTCACCACCCTTGATCAAATGTGCCAACCACCAAGTGTATCACCTTGTGCACATGTGTTAGCGTATTTTCACAAACATTTTTAAGGATGTTACCACTCCACTAGATCCTAAATGCATATGCAATGAGTTAGAGCATCTAGTGGCACTTTGATAACCGTATTTCAATACGAGTTTCACCCCTTTTAATAGTACGGCTATCGATCCTAAATGTGAGCACACTCACTAAGTGTCTTGATCATCAAAACAAAATGGCTCCTACAATATATACCTTTGTCTTGAGCCTTTTATTTTTCTCTTTCTTCTTTTCCAAGTTCGAGCACTTGATCATCACCATGGCATCACCATCATCATGTTATGATCTTCATTTGCTTCACCACTTGGAGTATGCTACCTATATCATGATCACTTGATAAACTAGGTTAGCACTTAGGGTTTCATCAATTCACCAAAACCAAACTAGAGCTTTCAGAGGGGTAACCTCTCATCAATCCCTCTTGTTCGTGCCTCCGCCCTCACGTCCCCTCTCCAGTCGCACCCACCCCGCTTTGATTGTGGCTCAGCCGAGCCTCAATTTTTGGAGCTTCGCCCCGCCACAGCACCGTTAAGACCCGTCACCGCCCGCGCCATGGCCAGCCTCCACCACTTCACCCCGCGCAAATTCCTCTGTACAACTAGCATTGCCTTGACTCCCTCTCCACCTTGTGAGCCTTAGTCGAACCGCTACCGCCTCACCTTCATTGCTGACACGACCGTGCCGCTGCGGTGCACCGCCGCACGGCTCGGGCGCACGTGGCCAGCCTTCCTCCATCATCTTCCACCCGAACTGTCACCTCGGCCTAGTCCATGGTAGCCTCCTAACGCTCACGCACTAATTAATTAGGCATGTAGCTACCCCAACCCACCGAAACAGTGGCGCCACCGTTGTGGATGGCCGTGCGCCACTGTAGCCTTCTCTAACCAGTCGTGTCACCCTGCATCACCGCTTAGCGTAGCCACTCGGGTCAGAGATGGTGATTGACCCATTAGGTGGGACCACGTAGGCGCTCAGTGCCGCCGCTCGCCGCGCCATCGTGCACTGAGTCGCCAGGGGTGCGTGCGGGTGAATTAGGGAAAGACCAGGGGTTAAGTGAGAAGTTATGAGAGAGGGGGAAATAGTGTTAGTATTTAGTTGTAATTTAAGGGAAGTGTGAGGTCTATTTTGCATAAACGTCAGCGCGCGCAGGGTTTCCCCGTCGCGGACCGTCTTCGTGTGGGCCGACGCCGCGTGGACCACACCGCGGGCCGCCGCGCGCTCGCGCGCACCATGCGTCGCGTGGGAGAATTTGTTTTTCTTTTTCATAAGAAATTACAAATAGTTTTCTAATATAATTTTTGAGCTAATCTTTGGTAAATCATATAAAATCATGTAGGTGTCCAAAAATTATGAAATAAATTTTGTTAAGTTCCTAAAATTGTGCTCTATCTGTTAGTGTACTTAGTTCATATATATACATGTTGATACCAGGAGCTATTAAATCACTTGAAAATGTTTAATATTGTTAGAAGAATTATTGTAGGAATTTTTGCGGTAAATTGGTGATAGCTTTAGCCCTAAAAATTTTATAGCAGCATCGTGATATTATTATGTGCTCACTGTAATTTTTGTAGCATTAGAATAGACTAAACATAAGGGTAGTAAAATGCTCTTTGTTTCAAATATACATTAAATCATTAGTAGAAATAAAGATATATCCTTCCTTTCTAAAGCTAGGTGTTCGTTAGTTGAACCCAACACTTTGCTTGGTAGAGATGATAGTTAGCTTAGTGTCTTAGTCATTACAGCTAGCGTAGTAGCTTAGTATGCGTATTCTTATTTTAAGAGTTGATATTGTATAAATGCTAAGTGTTGCATCGTCATGGCATGCATGTAGAGAACAAGTTGGTGGAGTTCGTGACCACCGGAGAGCAGGAGTACGAGGAGGTGATTAAGGAGTACAAGGAGGAGGTTCTTGTACAGGAGGAAGCCTCGGAGCCACCGGCGACTGACTTAGCTGACACCCCACCTACCCAAGGCAAGCCCCAGTGCATAACCCTTATTTTGAATAATCACTAGATATATATATATATATGTGTGTGTGTGTGTGTGTGATGTGCATTTACGTTATAGGATTTATATTGAAACTACATACATAGATAAACCTACCTATGAGTCCTACTAGCATAGGTCGAATAGCTGCTATGCTTAGGCTATCAATAGCGTGAGTAACCTACCGTTACTCACAACAGGTGATTATTATTATTACTCTCATGATAAAATGGTGAAAGAAAATGGAGACCAAGCAGGGATATGGTACGGGTATTGGTGGGTGCAATAGGTTGTGTCCCGCGACCAACGGGGCATAGCTTGGTTACACTATTTTTCCTGTCCATGTCGGTAAAGGACCGTCCATCGCTGTGGATGGTAGTCAGGTCACAGACTTATTATTCTAAGCACATACTTGCTTATGGGAGTGGGAAGGCTCGTTGCTCTCTTGTCGTGGGTTCTAGCTCTTTCTGGACCGACTGATTGGAGGCGGAAATGGTGGAGGTCTAAGCACCACACTGAGTCCGAGACTCAAGAGTGGAGGCTTGGAGTCCAAGTTTGGACGGGGACTTGGACCCCTTGACAGGAGAGTGGTGGGTTGGTCTTGCTTGTGCCTGGGGTACAAGCAGAGCATATGTTTCTAGGTACCCAGCTAGGATACATTGGTTTACGAATCGCCGTGTGATACGGTATGACTTAGCTATGGTCTAGCACCGTAGTAAGAACTGGAAGATGAAAGGGGATGAATGGATCTGATTGCTCAACTCTTGCTTGAAAGTAGAACATGTGCTTACATAGAACGGTTAGCTAATGAACTAATCATGACTGCTAATAAAACACATACATAAGGATTCACTAGTAGTAATGCTTTTCACAAAAAAGAAACCCAGCAAACCATGAAGCTTATCATATCCTTTGGAGTCAGAAAATTATTCCCACTAGTCGGGTAAGTCTTGCGAGTACATTGTGTACTCAGGGTTTATTTACTCCTGTTGCAGGTGCAACTTGAGGAGTGGTTGTTGTGTGGAGGATTCTTCTAGTGGGCACAGATGGATCCTTGTATCTTATCGTTAGATATTTATTTTAATTCCGCTGTTTAAATTCCGTACTCTAAACTTGGTATTGTAATAATGTATTTCCGAGAACTCTTGTTGTATGAAATGGACTAAGTATTGTAAACTCGTTCTCATTGTTGGATTCTGAATGAAAAACGTGGATCGTTCGAGTTCTCCCTTGGGGTGTGCTCGGTGGAACTGTCCGATGTAGCCAACTTTCGGGGTGCTTGATATCTAGCGGAAGACGAGCGCCTCCGAAGGTGTGTTATTTCAGACGGTTCTGCCACACGTTCGTCAGGACGTCCGGGTGCTAGCAAGCCCTTAAACAAAACGGTAATACCTGGCCATTTTTGTATGGAACAACCACTCGCTGTGCCATGCTACGAGGACTACCAAGTTTCTACGTATATGTTTGTGACATAATCCAATATTGTGCCGGCGCCATCGCTGTGTGGGTCTTGTGAGTTTTGAGTCCGTGTTGATGTCCACAGACGGTGGTCCATATATAAACCATGCACTATGCACCGGATAATCATGAGATGGCACCATAAGGACAACCGCCTCTGTTAATGCTTGATTAACAGAGGCAATCGAGTTAAGACAACCACCTCTGTTAATTGATTAACCGAGGCGGATGGCTTTACGTGTCCGCCTCGGTTAATGTTAGATTAACCGGGGCGGACGGCTAAAGGTGACTGTCTAGGTTAATCAATTAACGGAGGCGGCTACCTTAATGCGACCGCCTCCGTTAATCTTTAACCAAGACGGTCGCTCGACCGGCGGCCCTGCCACCGATTAAGGGAAGCGGCCGCCCAGCGTGATCGCCTTGGTTAATAAAAGGGCACCGTCTAGCAGAATCTTCTGTATAGTAGTGGAAGGCAGAGTTGTCAGCGATGGAAGCATGACACGCAGGGGATAAGACGACACGCAGGGGATGACACAACACACGCATGGACACAAACCCTACCCTTATAAGCATCTTCAAAGACTACGAGAACGTCACCTACTATTGAAAGCACAACGTTGTTAAATGTTATTGTAACCACTAGGCTACATGATCTTTCGCGGTGCATTTTGCTCTACTATAAACTATTTTGATAAATATTACTAGTTAAAACTAGAATACTTTGAGGCTACATGACCTTTGGCAGTGCATTTTGCTCTAATATAAACTAGTTTTAAATATTACTTGTTAAAATTAGAATAGTTTGACTCGTACAAATCTGCCTAGTATATATTACCTATATATGAGACTGGATGAAGTATGTTACTCTAGGCAGACGTAGCATATTTTATTCTCACGCTGACACGCGCAACTAATTAAGATACATAGATCCGAAATCGAGCCCGTACGACGTCGACATCCAACTATCCAAGACAGGAGCATACTCCGTATATCAGTGCTTGTGCTTTGGCTTCTTGACGATCATGACGGTGCAGTGCGCGTGGTGCGTGCAGTAGTCGCTCACGCTCCCGAGGACAGCCCTGCATACACGAGTTTAACGTAAATCATAATTTCATGAAAATATATGAGCTGATAACGGGCAAAGCATGGGTGATGATCGACAAATCCAAGCTACAAAATATATGTCAGATTGGATCAAATTCAAGCATGGGTGATGAGCGTCAAAGAGATGATGGATGGACCTCTTCCACTTGCTGTAGCCATGGCAGCCGACGACGAGGATCTCGGCGTGGTGCCGATCAACCGCGTCGAAGATCACGCTCCTGGCTTCCCCCTCGATCGCTTCGTAGCTGACGTCGATCACCTGCGCCCACCCATGGAGCTCGAGATCATCAGCTAGGTTGTCGTCGTTTCATGCATGCATCTGTGCTGATTGGCAATCCATCGAGGATGCCATCGTGCGGCGTGTTCTTCTTGGGTAAGCTTTTGCAAAGCATAATTAAATTACCTCGGTGCAGAGCTTCTTGGCCTTGTCCATGACCCTGGCGACGGTGCGCTTGAGGTCGGCCTCCACCGTGGGCAGCAGGTCGGGGGAGCCCACGCCGGCGATGCCGATGACGGAAGCCGCGGGGGGCTTGGAGGTCAGCACCACGAGGTGGTACTGCTGCTGCGGCTGCCCCGCCGCGAAGAAGTGCTGCAGCGTCCACTCCAGCACCATCACCGGCTTCCCTGATGACGATGATGAGACTCCTGCCCCTGCTGCCGCCTCCGCCGCCATGTCTTCAGTTTGCTCGGTAGGTCGTTGGTCGATACGCCGCCGGTGACGGAACGAGGGCAGGGACGATGGCAGATGGTGATTGATGGACAAAACAGGGGGAACAAAGTGAGGAGGATGGCTATTTGTGTAACCAACTTAACTGCCCGCGCCCTCCAAGCAGCTGGGTCTAGCGGCCGGGAGGAGACTCCGGAGCGCGGGAAACGCTTGGATGTCCACGTTCGTATACAAAAACCTCCTATTGGAGGTTCAACTATTTTTTACAAGAGTTTGTTTATACTTGCCTGTAATTAGCAAGAGACATTATCTTGTAGTGCTTTGAGAGGGATAACATACGGGAACAGCCAAATTAGCAAACTAATTACCAATAAGAATTCAATAATGCTTGTTGTAGGGCGGCCGTCAGACCAAACACGGACCCCTTCGTGCTCGCTCCGCGCGTCCCCCCCCCGCCCGTGTCGTTGCTCGCTCCGCGTGTCCCACGCGCCCAGCGCTCCGCTCGCCCCCGTCCGCGTGCATTTGCTCCAGCTGTCGCGGCCGTCTCGCAGAGCCGCCTTCACCATCAGTTCGCCGCGCCGCCTGAGTCATGTTGCGCTAAAAAAGCGTGTTGCAAATGTATGTTCCAAGTGTTTCAGAGGTATATTTCAAGTGTTTCACATGGATGTTGCAAAGGTAGATCCAGATGTTGCACATGTTGCAATGGCTCTACATGTATGTTGCAAAGTTTGTCCAAAATATTTCATCTATCTGCAAGTGTTATAACTGGATTTTGCATATGTTGCAATGGCTATGTTGCAAGTGTATGTTTCAAATGTTTTATCTGTTTTTAAACGTATGTTGCAATTGTTTCATCTGAGTGTTGCAAAAATAGATCTGAATGTAGGGTGGTCGAGCGAGGAAGAGAGAGCTAGCACGAGAGCCATGGCTGTGTCGGATGGTAAGCTGGCGGCAGCGCTCCATTGGACGGACACGCAGGGTCTTTTTTTTCGAGAAAGTGCTTAGCACGTGTTTCATTAAGAAGAAGTTCAGATACATACATGTCCAACATCACATCGCGGCGAGATACCATTATTAATGGGGTTGAACACAAACAAAAGTTATCGCATGACGGTGGAACGCATGCTGGTTTGATTAACTAAAAAAAAAAAAACTAATTGTGCGACCAAAGAGCTAGGACAGCGGTGTCCGCTGGGCCTGATCAATCCGACACGAGCAGCACCCTGCCCTTGTGCTCTCCAGCCTTCGGGAACAGCACACGCATGGCGGCGCGCTTGGAAGACAGCAGTTCCGCGTACGTCTCATGGGACCTCATCGCGATGGTAGGATCCGGCGTCATATGCGGCGCATTGTCAGGTCGACGCTGCCACTTGTTCACGAGAACTCGATTGGCCTGATTCTCAGGCTTGGGGTCACGGAATGCTGATTTCGCAGCGAGCCGGTCACTGCGCCTTGGCACCAGATCGCAGTCATTGCGACGCGAGACGCGCAGGCACGGAGCACAAGTGATGAGTGGTTCCTGGAGTGCCAGCCTGAGTGACTGGATGAACTCCGACAAAGTTTCAGCATTAGCCGTAGGCTGTCCGACAAGAGCCGTGGGTGGCTGGATGCGTGGGCTTGCGCCTGCTGGCGATCAACGAAGATGGATCGCGGACTCGCAGGGTCACGTGTGCGCTGTCGTACGCGGCTCTGCTGTGGGTCCTCATCGCGCCGCTCCTAAATGGCTAAATCAACGGCATGCTCGCCTACGCCATCGCCATTCGCGGACTACTTTGGGCTCAGACCAGCACGGGCGAGGGAGCTTAGTCGGGTGCGGGCACGGGAGCTCCGTTCGAACAGACGCCGCGTCCGGAGCGGGGATGGGAGCGGGCCTGGGTGCTGTATCAGGTGTGGGTGCTGCGTCGGGTGCAGGCGCTGGAACCTGGAGCCGCGTTCGGACAGACGCCGCGTCCGGACGTCCGGCACTAGTTTCGCCCATAAGAATTTCACCAACTTATCTGTACACAAAAACAGTCCATCGACGTCAATACTTCGGAAAAGTGCTGTTCAAACTTAAACACAAGAACAAACATGTCCATGGACCATGGCATCGCTGTGTAATCAAGTTTGGAGCATGTATCAGACTGATGAATTCATCACGTGCATCACCCTATCATCTGATTGTAGATATACCATACCATTTGCTCCGCCTAAAATGTACATACACTTCCACATGGCTCACAGAAAAGAAGTTGCAATCACATATACTTCAACGTATTAATTAGTACATTGTTTTGAGGTTTGGAGAACAATCAATTATTTGTAATTCTGAATCCCCATGTAGAAGGACTGCATCGGATACTACTTGTAGAAGCAACCGAAGGTGTGATGGTTGATGATCCAATTATTCACAAACGGACGCATACACAACTTTAGTGATCTGTCAAACTGGAGCATTGATCAGTGCTTGTGCTGCTTGGGCTTCTTTACTATCATCACGGTGCAGTGCGCGTGATGGGCGCAGTAGTCGCTCACACTTCCAAGAACAGCCCTGAGGGAGGTTGAGGAAAGTCAATAATACGAAAGTGAACGAGAACAAGAAGACACTTGAACAAGTAGATCCTTCGAAAAAAGACACTTGAAGTAGACGAGGAAAGGGATGTAGAGTCCAAGTGTAAAGCAATGGCCATTGTAGACTGTAGTAAATTGTTCCCTAGAACGCAGACACAGATTGAAAAAGATATGTGTATAGAAGACAGGTCGAAACGAGTGTACAGATGCTTTGAAATAGTTACTTCTTTTGTTCCAGTACTAGGAGGTATTTGTGAGGTACTATGTTCTAGATTATCAGATTTCAAGGATTAGGCTCCTTCATTCTTGGTTAATGCGAAATCATACACACAAAATAATTCTTGTTTAGGCTAGTTCATTGGTCATGGAACATACTAGAGTTTTGGTGCCAAAAAGTTCTGGAAACATTACTCTCTGATACTGTATTCTGTTTTGCCGCATAGATGCAAAGCTAAAGCTACAAACCATGTCAAAGGCAAATAGACTAAAGGTAGTACTGTAGCACATGAAAAGAACATCACTAAACTCACACTATCGATGTGAAAGCAATTTCAAGGAGATGAGCATGTGAAATTACGGTTTTCATTCATCTTAAATTAGCTTTTCGTTAGTGGTAATCCTTGCAGTAAGTGACGAGTGAAGATGGCGACAAAACTCTGTATAGTTGGGAAACAGGGGAGACGAGAAGAGAACAGAGACACAGTGAGATGGCACAGACCTTTTGATGGCTCCGTAGCCATGGCTGCCGACGACGAGCATCTCGGCGTGGTGCCTCTCGACCGCCTCGCAGAGGACGTTCCTAGCGTCCCCCTCCACCGCCTCAAACACAGCGTCGCTCACCTGCAGCACACCACACCCGTCCGCGCACAACATAGAAGATGAGGTTGGGGATAAAAACAAGCTGATCTCTTGCTTTTTTTTTTTTTGCTTTAATTCGTGTTAAGTATTATCTTCACTGCAGGTAGCTGGGGGGGATTCGATTGTTGATGATGTACCTGTGCGCAGAGGGCTTTGGCTTTGTCGATGACGCGCAGGGCGGTCTTCTTGAGGTCCGCCTCCACGTACGGCAGCACATCCGCGGCGCCTGAATGAACCGATCGATGGAATCAGAGAGGTCGGAAGCCACATCTAGTGTGTGTAGCTCCGAATGTAATCCGAACATGGATAATGGATTGGATAGAGATGGAGATCCGCGCGCGTACCTGGGCCGGCGAGGCCGACGGCGGAGGCGGCGGATGGCTTGGCGGTGACGACGACGAGGCGGTACTGCTGCGGCTGTCCGGGCGGGAAGAAGTGCCGCAGCGCCCACTGCAGCGCGTAGAAGCTGTGGTCGCTGTCGTCGACCCCGGCCACCATCGTCATCTTCCCCGGCGGCGGCGCTTCCGTCCCCGCAGGCGCAGACGCTGCTTCCTCCGCCATGGCTAGCAGCTACCTCTGGGTGACTGTCTCCTCTCCTGCTTGTCCTCCTCGCTCCTCGCCTCGATGGATCCCTCTCCCAAGGTTGGACACTTGGACTTGGACAGCTCGCTCGCTTTCCTGGGTTCCTTCCTTGTACAGCACGCACAGTCACTCGCGGCGACCTCTGCTAGTCTTGTGCTCCCACACGGGATAGCACTACTGCTTGCCTACCTGGCACTTGGCAGTGGCAGGCAGCTGATAGATCCTCCACTGTCTACTCCACCGGTTAGCACGCACCACCCTCTGTCAGGTGGGGACCAGGGGCGGGTCCCGCATTCTAATAATGCAGAACACGTTCGGCTGGTCATATCCTTTCAGCTTGTTTGAGCTTATTTTTTCTTACCAAACACTATTAAATCTTCTGTCAGGTGGGAAAGGGGCGGGTCCTATTAAATTGTCTGAAAACCAGTCGACTATTAAATCGTCAAACAGTGAGCCTGAGCCAGCCGAACGCGGTGGAGGAAGTGGAATTCCGCGGCCGGGTGATTCATCTAGCTCCCGCCTCCCGCGGCTGTTTCTGTTTCGTAACCGGCGGGCGCCGGGCGGTCACACCAGATAGGTGTTTCGCCTCACTGTTGCCAATCCAAGGTGTTTTGCTCATGGTCAGTCTGCGTGCCTTTCCGGAATCGTCGTCTCGGGTAGTAGTCGGATCCGGTGCTTTCCTGTCTCCCAACTCTTGCTTCTTGGATTGTTGTCACAAAACACACACACACACAAAAAAAAACCTCTTGCTTGGACCAACTGGGCCTTGGTTCTCATAATACTGCATCCTGGAGAGGAATAGTACCAGGGCCCACAATTAAGTAGCCTGCTGTGAAGAGTTGGGTGCCCAAACTGGATGAACAGCGCACGTGAAGCCCACGCTCACTTTCGCTCCGCGGTCCTCGTGTACCCCCTCCTCTTCTACGGCACTAAATCTGGCCCACCTACCATGTTCTCAGTGTTTTCTTTCTCTATATATAGCATACTCCTACTATCCTAAATTATAATGAATCCAGTTTTGTCATAAGTCAAACCATAGTAACTTTAACCAAATTTGTAGAATAGAATATTAACATCTACAGCATCAAAAAGGTATATTATAAAAATAATATTCTATAATGTATCCAATTAAGCTAATTTCAAGTTCTATGTATTTCTTCTTTTCTATAAACTTAGTCAAAGTTATTATAGTTAGACTTAGTACAAAACTATATTCCTTATATTGACGGAGTAGGATCTGTTTAGTTGCGGCCCTAAAAAGAGAGTTGTCTGGCCAGACAACCAAATTTAGATGTCTTGGATTGCTGCCTAGACCAAGCATCGTTCCCAGGGTGTCAACCAAAATGTGAAATCAAAAATGGCTAAAGTTTTTTTCTGACCGTTTCCAAATGTTTTCATCCCTATACTCAAGTAATCATCGGTTAAACTTAGTTGAAACAAGAAAATCAACTGAGCAACCAATTCTAAAATGGAATGGACATCCATGAGACACAAAGAAATGCATCAGTGCAATCTCTTGAGGACGACCAGCGTGGATGACAAGTTTCTTCTAATTAGTCATCGGATTTCCCCAAATATGTCGAGTGCTAGAGCCAGTGCATCCCCTAAACAAGGCCTACAAGAAGTTTAAGTTTTCTTTTTTTGTTGACATTTGTTAAAGACAATTTCACTTCTTTTTGACATTTGACAATCTCGTTTCTTGTAAGCCAAAGTACATAGGTCCTTGTACTTGCCTATATATATAGATAAAATAATTAGCATAAGAAGTAGTGCAATTAGCACATGTTTATAGATACCAGCTTAATCCATCCAGTGCTCGAGATGTAGTGGTTGGCATTATCATTTGCACATGTTCACTCTATATAATGTAATTTGGCATTTCACATTGCATAGGTCATAGGTTGTTGTCAATCAGTTTTTTGTTGCGCTAATGCTCCATCACGGGCATTCGTCCCGTGTCGGTCAGTCCAGACGCGGCTAGCTAGGCTGCGGACCAGCCCACAGGCCTGCTCCCCCACATCAGCATACACGGTTTCTTCAGAAAAATAAAAAATAAAAGAGTGCGACATCTTATCTTCCCATTCGCATCAACTCCACCGTACTGCCCGCTCTTTGGTCACGTACGCACGAGCAATGCTAACGCCGCCCGCGTCCACACGAGCGTCGCTGCCGTCCGCATATGTACGAGCGTCGAGCGCCACCGCTAGCTGTGTACGTACGAGCTCCACTGGCCGCGCTGCGCCACCCACCCCGTGGTGAGGGAGACCGCTGCCACCCCCACCACGGGGGGCGGATGGATCAGCGGCCAAGAAAACCTCCGCCTTCGCCTTCCCAGCTCGCTTCGGTCGGGTGTGGAGCTCGTCCTCGTGCAGCTCACGGCAGCTCAGGCAGAGCCCGCCCACGCACATCTCGCGCCTGCCTACCCAATTCACCGTGGCTGGGGCGAATTCGCCCGCGTAAATCCCGCGACGTCCAAGATAGAACTCCACATGCCAACGAGGATCCACTCTCCCAGGCAGCAAGGAGATGTTGTACTGAAACTACATGTTGCAATTGTCTGTTTTAATTGTTTCAAATGTTTCAGTGATATGTTGCAAGTGTTTTATATCGATGTTGCAAAAGTAGATCGGGATGTTGCATATATTGCAATGGTGTTTTTATGTGTATGTCCAAAATGTTTCATTTGTTTTAGACGTATGTTGCAAGTGTTTCATCTGGATGTTGCATATACATACATGTTACAAGCGTATGTTTCAAGTGTTTTAAGTGTTTCATACGTATGTTGCAAGTGTTTTATCTGAATGTTGCATAGGTTTTGCAATGGCTACAAGCGTGTTTTCCTGGTGTTTCATACATACATTGCAAGTATTTCAACTGTTTTCGGACGTATGTTGCAAAGCATTTTCATCTAGATGTTGCAAAACTAGATCTGGCGTTGCACATATGTTGCAATGGGACCCACTGCAGCCGCCGCCTGTTGTAGCTGCTAGGCCCACGTGCATGCGTGTGGGAGCAGAGGGGGCATGAGCGGCAGGCGCGAGAAACGGAGCGGGCACAGATCGAGACGTGACCCCCACCAGGGCGCGCGTAGGCTTGAGTAAAGGAGCGGCCCCCACGTGAAGTAGGCGCAAGCATGCGGGCGGGAGCAGCAGCATGGGACGTGGGCAAGCGTAGCAGACACGGGCGTCCGGACGTCCGGGCATTAACCTGACCCAACAATAAAAAATGAAAATGAATCATTCCAATCATACCCTGCTTTAAAGATGACTCCTCACATACACAAACTCATTTCTATGAGCATATATGCACATATATTTTTATGGGATACTCTCGAAAGACTGAACCGGTATATTTCAAGGTAACCGTGCAATCGATAGGCACGTCACCTAATTAACTTGATACAACTAAAAAGGAAACAACCGTGCATATGAGCTTCAGTGTTAGAGTTAGAGACTCGAACCTGAGTACCAAGTTCCATCATAAGAGATCTATAACCAACTAAGGTACACTAGTTTGTAGTCATTTCGGCCCTTTTCAATCTACGTGGATGTTAACAACAGTTGCTCGTTAGCATAATTTTCTTCTGAGTCACCGAGTTAACAACATTTCTTTTAGTTTTCTTAGATACAATAATGGCACTACTTTTATAGAGGCAAACACTTAAATTAACTTGTGCCCTTTATTTACGTGTATGTACAGGCAATAATTTTATATCAACCAAGCATCTCATCCAATCAGTTCTTTTTTCTCCAAGTCCTAAATAAATCACAGTCCCATGCATGATAGACCTGCAGTATTACTCTCTCTCTCTCTCTCTCTCTCTTCCTGTCAACTAACCTTCTAGGAAAATTCCCTCTCTCTCTCTCTCTCTTCCTGTCAACTAACCTTCTAGGAAAATTCCATAGCCGCCTCAAAAGCGTCCGAATCATCCAGGGGAAAATGCTTTGGCACAAGCACACCTTTTTCCATTCCCGAAAGCTCAATTATTCGATCGGCCTGTAGATACTAATAATTGTGCCGTAGTTTCATGCATGACATGGATGTGAGCCGCCGCTTGTCATATCATCCCTATCTCACACTTGAATGCTCATGCGCTGATGGGCCAATCTGAGGCCGGTGATATGCGCGTTCAAAAAAAAAAAAACCCGGCGATATGCTGTTTGGTATCCCATATTCCCATGGAGATTCCTTATGCTTTCATTTTTTTTTCTTTTGTGTAGGTAAGGGTACTATATATGTTCTGGTAAGCAGTGATAAGGACAACAATTAGAAAATAAAATGTTAATTTAATGAAAGGATGGATTTGGGTAGTTCTTTCTTTCATAGCCGTTAATTTGCTCGAGTCACAAACAGCGAGGAGATCTGAACGGATATACACAATCATGAACATGGAAGAAACAGCATGAGAAAGGCACTCAAGATGGTGACGCCAATTAATAAACGCACGACATTTATAAATGATGTTAGTATATAGGACTATTCCTCCGTCCTAAAAATATTGTTCTTTCACTAAATTTGGACATATTTTTTACTTGTTTGACCGATACATTTATATTTAATTTCTTAACTAGCTAATGCCCGTGCGTTGCTGCTGCGGGTGACAAAACTATGTTAATCAAAGTTGTTGCTCCCGTAAGGGTTTTTGAAACAATGTTGGTGCCAATAATAAAGTTAAAGCAACAAATGATCTATTGATTTGCATCATTGGTGGAAATGAAATATTAATCAAAATATATAAGGCACGTATATCAACAAAAAACAGACTTCTCACCAAAATGAACATCAATCAAACTCTATGACAGCTCGCGGCACCGCTTTGTGGCAGCAACAACAGCACTAATCAGCGTTCGAAACGCACCATTCTCGAGCTCTGATAGTCCCTGCAGGAGAAGTGACCTGATCTTTCAGTTGCCCTGGATGTTTCCCGTCTCACCATGGTTGCAGCATCAAGAACCTAAACAACATATATATAATACACAAAAATGTCTATGAGAAAGTGCAGACAACGGTGGAGTAAACTATGTACATATAATGCATAAAGGAAATCAATTATCTGAAGCAAGATACAAACATCTACCATGAGGCGGTGACTTAAAAGAATCACACAGCAAATGCAAAGAGTGTATCACAACATACCTCAATGGAATGAATGCTCACTGTTTGAGGTGCAAGACCAAGGGCAAGGTCCCAAGGAAGTCCAGCAGCAACTCCACCAGCAATGGCCTCTCTATTGCTAAGAAAATGTAGGCCAGGCCGCTACCACTATATTAACATTAAAAAGATAGATATTAGCTTCACTCTTGTACGTTGACACCTATTCTCAAATCTCAATATCACATACATCATCAGCTACCGCCCTGTTCGTTTGGGCTTGTTTGGCTTATAAGTCGTACTTTTAAATTGTAACAGTTTTTTTCTCACACCAAATCAGCCACAAAGAGTATTTTTATCTCACCAAACAAACCAAACGAACAGGGTGTACATACCTCGGGCGCTAAATAATTCTCTTCAGCTGTCCAAAGCTTTTCCTATGGCACTAAATAACTTTCTTAAAGGGCGGGCCTGGTGCAAGCAAGAGTCTTAAACGAACGGAAGGTGTTACATCCTCCTCGGGCACTAAATAATTCTCTTCAGCTGTCCAAAGCTTTTCCTATGGCACTAAATAACTTTCTTACACGGTCTTCGTCATTCTGAGAAGCCATCTCTCCCAAGCACGAGACTGAAGTAAAAACATCAGATCATCTTTCATCTTGTTTTGGTGCTGCAAAAAAAATGTTGGCACAACAAATCACACAAGGTTAGACACTTCAGAATAACAGGAATTGACCAACTTGAAATCCAATGTAACAATTTGGTGATACCACAGATTATTAGACCAATCCAATACCAGGAAGCAAAAGAAAATGGTACATGCAGAAAGCCAACCCACATTTATCGCATTGCTTGATTATCTAAACAAACTCAAAGTATCGAATCTATAAGTGCAACCAGTAACCTGTTGCTTCTCAAGCGATAGGTAGAAATTAGAATTGCTGCCATATAGAAATAATACAGGCTAGTTGCTGAGATGAACTTGTAGACCTATTCTAGCTTGACAATAGACTACAAGAATTAATGAGCACAAGGAACAGTACCACAATAATTTTCAGTATTCCTATTTGAATGACACCTAATAAAAGGAATTTATTTTGTAGTTGCAAATCCGTGTAGCTCCTTATTCTAGAATGAAGCTTTTGTCCCCTTTCTGGACTCTGGCAACCTTGCTAACATATTTTAACTCATGCACACCATATCAGAGGATGCAGACTTTTTTGATCTAATGTTCACTACTAACTTAGTAGCATTTGGAACCAATATCATCAGAACTGAAGCTATCCTTCAGGACTGTAGTTATAGGAAATGCACATTCTGTTCAGATGAAGTATTTCACTGTTGCTACCAACTGAAGCTAGCTGTCTCCCTATTGAGTACATCAGAAAATTTCACAAATGGCTATATCAGCCCATTGTTCTCTCAAGAGACCAGAACGCTCAACATGTGGCTTAATATTACCACATGTTTTAGATGAGATGATGCGGCATTGCTTGCCTTTATATATGGGGTTGTCTATTCAGATAAGTGACTATTTTGTTTCGTATATATAGGTGGCAATACTTGGAAGATATTATGCTGATTTTCCATCTCTGTCAGATTTATGAGACACAATTTTCCTTGACAAGCACATGCCTGTAATCATATTTATTTGGTTCTCAGCAGTCACATACTGTGTATAAGATGTGTTCTTTTTTTCAGTTAACCTTACGAAATTAGCACCGTCAATGCTACATTGTTCGTTTACGAAATACAAGTGACAAGATTGGTAAATAAACGTGCAATCCAAACAGGAGAATATTTAACAGTCAAATGTGCTAAAAAAACTCTAAAGCAGGCTCCCTTCTGAAGGCTAAAAATATTTTAAAAGAATAATTTATTGCTGAAGTTCAAGCTATATTTCTGAGAACGTTCAGTTGGGACAGTCACATTTTGATGCAACATTCTTCTCTTACATTGTGGGGTTATAAGGGACAGTCACATTCTATTCAAACATTCCCTGCGCCAAGCTTTGCTACAGGCATAAAAATATTCTGTTTGCTTGATCGTTTCTGTGGCTTATAAGCCAGCTGATGCTGTTTTGTTGTAAGAGAAAAACACTGTATCATGACTGATAAGCATGGTTGATACGATCAAGCGAACAGGGTGCCAGTTTGTGAAGGACTTATCTATCATGCACTTATTTTGACATTGTAACTAAATTTGAAGCTTATTTATTTGAATGTGGCTCGAAACAGTATGTTGCTAAGCCAAGTTAAAATTTATTTGTCTTGAATTGGATCAACTATTTTTTTAATACTCTTACTGCGTTGAAACTTTGAGGCTCCTAACCTACTATTTTTTTCTTACTTTTATTGTGTTGAATTGCATCGAAAATTTTAAGGTTCCTGTAGCAACGCACGGGCATCTGCTAGTTATTGAAATGTGGAGACCCGAACACAACAATGAGGCAATGTCACATTGACAGTTTCACGGCAATTGCACAACAGGGTCTGGAGCAGGTACTCTGCAGGCAATTCTAAAAGCGCCACTAATTATCGAATTATACGGTTCTAACACAACTCAGCCTGAGGAAGAAACTACGGTGCACATTTTTCTACACCACACCAAACAGTTGGCGTGATCTCACAGAGTCAGATAAATCACAGGGCAGAAAGGCAGCCAGGCATCTCACCTTAGTACGAAGGGGCCGACGGGAGGATCCATGTCGAACCGTTTCTTCCCCTGAAGAAAACGCATCAAAACCCACATCAAATGCCGCCGGAATCACGTGGGATTCCTAACCCAAAGTGACCTGTCACCTGGAGCTCCGCCTCGGCATGACATCCTCTACCTTGGTGGGCGCCGGCTTGTCGCCTGCACGGCCGCAGACCACCGATGCGTCAGAACAAGCCGATCAGCTCGGAGGAACAAGAAGTAATTGCTGCTGGAGATCTGTGGAGATCTGAGGGCCGGGACAGGACGGGGGCTTATCGGGAGAGGAGAGGCGACGTGCGCCGGAACGCGGACGCCGGCGACGTGGAGAGGGTCCGGTTTCACTTTTTAGTAGTAGAAGATGTAATAATAGGTACTCATTCCTGCTAAACGTCTAGACTGAGTACCTGACCAAAGAATAAGACTCACGATCTATATATTATATATTAAAAAAGAAAAGAAATAGAATAAGAAAGACCCGACTGTATATTTTTTTTTTTGTGTGTGTGTGACAGATATGGCAAAATATGTCAAGACAGTTAGGATTTCAAAGTAGAGATTTACCACAGAGAAATTTGGAACCCCGAATAGTGGACCGCATGCATGCTCTTTTGGTGCCACTCATGTGATGTGACGTACTAATATGTCAAGACGACAGTTACGATTTCGAACTACAAACTTATTACGAGCACACCACAAAGAAATTTACCCCCACCACTCGCAAGCGGCAAATGTTAGAGACGAAGACAGCAGCACTTCGAAACAACAGCGTGAGACAAATAAAGCATGGCAACAACAGCCAACAACGACCGGAACCGAGTTTGACGCGGCATCTGAGAGGGTATATGCCATACCAATTACCAAAGCCACGGCGGCAGCGGGGGAGGTTGGTTTGGCTGCCCTCCGCCGAGCCCTCTCCGTTCCACCGCATCCCAGCCCAGATGCCGCCTGCCTCCCGCAGTCCGGCTCTCCTGCACCTTCTGAATTCATCAACTGTCCTCGGTTCTCGCCTGTCCAAATGCAGCCGCACAAAACCGGTTGCCTAAAACTCTGCTTTCCGTGGAGTCCTAATCTGGAACAGGGTCCTGCCATCATTGCAGTCGAGGTTCAGCTCAAACAATAATTATATGTTTCTTTGGAACGTAGAAATATCGCAGGATTGCACAAGAATTCTGTACATTTACAGAAAAAAAAAACGCAGAATAAAAAATTCACAAATTCCAAAGAGGACTTTCTAATTGGAGCCACTGATAAACCTTTCTGCAAGATTTGGCAAGCGTAATCCTGGCAAAAAAAACAGTTTCTGCAAGTTTTTTTTCTTAACAATCTATTGAATATTGTATTTAACCTTTATACAGCATGGAGGAAAGAAGA
This sequence comes from Miscanthus lutarioriparius, assembly GCA_904845875.1. Lineage (NCBI taxonomy): Eukaryota > Viridiplantae > Streptophyta > Magnoliopsida > Poales > Poaceae > Miscanthus > Miscanthus lutarioriparius. The sequence goes on along the minus strand of CAJGYO010000014.1, from coordinate 32,290,231 downwards.
AAGGAAAGAAGAAAAGATATGTCAAAGCAAACCTTGAAACTATAAAGCTTGCAAGAAGGTTAAGGTGGGATTACCCCCCCACCACCCCTACCTCCCCGTGTCCGTTCCCGCCATCGCGAGTCCCACCGAGTCCGTCGTCCATCGTGCCCGGTCCCCATGAGTCCCGCCGAGCTATTCCTTTTCGATTCGCCCCGGTGCCAACGGTGAGTTCCTTTTCGTGAATCATTGAGCTTATTGCTGCCAATTTTCAGTGTTTTAGTGCATTATACAACATGGACATGGAGTTCAGTACAATTTATTTCATCAGTGCATTTGCATAAATATCATTGCATTTACTCAAGGTAACAGACCTTGCCCACCGTGAAGAAGAGCAAAGATGGAGGCCGAATCGATGGGGGCAGCCTGCCTATTTCTGCGGTGGCGGGGCGGAGGGCCATGGGCGGCGGCAGACCACGGGCGGCGGCGGCGAGCTCACTAGACCGGCGGCGCGCCAGGGGCGCATAGGCGGCGATGGACATGGGCGGCGGGGGACCAGGAGCGATGGACGGCAGCGGCCAGACACGGAACTAGAAACGGACGCGAGGGGGCAGGGGGGTATTGGAAAAGTGGTCGGCTGGTGGGGGGGCTTAAGCGCAAAATAATCCCACCTCTAACCATATCCATTGGATTAGCATCTTGTGGCCCTGATTCGTAGTTTTCAAGGTTGCACGGGGTGGTTGCTTTGCACTAGATACGTTCCCAAGAAGAAAAGATATGTCAAAGCTTGTAACAGCTTGTAAGGGAATTTACCACTACCTCCCCCTTCGTTCCTATAAACGATTTTTTCGATTATGGTAGGCCAGGGCGTCCGTCGCTGCTACCGAGCTTCCCTGCCGCGCGACCCATCTCGCGTCCCTCGCTCCTCGCCCTCGCCCGCCACGCGCTTCACCCACGCCTCGGCCTCGCTACCCACGCCCTCGACTCGGGTAGTCATCCTTGCGCGGCTACGGCCAGGTGTTTCACGCCGGCCACGCCAAGCGTGGGCTGTCCTGGATGGCCGCTTCTGCTTGCGTGGCACATGTTACAAGCTTTCTTCTTTCCAAAGTGATGTACCAGATCCTCGCTATGGAGGTATCCGCCTAAGTGGTTTCTTTAAAGCATGTTGCAAGCGTATCTTTAAAGTATTTTAGATGTTTCAGAGGTATATTGCAAGTGTTTCATATGGATGTTGCAAAAGTAGATCGGGATGTTGCATATGTTGCAATGGCTATACACCTATGTTGCAAGCGTCGAAATGTTTCATCTGGTTTTTTCAAACATATGTTGCCAATGTGTTTATTTGGATGTTGCATATGCTTCACACATATGTTGCAAGTATTTTATCTCGATGTTGCATATATTTTGACATGGCTTGTCAAGTGTGTGGGGTCACTCCTAGCCTCTCACCCTCGCTCGAGCATGCGGGGAGAGGCTGAGGGTTTCCCACAGTAATTAGAGTAGGATATCTGGCGTAGGGAAGCGAAGGTAGAAGGGTCATGAAAATGCGGATCAAGTGTCCATTAATTTATCCCAAAAAAAGATCCTCCTGTCTTACATGAGCCACCCGGTTATTTATAGGTCACACTCGGGTGCGCGGTGAAATTACAGTAGGGCAAGGCCCCAAAAGGAAAAAACATAACGTAGTGAGGAAGGGTATGGTCGTAATCTTCATCCTCTGGCCACCAACTCCTCGGGCCCGCCTCTCTGGTCGAGGGCGTCTCCTCTACCGGCATGGCCCCCCTCCTCCCGGTGGGCGCCAGACCTCCACGTACTCACGGCGAGGGTCCGCTCGTCATCATCGTCGAGGCTCCCTTCTCCCCCGCTCCACGGGTACGGTGGACCTCAAGGTACCTACCCAAGCATGAAGACACAACTTTCGACGGTTGGAACATATCCTCAGCCGGCGAGGGTCGACGCTCGTCGCAAGGGAGTTAGTTGAGACATCATTGAATCAAAGGCCAAGGAAGGAGCTGGGCCGGGGAGACTCCCAACAACAGCCCCTCGAGGGTCGGGCCCAGCGTGATGGGTCGGAGCAACGTAACAACTAAGGAAGGAAGTGAGAAAAGGTATGTATCTCATGGCCCGGTCAAGCGACGCCCCTGTTGATCTGGACTGATGCTAGGCTCTAGTTTTGGGCCTGTTGTGGTGCGTGATGGGATGCATAATTGTAGGAGGTAGCTTTTGTTTTCTTCGGGATCAGCGCCTCTCACTGTTGCTAATTTTTCAAGATATGTGTCTCTTATCTTTCTTGGGTGCGGGCGGCTGCCGACTATAAATAGTCATGGTAGTTTTAGGGTTTTTCTTTACTGCGCCTTTGGTTTGCTGTCGTTCTGCTACCGCCAAGATTGCTGGTCGAGGTTGAGTTCTTACGAGGCTTGTTTATTGTGCGGGGGTTTCCTTTTGCAAGGCTCTTTGCTCTGTTGGCTTCTTCTGACTCATCGTGCTCGCTAAGGTACATTGATTATTGTATGTTAGTAGAATTCCCTTTTGTGCAAGGGTTTGTGTTTGTTTACTAGTTTTCTGGATGTTGTGTTGTTGCAGCTTGATGGCTCGCACAAAGCAGATGACGAAGGTGGTTGAGGGGCAGACGTTGCCGAGTCTGGGTCAAATGCTGCAGTGAGCTTTGAGTTTGGGCTCTCACGAATCACGCCTAGTGATCGGGATAGCTTTGCGCGGTCTGGTTGGTTTGTTCAAGATGCTGCGAGGCCATCGAAGGGTGAGATTGTTCCAAATCCCCATGATGATGAGGTGGTTGTTTACAAGTTCTTTGATGTTGGGTTGAGGTTCCCACCGTATCCACTTGTCATTGGTGTTATGAAGAGGTTCAATCTCAAGTTTCACCAGTTGAACCCTTCTAGCTTTGTGAAGTTGAGCATCTATATTTGGGGGTGCAAGTCTCAGGGGGTTGAGCCAGACCTCGAGGGTTTCGTCCGTCTTCACCAGGTTCACCCCTAGCCCCAAAAGATGAATGTCAATGGCAAGGCTGTTTTGTTACAGTTTGGAGTTTACACCTTCATCTATCGTCATGGTGTGGAGGTTCCGATTCAGGCATAGAAGAATAAGTGGTCCTCGTCGTGGACTGAGAATTGGTTTTATCTAAGGTTAGAGGGTGAGCCTGGATTGTGCGGTAAGCTATCGAAGCTTGATAGTGTTACTTTCAAAGGTGTTATGACGGATGCCTGCGCTGCTGTTGTGGATGCGCTTAGGGTTTGTCGCACCATCAGTGCGCGCATGACTTGGTTGAGGAGTTTGTTTGTGCGAAGGTTCTTCCTTTGAAGGCTAATCAGACCTGGTTCGCGGTTAGGGATGATGAGAGGTATCGTTCATGGGGCCTGCGGGGGCTCAGAGTCGATGTTAGGCAAGCTTGATCGAAGGTGATCTAGAAGTGTAAGACCCCCGTGGAGGGAGTGCAAGCTGTGTACTAGAGGGTTGCTGAGACCGTTGAGGATCTCATCGGTGGTCTTGGGACCCTGGAGAATAAATCGATAAAGATTGCATTGGATGATCGGCCTTAGGTTAACCGGTGCTTCGACCTGCTTGGGTTAACGTACCCCGACCGGCCGGTGGTTGATTTGAAAGATACCGAGGGTGCTAAGAAAAGGAAGAGGGCCAAGTCTAGAGGAAAGGAAATCGACACGTCGAAGTGAGGCGGGCGCGGATGAGGGCGCTCGGGTGGGTTGAAGGTTGATAGGACTGTTGTTGTGAAGGTTCCTGCGTTGACTATTGCTCCTGTTGGTTCGTCGAGGCCTGGGACTATGGTGTCAGTGGTGCCATGGCCCAGTGTTGCTGGGGTTTCTCTTCCTGCTCGCAAGATGCCGAGCCTCGCTAGCATTCCTATTTTGCATGATATTTCATCTGATGATGATGAGGTGGTGGAGGAGAAGGAGAAAGGTGATAGCAAGGGTTCTGAGGATGTGAAGGTGGATGGGTCAAGCTCTTCTAGTGACAGCAGTGATTTTGGCGTGGGTGATGATGACGACAATGACGATGATGATGATCGAGATGAGTCAGATGATTGAAGGCTCTAGTTTGGTTTTGGTGAATTGATGAAACCATATGTGCTAACCTAGTTCATCAAAGTGGTTATGAGATAGGTGGCACATTCCAAGTGGTAAAGCAAATGAGGATCATGATGATGGTGATGGCATGGCGATGATCAAGGTGCTCGAACATGGAAAAGAAGAAAGAGAAAAACAAAATGGGCTCAAGGCAAAGGTGACATCCATAGGGCCATTTTGGTTTGGTGATCGAGACACTTAGTGAGTGTGATCACATTTAGGATCGATAGTCGTACTATTATGAGGGGTGAAACTCGTATCGAAATACGGTTATTAAAGTGCCACTAGATATTCTAACTCATTGCATATGCATTTAGATCTAGTGGAGAGCTAACACCCTTGAAAATGTTTGTGAAAATATGCTAACACACATGCACAAGGTGATACACTTGGTGGTTGGCACATTTGAGCAAGGGTGGAGAAGTTGGTAAAGTGAAGAAGGTGTTTTTCACTATCTAACAGTGACCAGATCGCTGGTGACATGTTGACCGGACTCGGCCGAGTGGCGTCCGGTCAATTTTAAAGCAAGGTGGCATGCTCAAGCTGGTTTGGCCATGTGACCGGACGTTGGGTCACCTTGTGACCTGACGCGTCGATGGTGCGTCCGGTCAGGCTGATGCTTGGTGATGTGGTGACGAGCAGCGAGGCAAAGCAAGACCGGACTCCGGCATGCGTCCGGTCGTGTAGAAGCGGACACGTCCGGTCATATTTCAGGTGCTCTGGAACCTCTCTGGAAGTGACCTGACACGCGGGCGTTGGCGTTATCGGTGCGTCCGGTCATTTGTTGGGGGCGCGCGGTGTTGTGTTGTGCTTACCTGACGTGACGCTGGTGAGTTAGGTCATTCGCGAGCGCGTCCGGTCATGACTTAAAGCACGCAGGAACGGCTACTAGCTGTTGGCATCGCGTGGCTGACATTCGAAGCAGGGGCACTCATCGGGCGACCAAACGTTGGTGGGGTGCGTCTGGTCACCTCTAACCGGCGTGTCTAGTCGACCTGCAGTGAGTTGCCCGTGGTGTCCAACGGCTCTATTCGTGGGGGCTCTCTATTTAAGCCACATGGTCGGCTCAAGCTCAATCTCTTGGCCATTTGCATTGACATAGCAACCTTGTGAGCTTAGCCAAAGTCCTCCCACTCATCTCCATCATTGATTCATCATCTTTGTGAGATTGGGAGAGAATCCAAGTGCATTACTTGAGCGATTGCATCTAGAGGCACTTGATGTTCGTGTTTCGCTGTGGGATTCACTTGTTACTCTTGGTGGTTGCCGCCACCTACACGACTTGGAGCAGTGAGGATCGTTGAGCGGAGGTTGGTGATTGTCTCTGAATCCGATCGTGGTGATTGTGAGGGGTTCTTGACCTTTTCCCGGCAGAGAGCCAAAAGGTACTCTAGTGAATTGCTCATGGCTTGTGTGATCCTCATCTTATGTTGGTTGTGCGGCACCCTATTGAGGGTTTGGCGTGTGATGCCAATTTGCGCGTGAACCTCCAAGTGAGTGAATCACCACAACGAGGACTAGCTTGCTGGCAAGCAAGTGAACCTTGGTAAAAAATCATTGTGTCATTATTTGATTCCAAGGTGATTGGTCTTCATTGGTATGCATTCTTGTGATTGATTGATTCATTCCTCGACTTGGCGATTATTCATCTCCCTCTAGCCATTAGGATCTTTTAATGATCCTCGGCCTGGCGAGTCCGAGGAGCTCGGTTTGCAGGGCGGTGGAGCTGTTGGTGAGAGGGAGGTTGAGTCTCACCCGACTAAGACTGAATCGATGTCTAGGCATCACCGAGTGCATATCATGCGCGAGGGGCACGAGGTAGGTACTGATGAGGATGAGCCCAGTGCTGGTTTAGGGAAGCATGCTCTTAGCGATGCCAGCCGTAGCGGCCTACGGTGCTTTGCTGTCAAATGCGGAGCTGATGAACCGGAGATTGACCTTTTCACCAACCCGGACCTCCACGGGTGTCATCTTGTTGGGAGTGATGAGGAGCGTCGATTCCTGGCGGGGATGTACCACCGAATTTGCATGCCTGAAGCGGAGTTCATGCAGTCCAACGAGTTAGTGAATGATTTGACGATGGATTTGGAGGTGGCCGGCATTAGGGCCATTATGCTGGCACGGGTTGCTCGTCTTCACCACTAGTATGTTGAGACCGATTTGTAGGAGAAGGTTGCCTGTCTTGAGAAGGTGAAGGCTGAGCTCAAAACTATGAACAAGGAGCTTATGGGGCAGGTGGAGTCGCTACTGGCCTCGATTGAGAAAAACAAAGCCTTGGTTGCAGATACGGAGGCATGCGCGAGTCGTAACGTTGATCTTCACGCGGAGCTAAAAAGGAAAGATGATGAACTGAAGAGGGCTGATGAAGCTCGTCAGGAAGCTACGGGTTTGGTGGAGGCGAGGGCCAAGGAGCTTGAGGGTTCAAGGGTTGCTTTGTTGTCTTGTATGGAGGAGGCGAAGGCTGCTATTGACGCTGCTTTTGTCAAGGGTGGTGCCGGGTCGAGCGAGGCTATGCCAAAAGCTCAGAATGGCTTCGAGCGGAGGTTGGGCAATTTGAGAAATTGCTTGACAGCTTTTTGGATCTCGGTGCTTATGGTGCCACCCTCGTCGTCGCCCGGACTTTTCAAGCGGCCGGCTGTGATCATCTTAAGAAGATTGGTCGGGTTTCTTATAAGTTTCCTAGTGTGGACGATGTGCGCGAGGCTGTTAGAGATCCTCAATGCAAAAATGCGGTTGTGCGGTTCCTGAAAAGGTTTTGGACGCAAGCCGGAGGTCAGGCTCTTGCTTTTGACGTGTCCGTTGCTGACACCCACGAGGTACTTTTTGGATTTTAGTCTTTTTTTATTTTTCCTGCTTGCCTTTGTTTTGTTCTTTATTGTTTTTGTTGTTTTGTCAGTTGTCACAGCCTTGGGACGGGTCGACCTCCGTGACTAGGACGTCCTCGACCGGTACGAGAGTTGCTGCTGAGGCGTCCAAGTGTGGGGCCGAGCCTAGAGCTGGCCACGAGGGTGTCGAAGCGGGCCACACCGCCATCGAAGTACACGAAGCTGAGGATGCGACTGGCGGTGATACTATGTATGTTGATAAACCAGGACAGGTTTGACGCGTGTGTGCCTCATAGTATAGGGCGGTGGTACTTTTAAGAAACAGTTTTATTGACCCCTGCGAGGGTTGTTTTGGATGAATGCTTGACTGTTGCCTTCATTGCGTAGGTTCCTGCGGGGCCTGTGCCTGAAGTATTGGATATTATGCCCCTGATGATGAACCGTCAGGATACGTTTAGTTCGAGCGCGTTCTGGGCACGTGCTAAATCTAAGTTTCCGTCTTTGTTGTTTGATCATTTTTGATGGGCGAAGGTGGGCTTATATGATAGAAAGAACCAAGAAGCGAGTAGGTTTTGGCGGAATGTGGATCTTACTGATCGTTAGGCTGAGCATATGCTTTTGGGTTTGGGTTCTAATTCTTGGGTGTTGGATGATGTGGAGGATGAAGATGATATAGATTTTATGTTTGGGCGAGGGCGGTTGAGTTTGGATGATGGGGGTGGGTTGAAAGTGCCGAAGTCGGAGCCATTGGAACTTGACGAACGTGGCCATCGCCGTATGTATTGCACGAGGGTTTTGGAGGGCAATTTGCCCTTGGTTCCGGTGGTGCCCGTTCTTTGTGGACCACTCATGGAGAATGCGGTGTTGGAGGAAGGCAGGGGTCTGTCGGTGATAGTGGATGATGTGGAAGAGTTTGTGGAGGATATAGTGGGTGAACTTGTGGACAATGTTCTTGAAGACGTGGTCATGGAGGTAGCGAAGGAGGTCGCATGTGAAGTTTGCTTTGAGGAGGACGCTCCTAATGTTTGGGAGTTTCGGCGCCGGGGGTCGGCTTAATGATGGTTTCATGGAGGTTGAAATGTTGTTGTTATTGATATGTGCCCTTTCGAGGGTTCTTATTGTTGTAAGCATTACTTGGTATTGGTACTATTTGTTTAAATGTAGAGGTTGTGATGCAATTTTACTAGTGGTCCTTGTTTCACGTTTTATTTTGGGCGTTTCCGTCCGTTAGGGTGTTGTTTGCCGTTGCGCTTCCCTTTGATTTTTGGTGGGGTTCGTGTATTTTGTGCTTCAGAATTTCAACGCGCATCGATGCCCAATTTCCTATTAGGCAAGGCTCGCTTGTTTTGCGCTTTTGATTTTAATGCGCAGCGACGCCTCCTTTCCTTTTAGGCGGGGCTCGCTTTTTTGCTGTTGGAACTTGGCGCGCAGCGACGCCCCCTTTCTTTTTTGGCGAGGCTCACTTGTTTTGCGCTTTTGATTTTAATGGACAGCGATGCCCCCTTTCTTCTAGGCAAGGCTCGCTTTTTTGTGGTTGGAACTTGGCGCACGGCGACACCCCCTTTCTTTTAGGCGAGGCTTCGCTTGTTTTGCGCTTTTGATTTTAATATGCAACGACGCCCTCTTTCTTTTAGGCGAGGCTCACTTTTTTTTGTTTGGAACTTGGCTCGCAGCGACGCCCCCCTTTCTTTTTAGGCAAGGCTCGCTTGTTTTGCGCTTTTGATTTTAATGCGCAGTGATGCCCCTTTTCTTTTAGGCGAGGCTCGCTTTTTTGCGGCTGGAACTTGGCGTGTGGTGACGCCCCCCTTTCTTTTAGGCGAGCCTCGCTTGTTTTGCGCTTTGGACTATGGTTGTGGGAAAAAAGAATGGAACTATCGTGGTATAAGTTCATGAAGATAGATATTATTTCCATTGACGGAGGCTACAGAGCTCTACTGATGAAGGTTACATAGCCATGCTGATTGTAATTACATCGAAGTATCGCTTGTTTCTGCTCGATTTTTGTTGGTGTCAATGGAATATGGTGTGCGCTGCTGAGCTCCATTTGCCGATTGATGATGAACCTTGGTGGATCATTGGGGGTTTCTTTAGGGGTTGGCGGTGGAGGTCCCTGTTGATGTTGTGTTGGTCAGTCGCGGGGGTCACGGGTTTCCTTCTTGTGGAACTTGGACCTTACTTGAGCTTGATATCCTCCTATAGCACCTTCATGTTTTGGTTCCTTGCGAAGCTTCGTTGTCGTGCAGCTGATTGCCTTCTTGCAGTAGCGGTGGATTGAAACCCCTCCTCTTGATCTCTACATGGCTGGCGCCAAAGCCCTTGTCGACGGCTGCTTCTACTGATCCTCATCGGAGTGTTGTTAGAAATATGTGGGCTTCCTCGGACCACCCGGCAAAGATGTCGGCTGGCGCTGACCAGCTTCCAATAGGAAGTGTTGAGGCTCCCTTCGCATTGGGGGTCGAGATCGGCGACGAGGGAGCACTCGGGGGGATGTTACGTTTTTTCTTGTAGTATCCCTCGAGTGTTCTTGGTTTCGGGACTGCTTTGAGAAGGTTCGCAGATGAGATTGGTCTAGCTGCCCCTAACTTTACGTTTGTTCTTGTGGTACCCTCGATGACTTGGTCAGGGGTTGGGTCTGGTGGGGTTTTTGGCGATGCTTTTCTTTTGCGGGGGTTTGATGCTTTGCGAGGCATTTGGCCAATACGTGGTTTGATGGTGTTGGTTGTTGCTAATGGTTCTTGACTATCTATTGGGGTGGGTTGGGGTGTTATTTATAGGGTGATTCGGTGGTGGGGGTTGCTTTAAATGCTTTGGCTGAGTGGCTGGTTTGTTGGTGGGGTTTTTAAATACTAGCGATTCATTTTGTGTTTTGTTAAATGGTGGCATTTGATTGTTGATGGGGGACTGCTTTTATGGTTGTTGGTTTGTTGTGCTCATTGATTGTATTTCTTAAATGGGAGGACTTGTGGGTCCCTGTTGTTTTCGCGGAGGTGGTGTTTTGTTTGAGCTCCGCTGTTTGTTTGTCGTATTGGGGATTGGGTTGTTTTGTGCATCGAGACCCTGATGTTGTTGTGGGCCCCTGGCGTCTTTGATCTCTGCTACCATCCTATGCCTTAAGGACGGGTGGGGTTTGCGTTGTTAGCCCCTAGCATATTTTGTGAGGGTGCTCATGTTTTTGACCTCCGCTCCCGTCCTTTGCCTTAACGATGGGTGGGGTTTGAGTTATGAGCCCCTGGCGTATTTCAAGGGTGCTCATGTTTTTGACCTCCGCTCCCATCCTATGCCTTAAGGACGGGTGGGGTTTACGTTATGAGCCCCTAGCGTATTTGCAAGGGTGCTCATGTTTTTGACCTCCGTTCCTGGCTTGGAGAATGTTTTGTTCCAAGTGAGGGTCTACCCAAGGAACCCTACTTGGATCAAATCTTTGCCTGGTTGTTGCGGCGATGAGGGTGGGTTAGCCTTGGGCGACCCGTTTCGGCGAGTTTGGGGTTTTGGGGAAAAGATGCTATATTATAGGGAAAAGCTACTGCCTTGTTGTAAAACCTTGTGCCCCTTTCTTAAGGAAAAAGAGTGCAGTGCCAAGTCTTTACATCGTGGAAAGAAAGAAGGCAAATCAAAGGAAAATTACAAGGTGCGAGTGCTTGCTAAGGCACCGCTAAGGGTAGTATTTGTGGAGGTCCTCGATATTCTAGGTGTGCAGAAGTTTGTTGCCCTCGCTGTCTTGAAGGGTGAATGATGCTGGCCTAGTTGTTTGGGTGGTGAGGTATGGCCCGAGCCATTTTGATTGAAGCTTGCCTGCCATTTTGGCGTTTTGCTTTCTAATGAGGACCAAGTCGCTTGAGTTGATTTGATGAGGGTTCACCTTTTTGTTTCTCCATCAAGCGGTCTCATCTTGGTATATGCGAAGGTTCTTGACTGCTTGGCATCTAAGCTCTTCCGCGTGGTCTTTTGTTAGTTGTTCTTCCTCTTAAGAGTGTGCCCGATCTTCTTCGAGGGTAACTCTTGGTGATTTGTAGGTTATTTCTTTTGGCAAGACTGCTTCTTCGCCGAAGAGGAGTTTGAATGGAGTGAATTTTGTTGCCCTTGATTTGGAGGTATTGTGTGACTAAATGACTGAGGTGAGCTACTTAGCCCATTTGCCCTTGGGTCTGCCATGCAGCCTTTTAGAGATGCCTTGGAGGATTATGCCATTTGCTCTTTCGATGAGGCCACTGGATTGAGGGTGTCTTACTACGGTGAAGCACACCTTCGTTCCTATCTGCATACAAAATTCCTTGAACACCTCGCTGTCAAATTGGGTTCTGTTGTCCACTGTGAGCTCTCTTGGCACTCCGAAGCAGCATATGATTTGTTGCTAGAAGAATTTTTTGACAACTTGCGAGGTTATTGTGGCGAGTGGCTTGCTTTCTATCCATTTGGTGAAGTACTTGATGGCGACCACCGCGTAGCGGAGGTTGCCTGGAGCGGTTGGTAGTGGTCCGACTAGATCCATTGCCCATTGCTAGAGGGGTCAGGTTGGGCAAATTAGGGTTGTCGAGGCTCCTGGTCTATTTGAGTGTGAGGATGAGAGCTGGCAACCTTCGTAGTGTTGGACTAGCGAGGCCGTGTCACTTACTGCTATTGGCTAGTAGAACCCTTGTCTGAATGCTTTTCCCACTAGGGCCCTAGGTCCATTGTGAGAACCATAAGAGCCCTCGTGGATCTCCTTTAGCAGCTATTTACCCTCGTTGATATTGATACACTTGTGGAGTGGTGCTGTTACGCTGGCTTTGTATAGCTCACCGTTGATGATTCTGTACCCTCGCGCCCTCTGTTGTATTCTCTTTCCTTCTTCTTTGGTCTCTGGTTCATGGTAACCTTTGAGGTAAGCCACGATTGGTGCTCTCCAATCTTCACTGTGTATTGCATTGATCAACTTGGGTGCTTTGAAGTTTACTTCTACCGAGGGTTGGTTTATGATCTGGTAGAAGACATCTGAGGGTAGGGTGGTGCCCTATGCTGCTGCCATGGCTAGGTCATCTGCCTCGCTGTTCTCTAACCTCAGGATTGGTTTGGTTGTGATTCCTAGGAAAAAAACTTCAATTTTATGGACTGTGTGTAGGTACTTCTGTAGCTCTGGTTCCCTAGCTTTGAAGCTTTTTTCGATATGGCCGGAGATGACCTAGGAGTCTGTTTTGATGACAGCCCTCCTTGTTGAGAGCGCGCGAAGCTTTGATAGAGCTAGTATGATTGCTTCATATTCTACGATGTTGTTTGTGGATTGGAATTCGAGCCTCGCTGCATATCTGAGCTTGATGCCGGACGGCGAGGTTAAGATTGCCGCTATTCCGGCTCCTGCTGGTCCCCATGCTCCCGTCTGTGTGCACAGTCCAGACTGGCTCTATGACCTCCACTATATTGTGAGTGTCGGGGGTCCAATCGGCCACAAAATCTACAAGGGCTTGTGATTTGATTGTGTTTCTCTTGACGAACTCTATTGTGAAGTCGTTGATTTCGGTGGCTAGTTTTCCAATTCATCCTATGGCTTTTGGATTTTTGAAGATGTTGTCAAGCGGGAAGTTTGAGGGTACGATGATCTTATGCGCTTGGAAATTGTGCTTTAGTTTTCTGGAGTCCATGACAACTGCGTATGCTACCTTCTCCATTTCTGTATAGAACTTTTTTGGACCATCAAGGGTTTCGGATACAAAGTACACTGGCAGCTGTTTCTTCTGGTGCTCTTCTTGCTTTTCTCTTACTAATACTGCGCTGACAGTGTGCGGTGAGGCTACGACATAGAGCAGTAATGGTTCTCTAGACTGGGGGCTGGCGAGGGTTGTCAGGTTATGTAGGTAGGCTTTTAGGTCATCGAAGGCCTTTTGTTGAATGGGTCCCCAGCTGAACGGATCTGTGTTCTTTAGTACTTTGAAGAAAGGTAGCCCTCGCTTGGCTGCCCTTGAAATGAATCTGTTCAGTGCTGCAAGTCTTTCTGTGAGCCTTTGTGCTAGCTTCCGTGAAGTCAGAGGCTCCATATTGAGGATTGCATCAATTTTTTTCTGGATTGGCTTCGATTCCTCTTGCTGAGACGAGGCAACCGAGCAGTTTACCCTTGCTTACACCAAATATTCACTTTTTGGGGTTTAATTTGAGCCCTGCGTTGCGGAGGTTGGTGAATGCTCTTTCGAGATCTTTGATGTGATTTTGTTTGAGCTTGCTCTGCAGAACAATGTCGTCCACATAAGCGGAGATTGCTTTGTCCTCTTTGAACACTTTGGCGATCATGCGGGCGAAGGTTGACCCTGCGTTCCGAAGCCCCTCTGCCATTCTTCTGAAGCAGTATGTTCCGAAGGGTGTGATGAAACTTGTCTTTTCCTCGTCTTCTTGGTTCATCCAGATCTGGTGATAGCCTATGAAACAATCAAGAAGTGACATGAGCTCGCAGCCGGCTATTGAGTCTATGAGGGTACTAATTCTCCACTTGCTTTGTTTAGGCTCATGAAATTGACACACATTCTCCACTTGTTGTTTTTCTTTTTGACTAGCACGATGTTTGATAACCAAGTTGGGTATTTGACTGGCCGGATGACCCCTGCATCGAGCAGGTGCTGGACCTTCGCCTTGGCTGCTTGCTTTCTTTCTTCAGATATTTTGCGGAGTTTTTGTTTGACCGGGGGGTGGTTTTTGTTCACGTCCAAGATGTGTTCAATAATTTATCTGTCGACCCCTCGCAGGTCTTTAGTGAACCAGGCAAAGATGTCGTTGTTGTTGCGCAGGAACTGAATGAGTTCGCTCTCAATTTTGCTGTCCAGTTTAGCGGAGATGATGACCTGCTTGCTGGGGTATCGAACAGTGTAACTCTCTTGGTTTCTTTTGCTGGCTTCGCTTGGGCTTGCTGTTCTAGTTCATCTGATGAGGGTTCCTTCTCTTTTGTCTTTTCTTTGTCGAGGTTGTGCACATTTTTCTGTCCTAGTGTAGCTATTTCTTCTGCTATTCTGGTGAGATCTTGATCGTCGTGTTGTGTAAGACTAAGTTATGTTATGTAAGACTAAGTTATGTTATTAATCGTGAGAGCTGTCTTTTATTTTCCGCTATGTTGTGTAAGACTAAGTTATGTTATTAATCGTGATGTAAGATACACTGTGATGATACTTTTTATAATTTGTCAGCTTGTGTGTGTGACTGATCCCTGGGCACACATGAGTTTAGTGCATTCAATTTTATCCTTAAAATTGGGTGTGACATTCATCAGCCATCTCAAGTAAGAAAAATAATAATTTTTTTCTTCTCATGAGACTAATTTGATAACAACACTCCTCAAATTGCATATATTAAAATATTGCTCTGGATTATACTATAAGCAACAAGCAGTACTAAGATGATTAAAAAAACATGAGTTCATCATGTCATGGAGCTCGAGCAAGCACCTTACATATATTTTTTCTTGCTAGCTCCTATTTTGTTTCAGATTTGCTTCTACGCCCTGTGCCTGAACCACCTGCGAACAGAGATAGTATTTGCACTCGATTATTCAAGAAGCAATCTGCTGTCTCCCCATGAACACCCACCCATTCATAAAATTATGTAAACAACTACAGACTAAGCCCATTCAGTGCCTTATCAACATATCTATCTATATTTCCAGATTCAAAAATACCAATAATCTTGGCAGCTAACCAATATTCCCAAGGAATAGTTAATATCTTTCTGAATCAAAGAGAAGGTAGGCACTATGCCACGTAGACTACAGTGGAGGAAACACTGCAGAATGCCACGTAGATTACAGTGGAGGAATCTACTCTGCATCAGGAAGGCTCAAGAGTAGTTATTAGCAAGAAAAAGCATTGCATTTAATAGTTAGTCTACTTATTAGCTGATCCACCAATTTAGTTTGAAAGATCTCATCAGTACTATCTCTTTCTCTGCTTTTATATTTTCTGGTGATTCATATGATTTGGTGATTGGTGGAGATTTTTTAGAAGAAAAAAGGAGCCCACACAAGGTGACAACTGTGGGTTGTCGCTCCTGTTCTACCCTCTGGGTGGAAACGGAAAGCGGACATGATGTAGCATCAATAAACAACAGGTGTTGTAAAATCTGATTTTCCAATCAATATACATCCAATGTAAATAGCATGAATATAAAAATAGGCACTAACCTGTGGCGTGTGGAGAGATTTGCAATGTTAGGGTTGCTGTAACGGCACTACGAAGTGTACTGCAAAGCAAAGAAGGATTTAAGAGCTCAATAAATAACAGCATCCTGAAATAACAGAAGCTATAAAATGCAGTCTTCCAATCAATATTTTTCCGAGGAGCACAAAAAAAAAAATGTGCATGAAGGAGAAAACACAGGTTAAACACATAAACTAAAAATACATGGGCAGCAAGAAAGATACTCATGTATTGTTCTTATTTAAATACTGAGGTCAGGAAATCACCATGTTCAGATACTTTAATGCAATAAGCTGGTATTTTAGGAAAAGGTTTATTTCGTTTTCCCCTTTATTCAGTAATGGACTACAAAAATAACAATTGCCAATTTAAAGATTTATGGATTCAGTATCAAAGTATCCCTCAAGAGACTAACACCTTTATGGCAAGATGTTGAGAATATGGCACGACACTCTTCATTATATCAAACACTAAGGACTGAGCCTAATTGACCATAGTGACATCCAAATTGCCTACACCAACATGAGAGAGAAAATTCCTATGTAGATTGGAAATGTTGAAGGCCAATAAAGAAGGGAAACTCATGAAGGCAATAGATGTAGAATTGGAGCCACAAACACCACAAGGAAGCTCAATCCAGCAAGTACATGTGCATATAAATTTTTCACATGAACTAAAAATGAGTCTGATAGGTAAGAGTTTTCCCTATTGGACAAACTGATCTCCTTAAAGTTTATCGTCTGTTTCAGGAATCTTGTTCATATCAAGATGTTACTACAGTCCAAAACAAACCAAGAAAGTATATGCAATATATTAGAAGTACGGCAATGTAATATATGCAAATGCAAGGTATGAAGACAGCCTGATAGATCATGGGTACAACAGACCTAAGAAATACTGAAGTGTTTATGCGCCAAGTCCCTAAACTGCAGCAAATGCAAAGGTTAATAAGGTACCAAGTACATAAATCTGATGCGGGCAATGACAGCATGTTATGCATCACGCACTAATACTCATCTTGCGTCATTCCTTCAGTTGTTCCTGAAATTAAGCATTCAAAATTTATATATAAGAACCTAATCTAAGCATATCAACAGAAACAGGCACTATGAGGCAAAAAAGCCTAACAATAACTGAATTATTTTTTGCATCTTTTCATCTCAGGTCTGGTTGTGAATGGCTAATTGGAAAAGAAAAACACAAGAATTCCCAAGTGCATTGAATTGCTGGTTGCAGATATGATGAATCTTCACAGCACCCAAACCGGAGAATGCATGGATAGTCATGATAGCATACACTAAACCTGACAGTGCAACTATCTAAAATTGATATGAATCGTCGCAGCAACCAAACTGGAGAATCGATGAATACCCATGATGGCATACACCAAACCTGACAATGCAGCTATATAAAATGATAACGCGTAGCTATACATTTAATTGGAAAAAAGAAAGAGGTTTGAGCTGCAAGAACAAAGCATGATATTGAAAGTTACTGCTTACATTATCATGAAGCTATTGAACTCTACTTGAAGATGATGCAAAGCTAGTAAGAAAAAATAGGAGCTTATACAGTGGCCGATCTGTAGATGGTTGTAAAAGTGTATGGAGATAACTTACCTTCTGGTTCCTGCGACGTAGCAAATGCAGTAGTCATATGTTTTCACTAATGCCTAATAATCGAAGTTCTCACTGTAGTTCCGACTGAAATGCAAGGAAACAGTTAGATCCGTTTCAAATAAACTGAAAAATCCTCGGATTCACTAATGCCTAATAATCGAAGCTGTCACTGTAGTTCCTACAGATCGATTTTTATTCACTAAATCAAACCAAAAGCTTTACACCTACTAATTTCTGCCCCTACAAATCTTGAGAGAGCAGCATTACACCTACTAATTTCCACCACTACAATCCAGATCTGAGATTGAGAGAGAGCAGCAGTACCTTGCGTCCACAGGAAGGGCTCCAACAACGTGCGGCCATGAAACCCAAGATGTGCCGGCGTCGTGGGGGCAGCTTCGCCCTGCTTGCTGGAGTGGATGTTGCAGGCTACCGGTGTCGCAGACTCGCAGAGAAGGTGGGCAGCGACGTGGACTCGCGTAGAGGCGGCCGACAGCGCAGACGCGCGGGAGGCGGCCGGCGGTGCGGAGACGTAGGTGGCGGCGGCGGGGCGGGCGGCCTGGCGGCGGGGCGGACGTCCGGGCCCGAGCAGCCGACGGAGAGGAGGCACGACGATGGGCACGGCAACGGGTGTTCGGCGGTGTTTGAGCAAGGGCATGGCAAGGTACCGGTGCAGGCGCAAGGGTGCGGCGGCGTGGGCTATCGTAGGAAGGCATGCGCGGGTGAAGATGATTGCGCATCGTGGGCGAGCGGCAAGCTGCGGTGATTCCTTTTCATCCGGGACTACGGTGATTGCGCGGTGATTGCGAAAGTTTCACAGTCCCACCTAGCGGCGCGAAAAGTTTCACGGGATGGCGTCGGGATCACAAGGGAGGCAGACGGACGAACCAAAACCAATGTCGCACCAAAAGATGTCCATGTTTTGTTCTTTTTAGTTGTAGGAGATGATCATTGTATCCATAATATAAGTTAATATTGGTAATAATATGACAATGTTGTATTAGTTATGTATTGAATTAAATTACAACCTTGATATGATTTTTTCTTTCATCATAGGCACTAAAATATGTACTCACAAATGTATCGTAACTTTAGTTTTCATACTATCTATGTGTTGGTAGAGTTAGATATCATTTTTTAAGTGAGTTCTTTTGAGAACCCATAAAAATATGTAATTTTAATATCTTATTAAAGTCGGCATGGGTTGGTCGTCATTTTGTCTTGATTTTCACATGTCAACACTTGTCGAGAGTTACACTGGTATATGCGGATAACTTAAAGATTTGCACTAGTATACAAATAGCTTGGAGAAACATTTATTTTGATTAGATTGAATGACAATTTGCTTAAGATTTCAATTTACGATTTAATTAGTTGGACCATCGACTGATTCATAATATAGTAATAATTTATTTCTAATTAAAACTAACAACTTAGTAATAGAAATATTTATTTATCAAGGGTTAGAGTTTCAAACGTAAAACTATATTTATTATTTATCTTTATAGGAAATATGTCTGTGCGTTGCCATATGGGAGAAAATAAGCAATCAAATATTCAAAGGAAACAAGAACAAGAACATTATAGATCTATTTATGTTTTACTTTTAAAGCTATAATTTATTTTGATCCATAGTATAAATTAATGATGCCAATAATATGATAATGGTTTATTAAACCTATATCAATTATAGCACGCCTTTGTATACAAAAGTACAATTTTGAAAGTTTTTCCGTGCAAAACACAAAAATATTTACTCGTAAATATATCATAGCTCTAATTTTTACCATACATGTATTATTACAATATATCAAATTATGTGGACCCATAAAAGCACGTGATTCTAACATTTGATTCAAATTGACAAAGAATTAGTTGCCGATATATAAAGTACTGGGATGATTATGATAAGAGATATCTCTCTATTTTACATGTGGTGGCACTCGTCATGGTTGCACTGCTACATGTGTAAATTGTAGAGACATATTAATTTAGACTAGATTGGATAACAAACTACTCAACATTTTAGCTTACAGTTATATTAGACAAATCTTACTCTAATCTTATCTTAACTCAAAATTAAACCATGAAGAATTGTAGGCTTCCTCTGTTCCGATTGTTTTTTATTAATTTTTCTCTTATGAGTTCTGATTGTTTTTTTACTTTTCCGTTCCGTATATATTTTCCCATGTTTTTATTTTTCACGCTTACTTTTTTCCTTTCTATGTTCAGTTTCTTTTTCTTTTCGGTTTTCTTCCGTATTTTCCTTTTTTTTTTGTCTTCCCATGTTTCTTCTTCCGTGGTTTTCTTATTTCAGTTTTTCTTTTCTTTTTATGTTTCTCATTTTGGCTCCAGCTAGGATGCAAAACGCCAGGACACTCAGCCTGATTCGAATAGAATTTCTATTTAGGAAGTCTGACATGTTTTACGATTTGGAATCTGACTAGACAAGAGCTATTTTTAACTCATAAGAGCACGGATTATATATATATAAGTTCGGACGTAAGAAACTCTCTATTGTCCGGTAGTTAGAGAGAGACGGAAAAAAATGGATGGACGAAAAAAAAATAGCGAAAATTTAGCCTCTTTAGTATTAGGTAGAGAAGAGATTTGGGCAATTTTGACATATATAACTTTAGTATGACCAAGAATGCACTTATACAATCTGCAATATAGTTCTAAAATAATGACAAGAATATCACATATTAACTATACACCTAAAATGGGTTTTCATTGAAAACTAGAACAAACATAGTTCTAACATTGATCGCCCATCAATAAAACTAGTACTTTTTCTAATACTACAATATGACAGGATTTTTTTTCCCTAAATTGGCAAATTTTCTACCATCTTTTTGTTCTTGTCCTATAGGCTATCGATTTCTTTTGTGTGAATAAAAAAAACATTTCTTTTTTGGTTTTAAACCAGCTGCAATTAATATTGAAAACAAAACACTACACTTCAATTAATCAACCTATAAATTACCATTAAATAAATAAAATAAACCATACGTGTCGTGGACGTTCGCCGCACACCGCCAGCGGCCTCGGGTGTGGTAGATTTTCACCTGGTTGATGCTTACGTGGAGCAGTGGCGAATCTAGGATTTTAGGTTATGGTATGCCACCCAAAAAAAAATCATATACAATTCGGTAAATCCATTTTAGCATTTTGATAATAAATATAAAATTGACAGGTAATTCAGTATATATGCATTAAGTAAATGATAAGACTTAAATTCATAGATTAAGTACAATATAAATAGTTCAAAAGTCATTCAGACGGGAAATATGGGCATAAAAAGTATTAGAGACTTTGACTATTTTATAGTAGACATAAATATATTGCATCATTATATATCTCAATCGATTTCAAAGAAAATATCTCGCTCAATGAAAATGAGCAATCATCCAAAAGATCATCTCCCATCATATTTTAACTTTGTTTTCACTAATGATGGACTCTGGGACAAACCCTCGACCTCCCCTGATAGATGATTTTATGATGTTAGCGCAAAACAATTAAAGTATACATCTCAGATGAGCAAAGATATTGAATCACCTGTGATCACAAATTGCACATGACTTTACCGCCGGTGTGGTCAGTCTGAGGATCTGGGAACGTTGTGGTCGTAAAACTGCGGATGGAGATGCTCGTGTGCTCCATATTGGCGATTTTCGATCTGGAGAAACTTTGTCGTCGAAGCGTGAAGATCTAAAGATGAACCGTCGAACATACCTATATACCTATCTGGCGATGCATCTGCATGCGCGCAATAGTCGATAGAACGGCGCTGTACCGCCTCTCAGATCCTGTCGCTGGCTGGGGCGTGGGCCTTCTCTGATGCTGGTTCGCAGGCTGCCTCTCCACGTTGGGTCTTAGGTATCGTAGGAAGTATTGTTTTTTTAAAAATAACGTATATATACATGTGTAGCCAGAATTGCAGGGTATACCCGGCATACCTGTAGCTCCGCCACTGACGTGGAGATTCTTCACAATAACATGATCACGGACAGCAAATAGGAAAGCAGAATTATATCCTAGTAACGGGAGTATTGGCCGGTTGGATTATAGTAGAATCCATTGCTGGCGTGGTTCTCTTGTACGGAGACATTTTTTACTTTACAAATCCCCTGTTGTTGTGAATACAAATCCCCTATATGTCCTGATACTGACACCGAAAGAAAAAAAAATGCGGATGGAGTGTCTGAGAAACGGCCTGCACTGCACTGATGCACAACGTACGACAGCAGTGAGGTAAGGCCTTCTCTCTTTTACTTGTGGCCCCAAGGTCCACGTAGGATTAGATAAAAAAATAGGTGCTATAGAATTGTGATAGTTTTCTATAGAAACTATATATACTTAGAGAGAAGGTGGTCCATACAAGAAAAGAAGAGAGAGAGAAAATAAAAGTGACTCATGATAAAAGAAAAAAGACATATTTGAAACCATAAGTAGTGATAGTTTGTATTGTGTGAATAGTAGTTTTAATATTTCATTCTATGTAGACTACTTTTTTTGTACTAAAATGACTAGTAGTGTTAGCCTCCGTTGCTCTGCCTGCTGGACTAGGGGCCGCCTCTTCCAGCTAAGTCCAGTCGACGCCTTTGCCCTTTAATCAACTTTCTTGCGCCCTCACTAGCCTGCCCCAAATGCAACCGCATGGATTAAGAACCTTCCCCAAGTAGCCCCAAATCTATAGCTGAAGCTACGCTTTCCCTCGAGCTATTTTGACCCAAATGCAACAACCCGGTTTCTGGCTCTCTCTCGTCACCAATGATTACCTTGGATTGAAACAACAATTCAAACATCTGCTTTCATCCATGCTCATAAAAGATCATGCGATGTTGTCTGGTCGTCGCTCAACGTTTCTTACTTGAAAATGCTTGACCATTGCAATTTTCCAAAATATATTTTCTATTGAGGATGCCATCACCCGTCGAACGTGACGATTATTATCAGCTAATCTTAACTTGGCCGCAAATATAAGTGCGTAACAGTTGTGTATTACTTTATCCGTTCTAAATTATAAATCGTTTTGATATTTTTTTTTGTTCATCTGCTATGTATCTAGACATATATTATATTTAGATACATAGCAAAATGGATGTAATAAAAAAAATCAAAGCAACCTATAGTTTATAACGGAGAGAGTACCAGGTACTGTTCAGTTTGTACCTATTTACAAGACGATTGTCAGGAGTCAAACGTTAAGAGTCTGGATTTTGAAGTTGGTGGGTATGAATTCCTCCTACTCAAGCGAAACAAAATGCCCAGGGGGGGTGGGGGGTGGCGCACGTTATGTGTCTTCTTCGTTGCTCTTTGTTATAAAGTCTTTAAATTAGTTTACTTTTTTCTTCATTTTGCAAAGCTTAAAGATCTACTGGAAGGACATAGTACTCATTAAATTAACTCCATAAATTATGCTAGAAAAAGAGTGGAATTCTTCCTACATCACACGATATGTATACTATAGTACTAGTGTCTAGTCCTAGTACAACTAATTTTTGTGGAGTCACGTACTACCTCCATCCCAAAAACAATGTAAGTATGGATTGTGTGTCATGTAAAGTGTTCATGTTTAACCAAGTTTCTAGCAAATGATATTCACATTTATGGAACCAAATTAATTTATTATGCAAATACATTTCGTAATTAATCTAGTGATATTTATTTGGTATCATAAATATTGATATTGTTTATCTATAATTGATTAAACTTAAGGTACTAAAACATGACACTATGCTAGAATTGTATTTTTTTTTCACAGACAGAGTGAGTACAAAACAAAGGTCATGTACAGTGTGCTTGCTTTAGCATGAAAATTAGGCTTATGGTCTAAAATTTAGTCACTAAACTTTAAAGTCTCGAGGTTCTAAATAGATGGTCTAACGTGTTGTCTAAAATTTAGCCAATCTTACAAAAAGTTCATTAAACCACATAATTGAAATAAAATGGTCTAAAGTGATTCAAAACAGACCCTTAGTTTATGTTATTGTAAGCCTTATTGTACCATAGCTTAGCCATCGCCTCTTTTATAAGTCTATCTATATATATGTAAACTATTTTGAAGTGTAATGATAAAAAACTATTTTGCAGTGTATGTGCCCTATCAAATTTTAGAAACTTATACTCTGCGTCAAGTTTGGATTAGGCCATGTTTAGATCCCACCCAAAATCCAAAATTTTTCAAGATTTCCCGTCACATCGAATCTTGCGGTACATGCATGGAGTATTAAATGTAGGTAAAAAGAATAACTAATTGCCAGTAATTGGCGAGACGAATCTTTTAAGCCTAAATAGTCCATAATTAGATAATTTTTGTCAAATACAAACGAAAATGCTACATTGTCCATTTTCCAAACTGGAAGAGATCTAAACAGGCCCTTAGTATAAAGCAATGTTTTCATGGACCGTACCACGAAGCACTCAAAAATAATAAAAATGCTATTTTCATTTAAGCCTTGTTTAGTTCTAAAAAGTTTTCCAAAAAGTGCTATAGTAGCTATCACATCGAATCTTGCGATACGTGCATCGAGCATTAAATGTAGACGGAGAAAAAACTAATTGCACAGTTTGGTGGGAAATCGCGAGACGAACGTTTTGAGTCTAATTAGTCCATGATTGAACACTAATTGCCAAATAAAAACGAAAGTGCTACCGTAACCAAATTTTCAAATTTCGCGGAATTGAGTAGCTGTACCACACCAAACAGTCAGATTGCCCTTCAATCATTGAACTTCCCAACGAATTTCTACCGAAATTAACACGTACGTTTACGTACTGCATGTACATTCTTAAAACATGAAAACGAAAAAGAAAAAAAGTGTTAGTACCAGGTGTAGTAGTAGAATAATGACATATGTACGTATCAAGGAAAAGATGAAAGGACTACAATGACATCCATTGAATTGGGAATGTGATTCCTGCGATGATAAACCAAGAGTATGTATGGCTCCGAGTATTTATCATTCATAAAAAAAGCTTATTTTCTTAATAATTTTCTTCTAAAAAGAGAAGAAAACATGTGACTAGCGTTGGCGCGGGAACGGGCCATACGGTCAACACCAGCCGGTCAGCTACACTAGCAAAATGTCAAAGCTACCCCTACCCATTGCACAACGTTTCACTTGGCAAAGTCGCGCTAGGTGAAATGCAAGTGACACTGTCGTTACCAACAGTGGCGGAGGATCATTGAGACCAAAGGGGGCTATGGCCACCCCTGATTTTGACTGTTTCTTAAGAGTTATAGTGTTTATTGAGCGGTTAAGAGTTATAGTGTTTATTGAGCGGTAAATGTTGAAAATCTATGTGGATAAGCACTAATGGCCCCTCCTGGCCCCTCTTAACTTTAACGTGAAGCTCCGCCACTGGTTACCAATTACCATCTCCTTCCTATCAATCACGGCCTAAATATTTTGTTTTGCCTCACTCAATTTTACACACTGTTAGAGTATTTGGTGCCTGTTTAGTTTCTCAAAATTTTACAAAATTTTTCAAGATGTCTCTGTTATATCGAATCTTTGGACGCATGCATGAAGCATTAAATATAAATAAAAAATAAAACTAATTACACAGTTTAGACGAAATTCACGAGACGAATCTTTTAAGCCTAATTAAACTATGATTGACACTAATTGTCAAATAACAACGAAAGTGCTACAGTACCATTTTCTAAAAAAATTCGCCAACTAAACAAGGCCTTGATAAACTAATACATGGATTTCGGCTGTGTTTGGTTGGTGAATCGTGTTTGAGTGTTTCAGGCTGAGTGGAACTATATTTTATAAAAAAAAAGATTTTTGGTGAGGTTGCATGAGTGGATGCAAAGAAACTAAGATGATGTTTGGTTGTCTATATAAGCGGATGCAGTCTACCAAATCTGGGAGACTGAGATATGGGACCACAAAAGATACACTGCATCCACCCAGCCAGGATGACCAGTGAAGCTCATTTTGAGAGTACTCACCGGGCCAGGATGAGGCCGTATTTTTAAATTCGCCCATGCAAGTTGCATTCATTAAGCAAGCAACCAAACAGACTTTAAAGCATTGTTTGTTTCAGCTTTGTGGGAGTTTCTTGACCTTAGCTTTGGGACCTTTCAAAAAAAAAAAAAAAACTCCCACAAGCCAAAATCTCACTTTAAGCTTCGTTCGGCGTACCTAGAAACCGGCTTGTTTTTTCGATTAAAACAATGTTTTTTTCTCAAAACAATTTAGCCAGAACAGTGTTTTTCAGCCAAGTTTCAGCAAACCGAACGGGCCTAAAAAGCTTCTTATTTTGGCTTCCGGGAGCTTTTGACTTTTGAAAGGTTCAAAACTGAGAGACAAGAGCTCCCAGAAAACCTAAATAAACAAGCCCTTAGATTATACAGATTCATCTAACCAAGATAAAGGCGAAACATAAAACCAAACACACATGACACATGTGAAGATTCACATATATATTTATTTATTATTCAAATCAAATCCAAAAAAAAAAAAATAGCTATGGGTCCGTGAGTAGGGGCATTTTAGTCATCTTCTCCATCGCACTACAGGTGCCACCTTCGACCCTCACCTGAGGCAGGCGGTATTCGGACCGGCATCACCTATCCACATCTCTCTCTCTCTCCCCGCTTCCGTCTCTCTCTCTGCTCCACGCTTACACCTCCACGCCTCCCTCTCCTCCTCACCGGTAGAGCTCCCCACAGCCCGTACCTACCTGCCCCCTGTCCCGGCCGCCCCGGTTGCCCGACCCGACGCGCGGCTTATCCACCACGCCACCACCACCACCTCCGCCGCTGGGCGGGATCGATCGGGATCGGGATCGCGCCGCCGCCCTCCGCAGTCGCGGGGTCCTGCTCCTACCATGCAGCAGCTCTGCGCCCTTGCCCGACCGCGCCGGCCCGCCGAACCGCGCGTCCCGCTCCCCGACGACCACCCCTTCGTCGCCGTCTTCTCCTTCCTCTTCATCCCCACCTAAACCAACCTCCTCGCCGCCGCGTAATTCATCTAGGATTTCTTCATCCTCTCTCACCGCCGCCGGGAGCAGCGGACGGATCGCCGCGTCGTCCTCGGCCGCCGGCGGGATGAGCCGGCAGGCGCAGAAGCTCGATTCCGCCGCCGGCGACGGCGCAGTCGGGATCGGGGTCCTGTCGCTGGACCTGCTGGGCCAGGTGCTGCACGGCCTGTGGGAGCCGCGGGACCGCAAGGCGTGCCGTCTCGTCAGCCGCGCCTTCGAGCGCGCCGAGGCCGCGCACCGCCGCGCGCTGCGGGTGCTCCGACGCGAGCCGCTCCCGCGCCTGCTCCGCGCGTTCCCGGCCCTCGAGCTGCTCGACCTCTCCGCCTGCGCCTCGCTCGACGACGCCTCCCTCGCCGCGGCCGTCGCCGGCGCCGGCGGGGGACTCGCGGGGCTCCGCAGCGTCTGCCTCGCGCGGGCCAACGGGGTCGGCTGGCGCGGCCTCGAGGCGCTCGTGGCGGCCTGCCCCAAGCTGGAGGCCGTCGACCTGTCGCACTGCGTCAGCGCCGGGGACCGCGAGGTCGCCGCGTTGGCGGCGGCGGCCGGGCTCAGGGAGCTGAGGCTGGACAAATGCCTTGCCGTCACCGACATGGGGCTCGCCAAGGTGGTTGTTGGGTGCCCCAGGCTGGAGAAGCTCAGCCTCAAGTGGTGCCGTGAGATCTCTGACATCGGAATCGATCTGCTGGCCAAGAAGTGCCCCGAGCTCCGCAGCCTCAACATATCCTACCTCAAGGTTACTACTCCCATATGAGCTATTAAACTGTTCATTGCTTGGGTAGTGGATTGATGAAAGATGATTACTTGTGGATAGACGTTTGGACTAGCAATTCACATGCTGTTTAGAGAAATGGCGAAAATGTCATATGCAGCGACACACCTATAATAGCCTAGATATGATACCCAAGTACCCAACAAGAGCCGCACAAACCAAATTTCAGATGCAACATGGTGGCAATACAGAAGTGGTTTGGTACCATGATATGCTAAATCTCAACTTTAACCTGGAAATTCTCATAAATCTTGTGAAGTTGGACTTAAGTTGGAAGCTAATGCATATGGGTGCGAAGGTGCTATTCAAAACATTATGAGTCATATTGCCGGTGGCTGTTTTTAATAAATGCACATACTGTAGGAAATGGTTGCATCTTCACTTCTCTTTTCCTGTCCATAGGTAGTGATAGCTTAGAATGTACAGTAGTTATATGTAACACCTGGCCTGTTAGGACTTTGTCTGTAAGGTTTTCAAAATCAGTAATAAGTACTTGGCCGGTCATGCTACCTAGTGATTAGAAGGTGTAATTGTGGTAGAATCAGGCAATATATGCTACCTAGTAGTGATTGAAAGGTGATTAAAAGCTGGCTGTACAGTAACAGGTAGGGACGTCCATTATTTGTACATAACAAGGCTGAGAAAATGGCCTAATAGACCCATTTTGAAAGTGATCCCTGCCATGCAAATGATGTGTTGTGATACTGGATAATCCCAAATTGGAAGTTTAAAGTTGAGTTGTACTTAGCATACAAAACCTCATGATCCATACATTTTGCCATCCACTGAGGTGTTAGGTGTGTGACTATAAGGGGCCTGGGTGCTGAATGAATTTTTGGCCTAGGTCTTGCATTATTTAATTTTTCTCATTGATAGTAATGGCATCATTGCATTATACTATTTGTTTGTATTATATGCTTATTTTTCTTGTGTTGCAGGTGGGTAATGGATCCCTTAGATCAATTTCCTCACTCGAGAGGCTTGAGGAATTGGCAATGGTTTGTTGTTCATGTATAGATGATGAAGGCCTGGAATTGCTGAGCAAGGGGAGCGATTCGCTGCAGGTAATCACTTCTGGGATGTTAAACTTTTATAGACTTTTGATGGCTGATGCACAACATTGTGTCAATTTGATTATTTAAAATTTGAACAGTTTTTGTTATTAGCCTCCTTACTGTGACTTTGCGTACTGTCATCTGAAATCTGGAAATTGGCAACTTTATGTTTTTTTTAAATGGCGAATTTTGATATTTTTAATCATTTTCTTTAATTTCAGAGTGTTGATGTGTCAAGATGTGATCATGTGACTTCTGAGGGGTTAGCTTCACTGATAGATGGTCGCAATTTTCTCCAGAAGTTATATGCTGCAGATTGTTTGCATGTGAGTTGGTCTTCCCCACATTACTTACCCCTCACAGCCATTAGCTCTTATTTTCTGTACAATTCGATATGCCATAATTTTTGTGTTTGAAACAAAATGGTTATTTAACTAACATATTCAGAGGGACTCATCCTCATGAAGAGTTAAAGAGTAATCAAAAGTGGCAAATATCTGACTGCTTGTAGTTTGTTGATGTTATATTTATAGGAGATAGGACAGCGTTTTCTATCCAAGTTGGCAACACTGAAGGAAACCTTGACACTGTTGAAACTCGATGGTCTTGAGGTCTCGGACTCTCTTCTTCAAGCCATTGGTGAAAGCTGTAACAAATTGGTTGAGATTGGACTTAGCAAATGCAGTGGTGTTACAGATGAAGGAATCTCATCTCTTGTAGCTCAGTGTAGTGACCTAAGAACAATTGATCTCACATGCTGCAATCTCATTACCAACAATGCACTTGATTCAATAGCTGACAACTGTAAGATGCTTGAATGCTTGCGGTTGGAATCATGCTCTTTGATAAATGAGAAGGGACTAAAGCGAATTGCAACTTGTTGCCCCAATCTTAAGGAGATAGACCTCACTGACTGTGGAGTGGATGATGCAGGTTTGTGATCACTACATTTGTGCCTATGTTTATTTTTAATAAAAAAAATCTGTTATTTTAAAATTGAGCATAATCACTTTACATTGCTTGTTTTGCAGCATTGGAGCACTTGGCTAAATGCTCTGAATTGAGAATATTGAAATTAGGCCTATGCTCAAGTATTTCTGACAAAGGCATTGCATTTATTAGTTCAAAATGTGGAAAGCTTGTGGAGCTTGATCTCTACCGGTAATTTAGATCATCTTATTTATTCTTTTATCATGATCTTTATAGTCATATGCATGAAAATAACATGTCTGCAATGTCCTTTGCTTCAGGTGCAACTCTATTACTGATGATGGGTTGGCAGCTTTAGTAAATGGATGCAAGAGGATTAAGTTACTGAACTTGTGTTACTGCAACAAAATCACTGATACTGGTTTGGGTCACTTAGGCTCCCTGGAGGAGCTCACAAACCTTGAATTGAGGTGCTTGTTCCGCATAACAGGCATTGGGATCTCCTCAGTTGCAATCGGATGCAAGAGCCTGATAGAGTTGGACTTGAAACGATGCTATTCAGTTGATGACGCTGGCCTGTGGGCCCTTGCTCGTTATGCTTTGAACCTTAGACAGGTAACCTTACGATAGAGTTTAGCTTCTATCCTTGTAAATTCATAAGCAGCTGGAACCATATAAACATGTACCTGTTTTGCAGCTTACGATATCTTACTGCCAAGTCACGGGGTTGGGCCTGTGCCACCTGCTGAGCTCCCTGCGGTGCCTCCAGGACATTAAGATGGTGCACCTCTCATGGGTCTCCATAGAAGGGTTTGAGCTGGCGCTGCGAGCAGCCTGCGGGAGGCTGAAGAAGCTGAAGATGCTCTGCGGGCTGAAAACCGTGCTGTCCCCTGAGCTCCTCCAGATGTTGCAGGCGTGTGGCTGCCGAATAAGATGGGTCAACAAGCCTCTTGTCTACAAGGACTAAACTCATGTTCCTCATCGTTTGTGCAGTGTCACCATCCGCATGGATTGTCAAGATCTCCCAGGTTTGCCCTGGCTTACGTTGTGAGCCATGTGGGATATTTCGCAATAATTGTTGGGGGCGTAAGCTCCCGTCCCCAAGTTGTGGTTATGGTGTTTGCCTTTCGGGCACATCTGGCGGCGCCTGTTGTCTCTGCTCCAGTGTATGTACACTGAGGCATCGGTAATATTCATGTGTATAGCCTGCAGTGGGACGATCCACTTTCTGGGATTAGTTAGGGTTTTTGTTACTTCATTCCGCATGGTTTGAGCCTTTGAGATGAATGAAAGAATCATAAGGGATATGATCGATGCTTTGCATTCACTGTTTCTTTCTTGCTTTTGATTGGCATTATCTTATCTGATACTAATATGTGTATGATGCAACTTACATGGAGTTCAAATAACCGTTGCATAGCCCATCGGTGTGGGTGTGGCACCTCGGCTCATGAACGGAGGTCAATGGTTGGTTCCTGGCTACCATTTCTTTTGGCGGATCTTTTTTTTTAGACAAGCATGCCTTTCATTGATTTAAGGGGGCCAAAGCCTCATACATCACCAGACTCACGCCGGAATTTCATGCCACACCTCTTTGTAACTCGTGACCTGTTTAGCTAGAATATGAGCTACATTGTTACAAGATCTACTTGTATAAGTAAAAATAAAGTCCTGAAAGGCAAGCCAAATATCATCAATCTCCTCCAGAATTGGTCCTATTGTGGAGCGTTGTGAGTCTTCTCCCACAATTGGACAAGTTCTAGGCAATTTGTCTCCAAATAAATACCTTTCCGCCCAAATTGCCTAGCAACACTGATGGCATCTCTGCAGGACAGCGTCTCCATCATACAAGCATCCAAACCTCTATCATGTCATATCGCCTGGGTAGACAGAAACATACCTTGATGATCCCGATAGGACACAGGCCGTCGCCCACTGTTTCTGTCCGCGTAATAAACAGCCACAAGTATAGTTGACAGGGCGCAGGAGTTGCCACAAGTCATATGCTGTATCTCGTGCCCAAAAAGTTGCTTGTCGCAGACTCATAGCTTGTTCACCATGTTTTTGTTTATTCCTCAGCATCCAGAGAACCCAGATACCACATATGATGACTGCCCATTCCTCAGCATCCGTCAGCAAGTCAGTCGCCCAGGTGACCGGATTGAGCTTAGGAACCTTCACACCAGTTGGCCTCTCTGTGATCTCCCGGATTTGCGCAGGTTGGTTACATGGGCTTTGGAAACCTTAAAATTGGCACTTTGTAATCTTTGTTATAGGACGGCCATCAAGTTGAAAGGGACTCCATCGAGTGCATGATATATGCTACCTAATTGTCAACCTTATACCACTATAGATAACCAACACCTCGTTACCTTGATTGGTGCTTGGATTAGGCATTTGTCAGGTTCAGCCGGCCGGGCGCAAAGTGGCTACTGGCTAGTGCCATTACTTTCTGCATCGCACTTCGCTTTGAGTAGTGAGCATACAACGTTCCCAAACGGTACAAGAAACGTTAGCAAAAGGAAGGTCGAAACTTGGAAGACTTCAAATCATCCCTGAACTTCACACCCTAAACCACTGAACTAGTAGATATTTTTTGGCCTTAAACCTTATAATATCATTTAGTTAACATTCCTCCATGTATCCTATCGGCTGTTTTTGGGCCACTATGACATGAATCAGGTAGGGACCAGTGGTGAACCCAGGCCAAAATTATAGGTACGGCGGACAGATGCCAAATGTAATCAATATATTTGGATCGAATTACACATATGCCATAGCAATCGGTGGCACACAAATTTGAAAATAAATCACAAATATAGGCGAAGACATGGAAAGCACAAATATAAGAAATGGTACAGGCGAAGACATG
Source organism: Miscanthus lutarioriparius (assembly GCA_904845875.1). Classification (NCBI taxonomy): domain Eukaryota; kingdom Viridiplantae; phylum Streptophyta; class Magnoliopsida; order Poales; family Poaceae; genus Miscanthus; species Miscanthus lutarioriparius. Next base: position 32,258,938 of record CAJGYO010000014.1, on the reverse strand, counting down.
GAAAGCACAAATATAAGAAATGTTGTTCATAATCCATACAGTTCACATACATTGAAAGATTCAAAACAAAGAGAAATATAACTTGTGATTGTCAATTTGAAAATAAATCTACCAACTGATAAAGCTCCCAAACCCACCGGAATTCTCCGGTGAGTATCACTGGAGCTTCACTGTGTCCAGAGACTACAAAGTTTTTTGGGTCACCGGAGAAGTACCAGAGTAAGCGTTGAAAGAGTTCGTACAGTAACTAGCCATCGGAGGGCCACCGAATTTCTCCGGTGTTTATCCAAAGGCACCACCGGAGGTTTTCGGTGAGCAGAAAATGTGAGTGGACTGATATTATGAGCACTCTTGGGGAAAGTTCTAACTACAGCAAACGGGCATCCAAGAGAGTGCTTTGCTCTAGTGGAGTGATTGAGGTTTGCCAATTGAAGATTAAGGACCCTATTATTACTTAAGAGTAATAAGTGTGCATCCACTCTTCTCATTGGGCTTGAGTAGGTCAAGTGAGAGTTTGTGTTTGTTACTCTTTGTGATCGGCAACACCTAGACAGCTTGATGACGATCAGTGAATTGGCGATCTCCCGGAGGAGCTTGTGGGAGGCCCAAGATGGTGTAAATAGTTGTGCATGGTTGACCATGTCAGAGTGGTGAAAAATCAATCCGTAGATAGCATTTGGCCCTTGTACGGATCTAGGGGGAGCAATACCCTGTGCGCAGATGCTTCAAAAAGGACTAGTGGAGAGTGCCGACTCTTCGATACATTAGGAGAACATCGACGTGTCCCTAGTCATTTCTTTACTTAGAGCATTTACTTTCATGCAATTTATATTCCTAGAATTGCCATGATAGAGTAGGGTTGAAATTAGGGTGTAAAACTTTGTGCGGTAAGCTAGAAACACTTATTTAGCCACAGGGGTGAAATGGGCAAAGCGATATGTTTTAATTCTATGATAATTTTATATTAGTCCAATTCCTCCTCCTCTCTCTTAGTCATCTTGATCCTTCTAACATGGTTTGCACAACAGCTTTGAGATAGTTTTTCCATTTATTTATTAATAATGGAAAAGTAATTGATTTATATGCATACTTAGTGGTTGGTTTAGAAGCACTAGTGAAGATGCAAAAGGGTTATTTTCAGTTATCCTTCGTAATGTCATCTAGGGACAATTTAGATGCAACAGGTTACTTTAGTTAATTTTCATAACAACAGAATGAGTAATTTAGACGTAAATTTGGAGGGCCAACAATGCTTGAGGTTATTATAAAACAATGGCCAGTTTTTTTTCCTTTTCATGGGAATTTTATAGTTTTTATATATTTTTAGCATGTCTATTGAGTATTACTGTTAATTTTACAAAAAAAATAAAATAATCTAGTTAATAACACACGCCCTCTAGTTAATAGCACCCTGTTCAAAGTATTCGTTGTTTTAGCATCTTTCACTATCTTCTACTTGTTCTACGATTCTAGAGCCTGTTTGCTTGGTCGTATTTGGCTTAGTGTTTGTTTAGTTCCCAAAATTTTGTAAATTTTTTCAAGATTCCATGTCACATCGAATCTTTGGACACATGCATGAAGCATTAAATATAAATAAAAATAAAACTAATTACACAGTTTAGATAAAATTCACGAGACGAATCTTTTAAGCCTAATTAGACTATGATCGGACACTAATTGCCAAATAACAACGAAAGTGCTACAATACCATTTTCCATAAAAAAATCGCCAACTAAACAAGGCCTTATAAGCCATGGTTTATCAGCCAACGAATAGTATTTTTCTCTCGCACCAAACCAGCCAACAGTACTTTCAGCCATGGCTTATAAGCCAAACTAGCCCAAACGAACAGGGCGTTTGGTTTCTACTTTCTCTCGTCTTACACTTTCGTTAATTGCATTGTTATCAGACTTCTTACTCTTGTGTGCATGCTTTAGAGAACATTATTGGTGATCATCTTAATACTTGGCACAACTCTAAACAATTACTTTGCGAACGGACGCTAGGCTGGCTGGTTTAGCGCTCTTAGTAGCACCCTCACGGTGAGGGTTCGAGCCCATGTGTGGCACACCCGCGCGTTGTTTTCGGGGTTTTTCCTCGAGCAAGGTAAAAAAACACCCTTGTCTGCTCACGTTCAAAGCATAGGTCTGTGGCCAGCTCATCTCACGAAGCTGCGGTGCCGTTATGTATGTGTGGGGCAGAGGTTCGGGGGTTTTCTCGATTTGCGTTAGAAGATCTTCTTCTTAAGCCATAATACCGGGGTGACTAGTGTAACACCCCGGGTGTTTAAATATTAAAAACATGACATGTCATCATATACATTGTAAGGCATTGGTCATATTGCAAACTTTGATATGCATTCACTAAAACAAGTTTACATTTATGTTATAAGTATTGCTTGGTATTGTTTGAATCAAGTTCGAAATCTTTGTATTGATTTGAAATTCCGAAAACCCTGATTTTCAATATTTAAATCCTACCCTAAAAACCCATTTCAAAATCGAAGCATATTTTGGGGTTGAGCCTTAAAGAAAAATTGTAGAGCTTGTTGAGTTGTACAAAGTTGGTTTTTAGAGTTTTCTAAGTTGTTTAGAAAAATTTGAAGTAATTTAAAAAGGCGAAATTCCTTAAATGTCCTTTTCGAATTCAAATTTGCATTTCAAAATATAGACCGAATTTGGATATGGTTATAAAAGCAAAGTTGTAGAACTTTTGATTTTGAACAACTTTTATTTTTGGAGATTTTTTATTTGTTATATAAATTTGGGAGTAATTTGGATTTTAAAACGAATGGCAATTTTATAATTTTGATGAACAATGTTCACCGCTCTTGCTACATCGCCGGCGACCTTCGGCTTGCTTCCAGGCGCGCGCGTGGTCGTTTTCGGCGTCGTGCTGGCGCGGTGAAGGCCGTGGCGTGGCTTCTCCTTGCTTCTGAGTCGCGTTATATGGACTGAGCCGCTGTCGTTTGCCCCCGCTTCCTCACTCTGTTTCCGCCGCCGCCGGTGACCTTGCTGTGCTCGCGAAATTCATCCTCACCGTAGCCCCTCGTGCCAATTGCGTCTGACAACATCTCTGCCTTGCCCTATCGCTCCTTCCAGGCCTGCTCGCCTCGCCTCTAGCAGTCCAGCGCCACCGCACGACGCTTTCTTCCTTGGAGCCGGCCGAAGCACCACCACCACCGATCTCACCGTGGTCAGGTCACTCTAGTCCGTCTCCACCTTCACCAAGCACCCCGTCGTGTTCGTGGTGAGCTCCTGTGCGTGATGCTCTCTTCGCTTTAGTCTTTACCGCGTCGTAGCCGGAGTTGTGTCGTGTGCCGCCGTGTCTACGCCACCGTGGCCGCCATGGCCGGCGTGGAGCTTCCTTCGGTGTGCCTACTACTGTTCTGAGGGTCGGGATAGGTTCGCGGGGTGATGTTGATCATGATGGTGCTGTCCACTTCGCCGGAGTCTCGCCGTCAGCGCGTTTTGGTCGACCGGAGTCGGTAGCGCCACCGCGTTCTCTCTCTGTGTCGCTGACATGCGGGTCCTGCCTGTCAGCGAGAGAGAGGGAGAGAGAACAGGGAAATTTCTTATTTTCTGGATTTTGAATAGTGCAGCAACTTTGGAAATTCATAGGAAAATAATTACAGCTCCAAAAATTCTGAAAATTTGTGTGTAGCTTCTGTACATGTTCTATTATGGTTTAAAAATATGAAACTTGAAATTTGAATAAATTTTTAGTGTTCAAAAATTCAGTCAATTAATTGATAAATGTAATTTCCATAATTTTTGTAGAGCACTGTATAACTCCAAAAATTATGAAATTTATTTTGATACACTAATTTGTCATGTGGATGCTTGCATAAAATTTTGAGGTCATTTGGAACAAGTTAATTTTTAGCTTATTTTCCAAATTAATTAAAAATTGAATTAAAGCAAATCCTAAGCGTTAGGTTAGGGTTTGATCTTGTTTTGGTCATGTTTTGTGATCAGTAGATTTCAAGATTAGTTTGATCAAGTCACCTATGTCATAAGTGTCAGTTGGTTTTGTTGGCTTGCAACTGTACCGCGAAGGAAAGTTGTATTCAAGTTGTTAATTTTGCATCCATCATCGAGCATCATGTTTTATATCTCGCATCATGTTCAACATGGCATTGTTACTATGTGTAGTGAACGAAGGTGAAGACATGGTAGTTAATCAAGTTGAGGAGGAGGTTAATCCGTCTGTTGAGGTCGGATAGAATACTTGTGAAACGTCGCAGGAACCAGACTTTTTCGTCAACGAAGGCAAGCCCCGGATGCATACAACCCTACCTTGTAATTTACAAATTGATTTCGTTTTTGCTTCTTTTTACTGCATTAAGTGATTAGGAGTCAAGTGAAAACTGAATTGGTACATTACCAACCTTGTTATTCCATATTTACCCTGTTACCAGTTTTAATTCGTATATACCTAGTTATGCTTAGCTATGCTTAGAACGATGAAAGTCGGGTGATTACCTGTCACCTGCAAGTTTTAAATAGAATTTTGGTTACTTATGTTATCATGTGATATGGGAATGTGGAGTAATAAATCTAGACCGGGCGGACTCGGTGTGTGAGAGCCATAAGACGTGGAGATCTTGTGAGCGGGTTCTTTCCGCATGTGTCGATTAAGGCCCGTACCGTTGTTGAATTGCATGAGGTGAGACTTTGTAGTACTAACCACATACTCCGGTAAGCCTTAACTTGGCTATTCTATTACGAGAATGGTTACTCGTGCACTAGGAGTGGAGAGATGGCGGGAATAGCGTGTACCCACATGGCAATGGGCTGGATTGGTGGAGTACTGTATTCTCGGGTGGCTCGGACCCATTCTTGTTTAGAGGATCTGAGGGTAGGTTGATATATGTAGGTCGGGGACCTGCATATGTCGTGTGGTCTGGAATTCCCAGCTGGGTTTTAATCGGTTCGAATCGTCGTTGCTCCTCGGATATGGAGACTCAACTCACTGTTCATCATCGTAGTAATCAATAACTGGAACTTGAGGATGGTCTGTGAAGGTGTTGGTTATGAAGTCTCATGATCTCAATGCAGATCGTGTCAGCTTTGTATATGATCTTATGAAGTTTTAAATGTTGATATAAAGAATTTTATTGAAGTGCTTTTACGTAAAAGAACTTTAATTATTGCTAAAGCCATACCTTGAATCCCATGAGCCTGCATTCCTGCGTTCTTTTAATTCTTATTTTGGTGAAGTCTTGTTGAGTACTTTTGTACTCAGGGTTCGTTGACCCTTGTTGTAGGTGAGCCTCATGAGCAGATCTGTTTTGGATCGTGCTGCATGACTATTGTTCGATCTGACGATGAGAAGTAAATGTGTGGCCCTTGGGTAGGGCAGTTTCATTGTGTGTTTTCTATTATATTATAATACCACTCCACTATTTCGTTTTGTAATAATCATCGAACTTAGTTGTGAGGTTTGAAACTACTGTTTTGTAAACTATATTATTGTAAGACTTCCGCTGTTTTTACTCTGGTGTATCTATTTGAATAAATTGTTGTAATACTGCAATGACTCTGTAATGTGATCCTGCTCGAAAATCGTGGATGATTTGGGGTTCCCCAAGGACACCCGACAGTCTTCTTAAGTTACCGAGAACGTATGCATAGATGTCAAAGGTCGTTAGACAGTGACAGGTGCATGCGGGCCCTATAATTTAGGAGGTTCTGCCATAGAATGGTATCAGAGCGATCGTTACAAAGTTTTTATTGTATTGGTTTACGAAAACTTCAAAATGATTTGGGATGACTGAATTTAACTTGTTAATTTGGTCCAAATTGCTTCCGACTTATCTTATTTCTTTCTTACCATTCCTTATTTGATTAAAAAGGTTTTGTGTGGTGGAGTTGTAATCTTACTATGCCCTATATAAAAACAACTGTTGTTTATGTATTTTATAAGCTTTGGTGGTTTTGTTCGTAAGAACGATTCATGCATCATAATTAATTCACTTGTTACTTCCTTCGTCTCTAAGTCTGGGTGAGTAGTGTGTATGGGTTGAGTTGTATAGTCCATCCTTACTGCTCTTGAGATTGTTGTCAGATTGTTTTACTTGGATTAATCCTGCTTTGTATAGTATGGCTCGTACCAAGATGATACCCCGTAAGTCCACTGGACCCAAAGGAATTCCTCGTCACCAACTTGCCCCTAGGAATGACGGTGCTAGTAGTAGCAGCTCTAGGCCTGATCCTTAGGCAGAGATATAGAGGATTTCTGCAGAGTTAGCCCAAGCTACTAGAGATAGGGCTATGGATGCCATCTAGGTGGGCAGATTACAGGAGCAATTAAGACGTCTCACCACCGCTCACAGGAACTGCGAACGTATGTTAGTTCGTACGGTAGAAGGAAGAAATGAAGCTTGGCATAGAGAGAATGTAGCTAGAGCTAGAACTCATGAGTTAGAATTTTATGTAGAAGACTTAGAAGAGCATAATACCTATCTGCATGAGGAAGTTCATAGGCTAAGCAATCTCCTGGATCCTAATCATGAACCCCAAGCTGATGCAATGGACCCTGTGTCATCCTTTGCCGATGAAAGTGAATCGGAAGAAAAAGAAGAAGATCCTGAAGAATTAGTAATGATCGATGAAAGTGATAATGAAGGCGGTAATATTTCCGGAATGGATACCGAGCCTGAAGTTTGAAGTAATCACGAAAAGGAGTAGAGTTGTATAATAGTAGTTCTAGTTAAGTTAAGTAGTCTTGTTTAGGTACATGCGGGTTTGTGTTTATATTAGTAAACTCTATGTAATGTGTCTAGAGTAAGCTTTTGTGCAAATCAATAAAGGATTGTGAGTAAAGTTTGGTTTGTTGTGAACAGATGCATCGTACGCGGGGTTCATATATTCCTGGTACTTCACAAGATGAGAACGGTATTCCAGATCCGCCACCAGTTCCTACAAATCTAGCTAATGCTATAGCCGCACTTGTCAATGTGACGGTTGAAAATTCTCGTTTGCTTCATGAGATGGCTCAAAGTAATCAGAATCAGATGCATGGAAACCATGGTCGCCATCATAACAGGCAGGAGGCTACATATGTGGACTTCACAGATACAAAACCCCTAGTGTTCACTAAGGCAGATGAACCATTAGAGGCTGATGATTGGCTTAGGACCATGGAGCAGGAATTTGATCTTATACCATGCATGGAGTTTCAGAAATCGGTGTTTGCTGCCCAGCAACTGTAACACCCTAAAATTTACATTGTTTTAAAATAGTAAATTTGATGTATTTATGTTATTTTGTGTGCATTCAAATATAGGAAAAATAATATTTTTGATGAAATTAAAATAAGTAATAAGGAATAGATACAAGTTGAGGCATTCATGCTGCTACACATTATTTTTGTAGTGATTAGCTTTGGCTAAAATTTGAATTGAATTCAAATTTACCTTGAAAATGAGATTTGAAAATTTTATTTATAAAAAGAAAAAAGAAATTTCTTCCTCTCCACTCCCTTCCTCATTTTTTTGCCCATTGGCCTTTTTCTCCCATTGGCTCGGCTCGGCTCTTTTTTTCTCCTCGCTTGCTTGACCTCATGACCCAAGACCCCACCCCAGATCTCATGTGACCCGTAAAGCGCCACCCGGCAAGAATGCCGCGCTCCTTGGCCAAAGATCGAGCCATGACCGCTTTGGCCCGCTTGCCAGTGCCTTCTTCCTCCCGCTCGCCCACGCCAGTCAAGGCAGCAACCGCTGCCCACATCCCGTGCCATCGTGGGAGCGTCCTCCCGAGCGCCCGGCATCTACAAAAAGAGGCCTACGACCAGTATCCACCCTCCCCGCTATCTCCCGTTCCAATTTTTGCCAGTGCACGAGGAAGCCTCAATCATTGCTGGGATCCGCCGACCGCCCCTCCGCATGGACAGTCGTCTCCGAGCCGCCTCCGTCTCCATTTTCCCCTTGGTGAGCCTCGCCGTGCTTCTCTCTTCCCCCCATGCCTTCAATTCGGTGTTTCGTGGCTTCTAGGGCTTGTTTTAGCGTCTGTGCCATGAGCTCTCGACCACCGCCATGGCGACCACCCCCCATGGCCATGTCCTCCGACCACTCTTTTCGGCCTTGGCGAGTCCCCTTCACTCCCTCTTCCCCCATCAGAGGCCCTAGCCAGCGTGTCGTGAGTCCATTGCCGTGACCATGGAGCTTGCCGCCGGAAACACTGTTCCGGCCGGCCACCTTCATCTCTCCCTCCTCTGATCAAATCCGAACCGTCCATCGCGTTATCAACGGCCGGAAATAGAAGATACCCCTTCGGGGGTAAATTTGCTAAAGAGTCCCTGGATTTTTCTAAGTCCTAACCCGCCGTCCTTAGCGTATTTCCCCGAATGCATAATCCCGTTTAGAAAACGTAAACTTCCTTTATTTAAGTCAAAAGTACGCTTTCAAGTATTTCTGAAATGCCATTCGAATCTGTTTCGCTTATATAATTGTCGTTTTAACTCCGAATTGATCCATTCAAATCGCGTTAGCTTCGTAATTTCATAAGCTACATGATGACGCTACTGATAGTCAAGTTTGGAACTTTTTAATTTCATGATTAGAATTAATTAAATATAGGGCTATAGGAAAACCCGTTTTAATCATAACTTTCGTATTTTAGCTCCGTTTTTCGTGAACTTCGCGTTGACGTGATCGTAGAGAAACGTAGATTAGTTTTACAAACATTTTATCTTGATTTCAATACTGTTGGTGTACTGTTCTAATGATAGGAATGTTTGCTTTGCATGAATGCCTTTGGAATGTTGTATGTTGCCGTGTTGGTCGCGTTCAGACGGTGAGGAGAACGTCGGTGACCAAGATTTCTTCGACGAACAGCAGGACCAGCACGAGTTTGTGAACCAAGGCAAGTATAGCATGGGCCTTCCTTGATGTCCTATTCACCTTAATCAATTACTCATTTGCATGTGTCTAATTTTGATACCCGTAAGGATATCCTAGTGATTGTTTATCCTGTTCCTTGTCTCCTATGGGTTAAATGCATGTGGGTAGATTGCTAGTGCTCTAACTGAACTTGACATACATGTTGATGAATGATACTATGGAACAAAGTGAGTAACATGATTTATAACAACTGTTCCATAGGGCTAAAGTGCAAATGACCTTTGTTCATGTTGCTCTCGGCCCTCCATAAGGACTTATCTATCGGCAAAAAAGTCGGGACCGACAAAGGCAAACCGTGAGGGTCATATGGCTCGACTTTAGCTCAGTAATAGGACCTTTTCTAGCTTGTTAGAGGTTACCTTTATGGCGCAAATGGGGCTTGCCACGTTGGGTATAGGACCGCCTCTGTTCCTATGTGTATAGCCATGATGGATATGTGCCATATGAAAAGGGGGTTCTACATCCGCCTGCCAAGGAAACCTAGCGGCCCTAACTTGTTAGGGAAACCTATGAAATGGCTTCATAGTGTACCCCGCCCGCTCACCTTGGAAGTGACATGGGAGTAATTAACCGGACATATGGGGATCACGATCATGGTGAATGTGCACCACCTCTGCAGAGGGTAACAAACTGTTATAACAGTGCGTGCTCAGAATGATTAAGCGGCCTGGAAAACTCACAGAATAGATGGCTACTTATAATGTTGTTTATCTGAGATGATTATGATGATGTCACATGACTCAATTGGATCGGATATATGATCACGTGGGTTTAAAAGGGAGCTTAAGCATAACTTAATAATAGATGAGGATAAAATCTTGAATCTACTAAAAGTGCTAATCGCAGAAACCAGTGTCATCCTTTTTGAGCCTCATGAACCCCATGTTATCTTGTTGAGTACGGGACGATTTACGCTTGTTTAATTTTCAATATTTGGATAAAAATCCCGGATGGGTAACAGATGACAACGGATATAAGGAGTTTCACGAGGATTATTAGGCTTGTGGTCAACCAATGACCGTCCCCCGTGATGGAGTTCCATGAGAGAGTTATCTTTTTATCTTCCGCTGTGTTATGTAAGCCAATGTGATGCTATTATTCGTTATGTAAGATACACCGTGATGATACTTTTTATAATTTGTCAACTTATGTGTGTGACTGATCCCTGGGCACTCATGAGTTTAGTGCATTCAATTTTATCCTTAAAATTGGGTGTGACAGCAACTTAGAGGAGCAGCTAGTGCTTGGTATGCAAATCTTATGGCCATGCAACCCATAGGTGTTCTGTTAACTTGGATGGAGTTTCGTACTGCTTTCAGAGCCTATTATATCTCGGAGGGAGTTATGGCTATGAAGCTGGATGAGTTCCTTGCTTTGAAGCAAGGGGATCAGACGGTTATGCAGTATGTGGGAAGATTCAATCATCTGTCGCAGTATGCATCTGAACATGTCAACACAGATGTTAAGAAAAAGAAATGGTTTATGAGAGGTCTAAATACCAAATTGCAGACTATGATGACAACTTGTACCAATGTCACTTATCATGAGACAGTGAATATTGCAATTGCTTCAGAGGCAAAGTATCGGCAACATAAGGAGCTCAAGAAGAAAAAGAGTATGCCGTCTGGATCTTTTGGGGGAAATCCAAAGAGGCAGAGGGTGATTTATCATCCAGTAAATCATAATCGTCCTCCTTATCGTCCGCCGTAGTTTCAAGCCGGTCAGTAATCAAATGTCTGCCCTGCTACAACTTATCAGAATCCACAACCGACAAATGCTTCTGGGGTTTCTGCTTCAACACCCCAGGGTCACAAATATCCCTATTTCAATTGTGGCAAGCCTGGTCATTTCTCGAGAGAATGTCCGTATCCAAGGCAGTCTAATCCCAATTATCAGAAGGCCACTGCCAATCAACAACAGGGTCAGGCACAGAACAAGAATAACAATCAGAATGCTCAGAAAGGCAAAGATGAAAGGAAGACAGGACGGGTGTTCTATATTCAAGCTGGGGAAATTCCGGAAGGAGAGCCAGTGATGATGGGTATGTTTCCTGTTGCCAACCATCCTGCAGTTATACTTTTTTATTCTGGCACATCACATTCATTCATCAATAGAACATTTGTGGTGAAGTATGAAATTTCAATTGGGGCAACAAAGGAAAATTTCTTTATACAGTCGCCCAGGGAACGTCTGTGTACTAAGGAAATGATATACCAGGTACCCATAAACCTGGGTGGGCATATTTTTCCCACTACCATGATTATCCTAAAGGATCAGGATATATATGTAATCTTAGGAATGAATTGGATGTATCAACATAAGGCTGTTATAGATGCTTTGAATAGAACCATAAGGGTGAATTTGTCTGATAGTACTTCCCAACTTCTTATCCAACTTCCAACCTTAAGAAGATAAGTGGGCAAAGTTTGTGCAACTGCCGTCAAAGAGATTAGAGATATCCCGGTAGTATGTGAATTTCCTGATGTGTTTCCTAAAGATTTATCCGGTCTACCACCTGATAGAGATGTCCAATTTAACATAGAGTTGAAACCTAGAACAACTCCGATTTCTCAGAGAGCTTATAGGATGCCACCTAAGGAATTGGCCGAGTTGAAGACTCGGTTGCAAGAATTGATTGAAAAGGGTTTATCCAACCTAGTTCATCGCCTTGGGGATGTCCGGCAATTTTTGTGGAAAAGAAAGATGAGACCCTGAGGTTATGTATCGACTATTGCCCGTTGAATGAAGTGACCATCAAGAATAAGTATCCCTTACCTCGGATAGATTTTTTTTTGATCAACTGGCCGCGTGCCAAAGTTTTCTCCAAGATAGATTTGAGGTCAGGATATCACCAAATCAAGATAAAGCCTGAAGATATTCCCAAAACGGTATTTACCACAAGATATGGATTATATGAATACTTGGTAATGTCTTTTGGTTTGACAAATGCTCCAGCTCATTTCATGTATCTGATGAATTCAGTATTCATGCCTGAGCTAGACAAATTTGTAGTGGTGTTTATTGATGACTTTCTAGTATATTCCAAGAATAAGGAAGAACATGCGGAACACCTTAGAATTGTTCTGACTCACTTGAGAGAACATCAACTATATGCCAAGTTCAGCAAGTGTGATTTTTGGCTTAAGGAAGTACAATTTCTTGGACATATCTTGTCAGCGGAAAGAGTTGCTGTTGATCCAAGCAAAGTGAAGGATGTGCTTGATTGGAAACTGCCAACCACAGTTCATCAAGTTCGGAGTTTTCTAGGATTGGTGGGGTATTACCGTCGGTTTATTCCGAATTTCTCTAAAGTATCAAAGTCCTTTACTGAGTTGTTGAAGAACCAAGTCAAGTTTGTCTGGTCATCTGATTGTGAAGAAGCTTTCCAGACTTTGAAGAGACTGTTGACTACTGCACCAGTATTAGCCCAACCTGATATCGAGAAGCCGTTTGATGTTTATTGTGATGCTTCAGGTATTGGTATCGGATGTGTGTTGATGCAAGAAAGCCGAGTCATTGCTTATGTATCCAGGTAACTTAAGCAACATGAAGAACACTATCCGACTCATGATCTAGAGTTAGTAGCTGTGGTCCATGCTTTGAAGATTTGGCGGCATTACCTACTTGGTAATACGTGCCATATTTATACAAACCACAAGAGCTTAAAGTATATCTTTACTTAGTCAGAGTTGAATATGCAACAAAAAAGATGGTTAGAGCTGATTAAACATTATGACTTGGAAGTACATTATCACCTGGGTAAAGCAAATGTGGTGGCAGATGCCCTCAGTCGCAAAAGTTATTGCAATTGCCTGATAGTAAGAACAATGGGTTTGACTTTATGTCAAGAGATGGAGAAGTTGAATGTAGAAGTAATTCAACAAGGAAGTTTAACCAATATAATTGTTGAAGCCACTATTTGAGATCAAGTTATTGCTGCTCAGAAGGAGAACAAGGGTGTAGCCCATATCAAGGAAAGAGTCAGGAATGGAAAGGCAGAATGTTTCAGCATAGATAATGAAGGTGTGCTATGGTTCAAGGATCGCCTGGTGGTACCAAAAGTTACTGAGTTGCGGCAGTCAATTCTTGAAGAAGCACATGCTACTAGGTTATCTATCCATCCAGGAAGCAACAAGATGTACCATGACTTGAAACAAAGATTTTGGTGGACCAAAATGAAGATAGAAATTGCAAGATATATAGCAAAGTGTGATACTTGTCAGAAAGTGAAAGCTATACATTTGAGGTCTGCTGGAGAATTACAACCATTGCCTATTTCAGCTTGGAAGTGGGAGGACATAAGTATAGACTTTATTGTTGGTCTACCCAAGGCATCAAAGTGATTTGACTCAATATGGGTTATTGTAGATCGACTCACTAAGTTAGCACATTTTCTTCCTAGTCAAGACTATATACCCCACTGTCCAATATGCCAAGATATATTTAGCAAGAATTATGAGTCTCCATGGAGTACCAAAGACCATAGTGTCAGATAGGGGTACACAGTTTGTCTCCAGTTTTTGGTAACAATTGTATTCTTCATTGGGTACCAAGCTCCTGTATAGTACAGCTTATCATCCGCAGACTGATGGATAGACTGAAAGAGTCAATCAAGTGCTTGAAGATATGTTAAGGTGTTGTGTCCTTAATTATTCCAACAAGTGGGACGAATGCTTACCTTTGGCTGAGTTCTCATATAACAATAGTTATCAGGAAAGCATTAGAATGTCTCCATTTGAAGCACTCTATGGTCATAGATGCAGAACATCGCTGAGTTGGTCTGAGCCCGGAGAAAGAAGGTTCTTTGGAGTTGACCTTGTGAAAGAAACATAAGACAAGGTTAGGCAAATACAGAGTAATTTGAATGTAGCTCAGTCCCGCCAAAAGAGTTATGCGGATAGACGATGGAGACCATTGGTGTTTAGCAAAGGAGATTTTGTATATCTAAAAGTATCACCCATGAAGGGAGTTACCCGTTTTGATGTTAAAGGCAAGTTGGCACCTCGATATATTGGACCATTTCAAATTCTGGAGAGATATGGAAAAGTGGCCTATCGCTTGAAATTACCAGAACATTTATCAGCTGTACATGATGTGTTCCATGTGTCTCAGTTGAAGAAGTGTCTCCGAGTGCCTGAGCAGAATGTTGAAGTTGAAGGAATGGAACTTGAACCAGATCTGACCTATTCAGAATATCCTATCCGAGTGTTGGATCAGAAAGATCGTGTTACTCGAAGGAGGACAATAAAGTTCTACAAGATACAATGGAATCAACATTCAGAAGAGGAAGCTACTTGGGAATCAGAAGATTACTTGTTAGAAAAGTTTCCAGAGTTTCTTGCGTCATTATAGAATTGAGTAATGTTAGTTGAGCTCGGTTGTTACAAATTGTGTTTTATAAAGGAACCTCAGCTGTTTTATGGATAAGAATTGGATGTTTTTGGATTGACACATTTCCTTTTCCATTACTTACCCTATGGCTTTGAATCTCGAGACGAGATTTCTTTTAGGGAGAAGGATTGTAACACCCCGGGTGTTTAAATATTAAAAACAGGACATGTCATCATATGCATTGCAAGGCATTGGTCATATTGCAAACTTTGATATGCATTCACTAAAACAAGTTTACATTTATGTTATAAGTATTGCTTGGTATTGTTTGAATCAAGTTCGAAATCTTTGTATTGATTTGAAATTCCGAAAACCCTGATTTTCAATATTTAAATCCTACCCTGAAAACCCATTTCAAAATCGAAGCACATTTTGGGGTTGAGCCTTAAAGCAAAATTGTAGAGCTTGTTGAGTTGTACAAAGTTGGTTTTTGGAGTTTTTCAAGTTGTTTAGAAAAATTTGAAGTAATTTAAAAAGGCGAAATTCCTTAAATGTCCCCTTTTCGAATTCAAATTTGCATTTCAAAATATAGACCGAATTTGGATATGGTTATAAAAGCAAAGTTGTAGAACTTTTGATTTTGAACATCTTTTATTTTTGGACATTTTTTATTTGTTATACAAATTTAGGAGTAATTTGGATTTTAAAACAAACGGCAATTCTGTAATTTTGATGAACAGTGTTCACCGCTCTTGCTACATCGCCGGAGACCTTCGGCTTGCTTCCAGGCGCGCGCGTGGCCGTTTTCGGTGTCGTGATGGCGCGGTGATGGCCGTGGCGTGCCTTCTCCTTGCTTCTGAGCCGCGTTATATGGACTGAGCCGCCGCAGTTTGCCCCCGCTTCCTCACTCTGTTTCCGCCGCCGCCGGTGACCTTGCTGCGCTCGCAAAATTCGTCCTCACCATAGCCCCTCGTGCCAATTGCGTATGCCAACATCTCCGCCTCGCCCTGTCGCTCCTTCCAGGCCTGCTCGCCTCACCTCTAGCAGTCCAGCGCCACCGCACGACGCTTTCTTCCTAAGAGCCGGCCGAAGCACCTCCACCACCGACCTCACCATGGTCAAGTCACTCTAGTCCATCTCCGCCTTCACCAAGCACCCCGTCATGTTCGCGGTGAGCTCCTGTGCGTGATGCTCTCTTCGCTTTAGTCTCTACCGCGTCGTAGCCGGAGTTGTGTCGTGTGCCGCCGTGTCTGCGCCATCATGGCCACCATGGCCGGCGTGGAGCTTCCTCCAGTGTGCCTGCTACTGTTCTGAGGGTCGGGATAGGTTCGCGGGGTGATGTTGATCATGATGGTGCTGTCCACTTCACCGGAGTCTCGCCGTCGGCGCGTTTTGGTCGACCGGAGTCGGTAGCGCCGCCGCGTTCTCTCTCTGTGTCGCTGACATGCGGGTCCTGCCTGTCAGCGAGAGAGAGGGAGAGAGAAGAGGGAAATTTCTTATTTTCTGGATTTTGAATAGTGTAGCAACTTTGAAAATTCATAGGAAAATAATTACAGCTCCAAAATTTTTGAAAATTTGTGTGTAGCTTCTGTACATGTTCTATTATGGTTTAAAAATATGAAACTTGAAATTTGAATAAATTTTTAATGTTCAAAAATTCAGTCAATTAATTAATAAATGTAATTTCCATAATTTTTGTAGAGCACTGTATAACTCCAAAAATTATGAAATTTATTTTGATACACTAATTTGTCATGTGGATGCTTGCATAAAATTTTGAGGTCATTTGGAATAAGTTCATTTTTAGCTTATTTTCCAAATTAATTAAAAATTGAATTAAAGCAAACCCTAAGTGTTAGGTTAGTTTTTGATCTTGTTTTGGTGATGTTTTGTGATCAGTAGGGTTTCAAGATCAGTTTGATCAAGTTACCTATGTCATAAGTGTCAGTTGGTTTTGTTGGCTTGCAACTGTACCGCGAAGGAAAGTTGTATTCAAGTTGTTAATTTTGCATCCATCATCGAGCATCATGTTTTATATCTCGCATTATGTTAAACATGGCATTGTTACTACGTGTAGTGAACGAAGGTGAACACGTGGTAGTTAATCAAGTTGAGGAGGAGGTTAATCCGTCTGTTGAGGTCGGATCGAATACTTGTGAAACGTCGCAGGAATCGGACTTTTCTGTCAACGAAGGCAAGCCCCGGATGCATACAACCCTACCTTGTAATTTACAAATTGATTTCGCTTTTGCTTCTTTTTACTGCATTAAATGATTAGGAGTCAAGTGAAAACCAAATTGGTACATTACCAACCTTGTTATTCCATATTTACCCTGTTACCAGTTTTAATTCGTATATACCTAGTTATGCTTAGCTATGCTTAGAACGATAAAAGTCGGGTGATTACCTGTCACCTACAAGTTTTAAATGGAATTTTGGTTACTTATGTTATCATGTGATATGGGAATGTGGAGTAATAAATCTAGACCGGGCGGACTCGGTGTGTGAGAGCCACAAGACGTGGAGGTCTTGTGAGCGGGTTCTTTCCGCATGTGTCGATTAAGGCCCGTACCGTTGTTGAATTGCATGAGGTGAGACTTTGTAGTACTAACCACATACTCCGGTAAGCCTTAACTTGGCTATTCTATTACGAGAATGGCTACTCGTGCACTAGGAGTGGAGAGATGGCGGGAATAGCGTGTACCCACGTGACAATGGGCTGGATTGGTGGAGTACTGTATTCTCGGGTGGCGCGGACCCATTCTTATTTAGAGGATCTGAGGGTAGGTTGATATATGTAGGTCGGGGACCGACATATGTCGTGTGGTCTGGAATTCCCAGCTGGGTTTTAATCGGTTCGAATCGTCATTGCTCCTCGGATATGGAGACTCAACTCACTGTTCATTATCGTAGGATTCAATAACTGGAACTTGAGGATGGTCTGTGAAGGTGTTGGTTATGAAGTCTTATGATCTCAATGCGGATCGTGTCAGCTTTGTATATGATCTTATGAAGTTTTAAATGTTGATATAAAGAATTTTATTAAAGTGCTTTTATGCAAAAGAACTTTAATTATTGCTAAATCCATATCTTGAATCCCATGAGCCTGCATTCTTACGTTCTTTTAATTCTTATTTCGGTTAAGTCTTGTTGAGTACTTTTGTACTCAGGGTTCGTTGACCCTTGTTGCAGGTGAGCCTCATGAGCAGATCTGTTTTGGATCGTGCTGCATGACTATTGTTCGATCTGACGATGAGAAGTAAATATGTGGCCCTTGGGTAGGGCAGTTTCATTGTGTGTTTTTCTATTATATTATAATACCACTCCACTATTTCGTTTTGTAATAATCATCGAACTTAGTTGTGAGGTTTGAAACTACTGTTTTGTAAACTATATTATTGTAAGACTTTCGCTGTTTTTACTCTGGTGTATCTATTTAAATAAACTGTTGTAATACTGCAACGACTTTGTAATGTGATCCTGCTCGGAAATCGTGGATGATTCGGGGTTCCCCGAGGACAACCGACAATCTTCTTAAGTTACCGGGAACGTATGCATAGATGTCAAAGGTCATTGGACAGTGACAGATACATGTGAGCCCTATAATTTAGAAGGTTCTGCCACAACTAGCCACCACGGATTGAGTTTTTTAAACAATTACTACTTTAAACCCTAAGGTTTAATAACATATGAACCTTTCACACGGTGAACTTTGAGGTTGTTTACGGTCTCGTTTAGCAAGGCTTTACTTTTGGCTCCTGCTTTTGCACTGTGGTAAAAAAGAAGGCCAGGAGCTGAAGCCGGCGAAGGAAAAAAAGCCTCATCAGCTCGTATTTCACTTAAAGGAGAGTAAAATTTAGCCCTTATACAGTAATATGAACAGTCAAAAAGAAAAAAAGAAAATTGGCTATAGGGAAAAAAAACTTTTCTTTTTTCTCGAAAAAGGAAAAAAAACTTTTCACTGTCAAAAAGAAGTTTTGGATCAGCGAAACGACTGGTCTCGTAAGAATCCTCAAGATTCGACGCAGTGTCCTCAAAATTGGGAATGTTATGATTTATTGACAAAAAGAGGACTTGAAAGTCGTAGCCCAAAGATTCAACTGAAAATAATTAAGGAAAACTATAGGAGGAGATAAATGTTTAGTAGTACTTCCCTTTAGTACTTTATCAATTTTGTCTTTTACCGTTCAAATATGATTCTCTTTTTCTTGTTAATCCATATTTAAACCCTTATGGCCCTGTTCGACTTATCCCATATCCGGCTTGTTCGGCTTCTTTTTTCAGCCGGAACAGTTTTTTTCTCTCACAACAATTCAGCCAGAACAGTGTTTTTCAACCAGTTTCAGCCAAAATTCAGCAAGCCGAACGGGACCATAATTTAAATATTGTAATGTTAGCATAGTGCATCCGTATCAAATCTTTCAATCCTGTGTTTAATAATGTACTCCTTCTGTTTTTATTTATATGTCACATTAGTTTTATCCTAAGTCAAACATTTATATCTTTGACCATCAATTTCGAAAAGTTTATATAAGTTAATGATATAAGATTATTTTCAGATTCACTATGAGAAATATTTCCATAATCTATAACTCATATGTTGTGAAATTATAAGGATTTTTTGAAATTAATAGTCAAAGTAGTAATGTTTGACCTAGGACTAATGTGACGTGTAAATAAAAATAGAGTGAGTAGTTACTCCCTCCATTTTTTATTAAGTGTCGTATTTAGTTTTTGGAAAACGTCAAAATTAAATGTCGCATTACGGTTTGCATGCCTCGGTTCCTTTCAAGCAGTTAAGGTGGTGTTTAGATTTAGGGCGTAAAATTTTGTGGTGTCACATCGGATGTTACATATGGTGTTGTATGAGGTGTTTGGATACTAATAAAAAAACAAATTATAGAATCCGTCGGTAAACCACGAGATGAATTTATTAAGCCTAAGTAATCCATCATTAGCGCATACGTTACTGTAGCACTTTTATTGTCAAATCACGAACTAATTAGGCTTAAAAGATTCGTATCGTAAAATAGTCGAAATCTATACACTTAGTTATTTTTTAGTCTATATTTAATACTCTATATATATCTTAAACATTCAATGTGATAGGCTGTAAAATTTGGACCAAGAAACTAAACAAGGCCTAAGTCCTCATACATGCAGCCAATGAATTAGTAGCACGGCCGGTGAATTAATAACGCAGAAAGCGGGGAGTGGCTTGCATGTAGGCATGCAGGGAGAGAGACAGAGCCATGCGCTAAGTACGAAGCCTAATACTCACACTTAATTTTCGCCTTGGTCTCTCCAATCTGCACAGCACACCATGCGTCCAGACCAATGAAATACTACACCGGTTTTTATTTTGGGAGGCGGGCAAAGGCAACCGCCTCCGCCTCCCTCGAAGGTCACGGTTAATCCGTGAATTACGGAGGCGGTTGCCTTGCCCACGGAGGCGGTTGCCTTTGCCTGCCTCCGTAAATCAGATTAAAATAATAATAAAAACAATTATGCTCAATGTCGAGCCCATATGGGCCTGACGTCGAGCCCAGCCATGCTGTCGCCGTACTGGATCCGTCACCGCCGGATCCGCACCTGGTCGTGCAGCCTGCCATAGATCTGAGGGAGGATGAGGGAGGAAGGAGCGCCGCCGTAGATCCACGCCGAGGAAGGGATCTCCACCGTGGTTCCAAGCCGAGGAAGGGAGCGCCGCCATGGATCCATGCCAAGGAAGGGATCTCCGCCATGGATCCAAGCCGAGGAAGGGAGCGCTGCCGTGGATCCCGCGGATCCGGCCTTGGACCTCGTCGCCGAGGAGGGAGCGTCACCATGGATCCAAACCGAGGAGGGAGCCCCGCGCCGCCGTGGATCCCGCCGCCTGGAGAGCCTTCATCGCGTGCTCGCCGCTCAAAGAGGCCCGCCGTCACGCTACGCTTGCTGTGGGGGAGAGGGAGAGGGAGGGGTGCTGTGGGGGAGAGGGTGAGGTGGGGGAGACGAGAGGGAGGGAGAGGCCACATCTGAGAGGGAGGCCCGGAGGGGGAGAGAGTGGACGGAGGGAGAATGACGTGGTTGGGGAGGGAGAGAGGAGCGCGACTAGGGAGTGAGTGAGGTTGGGGAGGGAAACCCTAAAGTCTGGTATATATATATGCGCTTGGAACTAGGCCTCTTGGGCTAGCGGGGTGGGCCTGATTTACCGAGGCGGTTTAGTTATAATGCCCGCCTCGGTTAATGATTTATCGATGCGGTTATGTTAGGATGCCCACCTCGGTTAGGCGGGCCTGTTAGCTTGCCCGCCTCGGTTAATGATTTACCGAGGCGGTTGCTGGGCCGGCTACCCGGCCACGAATAACCGAGGCGAGCAACCGGCCCAACCGCCTCGGAGGCCAATTTACAAACACTTCGCAAAAGATTTTGTGTAGTAGTGCTAGTTTCAAGATAAATTTTATGTGAAATGATCATCTATTGCTTCAATAAATGTTATAGTGCAACTATTTCTCTTTCAATGAAGCATTTAGTTATGGGTATACAGAGTGAAAATACTGCAATAACTACAACCATATGGACGAGTATTTTGGAACGTTATCTCAAAACCATGGATAAGTATTATTACTACAAACTTGTGAAACTTTAAACAAAGTATAGTCAACAGTGGAAAAAATAGAGGAAGTAGTGGCTCCGCTCGGCTGTCTTTCTTTTTAACGACTGCAACGCCTGGGCGCGGAGCATGTCGGTCGAGATGTGACGGAGGATCCGATGATGGTGGAGCTCATTGCCTTTTCCCTGTCATCCAGTCAACGGGAGCCCAGACAATGGGCCTTCGCCTGTGCGTAGCTTTGGGCTGGCTTCGGATCCTTCAGGGGACAATGGCACGGGTTCTTCCCTAGACCTCAGCGATGCGTAGGGTTTCATCGAGCTAATCAAGCTACCGCTTCAGCATCCGCTTATTGTGTCACCGTCTAGGCTGCGCATCACCAAGGACCCAGAGGCTGTTGATGATGGCGATATATCGTCCCCAAGCGTAGCACCCGTTTAGCTGCTAAGAGCAAGTTCAGAGCAACGAAGCGGGACGCCAAGGCAAGAAAGGTGCTCTGAAAAAAGCTCGGGCTTGAGGTCGAGACGGCGAAGCCTGATGATGCATCTTTTGAGGAGTATCAGCGGACTTTCACCACGCCACTGCCCCCTGGAAGGTGGGAAGCCATGAAGGCCCTCTTTATGAGGAGAGGCCGGCGTCATGATCCGGTGATGGACGTCGAATAGGCCAAGCGATTCCAACACTTTGCCTTGTTGGACCCACGGTCACAATTTCTAGTGTTGTATAGTCCTTTGTATGTTTTGGTTGCTAGGCTGTAGCTCTAGCTTGTTGACTTTCTTAGTTTGTCCTGAACGCTAGCGTCTTGCCAATGGACGTGGAACAGCCGGAACTTGTTTGTCACGTAACTTTGCAACTTTCATGCCGTCTTAATGAAAATAGGTTACGACCTGTTCGCGAAAAAAGAACGGCTGCAACCGTGGCGGCATGTTTTCCTCTTTTTAACCACTGTAGCTATTGAAGGTTTGCCTCCTGCTGCAGCAGCAGCAGCGCTGCAAGAAAGCACAACCGATCTTACAGTGGTGCACTTGTGTCCAATGGGAAACTCTACGGGCTACCTCCGTCGCCGTAATTGGCAAAGAGCGATCCGTCATCCCCGCAACTCAGCGACACGATCCCGTCGCCTGGGATTGATGTTCTCCGCCGCCACCACCTTGACGTTCACCGTGTTTGCTTTCTCGGGAGCGACGTTCGCCACGTTCTCAGGAGCGATCATCACCGCCGCCACCTTAGGCCCCCCCCTAACAATAGAACATATGTTTTATTCAATATATTTATATTATGAAATATATAAAAAAATTCTCATCATATATTTATTGGCTATTTGATACTTTAATTAACTAGTTAATTATGTTATTTGTGCTTTGATTTCTTATAGCATCTTATATAATTAAGAAGTAGTCTTCTTATTATTTTCTCTATATCTTTTTTCCACAGTACTCCTTTAGTTAGATAGTTAAATATAATTACTGCTTTCTTGGTTACTCTCCTTTTGAATTGATCATCAATAACACCTGTATTATTTAGGATTAGTCTTCCTGTTATTACCGTGATTCCTTTTTCTAGCTCAAGAATTAGATTGGTCATCATATGAACCTTAGAGACCTAGGACTAATTAATTTGTTCCTTTTTCTCTAAAATATTTTGTGTTCTTTTTTGTTTTTAGTTTTCTTTTGTATTATGACATAAAATATTCATTTGGTTGTTATGTATATTTTGACTGTATATGTATTTCCTTATGTGATTATTATCGGTTCAAACGACACCCATATGTTTAAATTCTGGCTCCGCCACTGCGCCATCTTCGTGACATTTGCCAACAACTTTTCCCGCTTTGCCGACCACTCATCCCACCTCCGGCACCATAAGGCGCGGCCGATCATCACCATCACGGCCGCCACCTTCATGACCTTCGCCCACCACTCGTCCCACCTCCGGCCCCAGAAGGTGCGGGCGATTATCATCACTGTTGAGGTGGCAGGAGCTCCGCTGTAAGCAAGCGCTACGTACTACAAGCTGATATATATATATATATATATATATATATATATATATATATATATATATATATATATATATATATATATATATATATATATATATATATATGATGCATTTTTACTCTCGAGAGTAACTACTCCCTCTATCTAACTAACGTGGGATAGCTTATCCTCATGAGGTTTACGGATCAAGTATGTCAGGCGGCAAACCCGTCCCGTTAATGAATATTGAATCTGTTGCGTGAACTTCAACCGATGTCTGCGTTTTAAAAAAATTTCAAATATACATATGACACGTGGCTCTGCATGTTCCAGATGCCGCTGGTGAGTATGCTTAGATACGTAACCTTTTAGAGTATGTATGTATACTTATGTATACATATACTAAAGTAGGTATGTGCGGACTTACGCATAATAAAGTATGTATTCATAATTTATTTTCAAGTATGTATTCGTACTTTATTTTCATGATATAAGGAGTACATATTCATACTTTTTTTAAATAGAGTATATATGCATACTTTTTTCATGAAAGGAGTATATATATTCATACTTTTTTTTATAAGGAGTATATATACACTTTTTTTAATGAAAGGAGTACATATTCATACTTTTTTAAAAGGAGTATGTATGCATACTTCTTTTAAAAAGGATTACATTTTCATACCATTAGATCGGAGTAGTCTCCTCCCTCTTTCTAAAAAAGAAATCTGTATCAACTGTACCACGACATAAAAAAATTCATGAAGTGATGCTAGATCTAATGTAATCTGAACAAGTATCCAAGGATACTCTAGTCTAAAAAGTATCAGATGATACTCTCATCCGGAGAACAGAACCATGGAATTGCAGGAGCGATTGCCCCTGTCTCGCTCTGCTGTTGAACTGTGGTATTCGGATATTCGGATATACTACTGTGGTAAAAGGATCAAAGCAGGCATGCGCATATAATATCATAGGAGTGATTTGAGAAGATTCGGAGGCAAAGGACATTACCTAGTCACCGCGTTTACTTGCCGGATGAACTGCGTGACGGGTTGGAGATGAGCAGGGCAGTTCGTCCACCCCGGCGAGGCGGCGGGTCAAATGTGCCGATTAACTTGACGAAGATGAACGCACGCGCTACTCGGTTGAAAATATCTGGATCGCGATCATCACCAGACTGTTTCACGATAGCAGATGCGTGACAAGGAGATCGAGAAAAAAAAAATCATCAGAAAAAAAAACAAGAAACTAGTATGCTGATATACCTGTTGACAGGGGCGGACCTGCGCCGGCCGTCACCCGCAGCACTCCCAGCCCGCCACCGTGCAGGCCGCCGGCCGCCATCACCAGCTACCGCAGGCACCAGGAAAGCACAGCGCGACCGTGCGCCGGCCGCCATCCGCGGCTCTGCGCAGGGGCATGCCACCGCCCGCCTCCGTCTTCGATACTCCGAGCCTTTGGATCTGCCGTTTATGCGCGGAGGAAGGACACGCCATTGAAGCACCTCCACGGCCCCGTCTGCTCCAGATCCGCCGCGCCAGGGGTGGGGAGAGGGGGCTCGCCGCCGGTCGCGCTGTTGTGGTGTGGGGGCCGCGCCGCCTCCAGGGGCCGCCGTGCGGGATGGCCGTGCCGCGGCCGGATGCAGGGGAGGGAGCCCGCCGCCGCCAAGGAACACTGTTCGCGGGGCTGGTCGTGAGCACCGCCATCGTGGGGCGCCGTGCGGTCGGGCCGCCGCCGCCGCCGCCGCCGCCGCCAGGGATGCCTACCGCATGGGCTGGCGGTGCCGTGCGCGCTGGGAGGGCCGCACCGCCGCTATGGGGTGCCGTGCGTGCGGGGATGGCCACGCCGATGGGATTTTTTTAAATTTTAATACTTTTTCAAAACTAATTTTAAATCTTTTAAATTAACACTTTTGGCGCGCCTATTGCCATGACGCGGGCAAATGCCTGTGCCGCGCCATGCATGGTGGCGCGGTAGAGGGCTGACGTGGCGACGACCGGAATCGCTGACCGGTGACGTGGCAGGGCTTGCCGCGCCACCGATCTTAGCGCGGCATCCGTGGCGCGGCAGAGGCGAATAAAACCCCCGTGGCTAGTCCCCCGCTGCCCGAGCAGCAAGACCGCCTGCCCGCGCCTGGCCGCCGCCCGCCCCCCCTCCGTTGCCGCCTCCCTCCCTTCCCTTCCATTCCCGTCCGCCTCCCTCCCTCCTCGTCCTCGTTTAAGGTAATGACGCACTTTTTATTTTCGTTTGAATGGTGGATAGGATATTATGAATGAGAGTTAAGGTTAGGAGGAAAATTATGCTTGGAAACTATGGGCTAGTGTTTGAAGGAAGATATTAGTTTGATTTTGTCAATGTTAAGGTTAATTATTTAGTTAGAAGTATGTTTACCATGTAGATGGAAGACATGTTTCGGGAGCAGTTGTGGCGAAAACAGGATCGTCCTAGAGAATTGTACCCCGACGAGTCTAGCAAAGATGCCACTGTCTCTCCTGAACTCCCTGTCCCTAACTGTGACTGTGATCGTCCAGCCGACGTGTTTCAATCGAGACATCCGGACACAGCGGCTCGTTACTTCTACACATGCAGTCGTTTTAATGTAAGTAATTGTTTTTGTATGTTTTTTTCTTCATTTGTATTACTAGGTTACTAATGTTTTGTTGAAATTTTATTGTGTAGGCCCATGAGAGGTGCCTTTTCTTTCAGTGGATCGACGGTGCAGACAAGTTTGACCCCAGGTACCTCCTTTTCGATGATTGGTGGAGAGGGCGACATCCACGAGAGCACTTCGAGCGGTGGGTTCCACCTCCCCCTAACCCCCCTCCAATGACGGCTAAGGAAAAGCACTTAGCCATAGTTAGACGACTCGAGGAACCTCCTCTGTGCGATTGCGGAGATCGAGCTGTGATAAACCCTGAGAATACGTTGGAGTTTGTGTGTCCAAACAAGCATGAAGTAAGTGCAAAATGTATGTGTTGAAATATTGAGCTATATGTGCTCATGTACTAATATCACGTTTTTTAGGTGTATTCAATGGCGAAGTGTCGTTTCAAGGAGTGGTTGTATGGTCTTAAGAACAAATAGTCCGAAGAACCTCCAAAAGCAAAGCAAAAGAAGAAAGAAAGGTTAATTTACAAAGCACCTCCAGTCAAGTGCGAATGTGGTGTTAAATCCAACTATGGTCTAGTCCCTTCAAAGCTTGGAATAGACCATTATTGCGGCCATATGGTTGACTATGATGAGGTTGGTTATTTTTGTGGTAACCATGAAATCATATTTTGTTTCTTTTGCTAAGACATATATGATATAATTTTTCGTTTGAATAGAGCACTAGAAAATGCAGGTGGAAATATTATGATGGTCAAGCTAAGTTCTTGGATGAACTGAAGGGGAAGCAAGTAATTGCATGGAAGAGGGGATATGGACCTGACTACGTCAACCTTTTCGTTAAACATCACAAAGACAAGATGTGTGAGTTTGCTAGACAACGCGGTATTTGTAACCCGATCGACGTTGGGCTTAACAAATGGGGATTTGAGAGACGGATAACATTAGAGGAGGAGAGGGCAAGGAAGGAGGCAAGGGAGGAGACAAGAGTACAGATGCAAGTCTTGAACGAGCATGTTGTTGCATTATGTGCCAGTGAGTGTTTGAAAGCTTTTTTTTTGGTTGTCTAATTTTAAATGTAATATAATCGCGTTGCTAACTGATTGCATTTTATACATGAAGGGATTGGATGCAGTGAGGAACATGTTGCAGAGGTGGCTCATGCAAGGTACGAGGAAAAGAAGTTAGATGAGCACATAAAGCGAGCTAGTCGCACCATTGAATCACCGATTGTGTTGTCTGATGAGGGGAACGAGGATGAGGACGACACTGCTAGATTCAGCGAGCTCATTGCTCTAGTAGAGGCGGGCTTGCAGGCGGAGGAGGCTGAAGACGACATTGGTAAACTGAGTGAGCTCATTGCTCTAGCAAAGGTGGGCTTGTAGTTGGAGGAGGCTAAGGACGACACTGCCAGACTGAGCGAGCTCATCGCTCTAGCAGAGGCGGGCTTAGAGGCGGAGGAGGATGACGACGTGTTCTTCACTCAGGCCGCAGAGGCCGCTTACTACAGGCGAAAGGCAGATCAGGGCAATACAGGTGAGCCTAGCCACAGCAACAGGGTTGTGGTTGAGGATTGGTACTCGGACGATGAGTTGCTTACTCAGTATGTTTCTGACTGAGGGTTCCATGCTTTATTAATGATCAATGTAGCTATGTACTAGAAATTCCATTGTGTTGTCTTATATTCCATTTGAACTACTGATATATTGTACCCATGTATCATGTACTCGGATTACCCATGTTCGATCTTAAGTGATCACATCTGTTTGTATCATGCGTTGAGAATTTCTAAAACGAACGAAATCGACTAAAATTATCTTGAATACAACGCCATAGCCCACTGGTTCAGCCGCGCCATAGCCCAGGTTTTGCCACGCCATAGTCCACGGCGCGTCAGTGACGCGCCATAGACCACGGCGCGGCAGTGACACGGGCAGAAACTGACCAGCCTCAATTGAGTTGTTGTCGGTGCGGTAAAAAACTACAAGTGTTGTCACGACCGTGCGCAAGTTGAAATGAATATGAAGCAATAAATGGACGACAAGTTGCCACATAACATTTTCATTGGTTTATGAGTCTGCAAGTTTTTGTCGACAATATTCGGTCGACATAAGTTCAACGTAACGAACTAAGTCCCAGGAATGTAAGGATCCCTCAAACGCCTCTAAGAAACCTCGTCGTCCGGTGGAAGAAGTGGGTCGTCGTACTCCACCTCAAGAAGGGGGTACATCTGGTGTAGCGTGGGAGGGGCCATCCTGTTACAAATTGATAAACAAAGGGTTAGAGTATTCAAATTAACAATATTCAGATTAGCATTATGTAGCATTGCAAAATTTGAACTACTTGTTATGCAATATGAACACAATATGAAAGCACATGCTGCCCTCTTCTTCTATGCCTGCTAGCCTTGTGACCAGTTGTTTGCAAATGGAGCAAAGATTCCTACCACAGGTCTCGTTGAAGTCTCCCCCGCCGTACATGTCTTCGCCGCACCCTCTCATAGAGTCAATGTCCCCGTTGAGTCGCTTCTTCTTCCTCCTACCATTCCCTACTTTCATTAGATCTGGATGCGGCACGTAGTCATAACCATTATAAGGTGGCCACTGTGTCGGGTCAAGGTATGGCTCGAAGCTCATCTCCCAAATACTAACAGTGTTTGAACGGAGATACAAGGGTGACATATATGGTAGATCCTCATAGTTGTACCCGTGAACCCTGCAGGCTGTGATCATATGAGAGCAAGGGGCATGCATGATCTGAGGGACGTTGCAACTGCACTCTACCTTTTCAAGATTAACTCGATAGTTTCGTCCACCATAACGTTCGTCGCCCAAGCTTGTGCCACCCTTGCCCCGTACACTAAAGATATGGCGGCAGGGTCCATGGCTCGGTGGTGTGCTGCTTGGCCAATTCCTCGGCGTCCTTCAAATGTTCAGCTCCGACCTTTCCAAAACGCCCCTGCTTAGCTATATTCCTCTACGCAAGTTCCCACCTCTTCACAAAATA
This sequence comes from Miscanthus lutarioriparius, assembly GCA_904845875.1. Classification (NCBI taxonomy): domain Eukaryota; kingdom Viridiplantae; phylum Streptophyta; class Magnoliopsida; order Poales; family Poaceae; genus Miscanthus; species Miscanthus lutarioriparius. The sequence goes on along the minus strand of CAJGYO010000014.1, from coordinate 32,230,518 downwards.
TTTGTTGCACTTATGAAAGGAGAACTCAACAATTGTAAACATAGGCAACAATCGAACTCCGGTGAATACATGGTTGAAGGACTCCGAGGAGTTAGTGGTCATGATGCCATACCTGAAACCCCCCTCATCATATGCTAACGCCCACTGAGCCTTCTATTCCATCTGCGCCTCTAACCAGGCCTTTCCCGCTTCATTTACCATCTTGTCTAGTTCTCTCTTTGTCTCCTTGAACTAGTGCTCTGTACGTACACAACATAGAGCCTTTACCTTGTCACATACCTCCTGCTTCCGCTGACGCCGCCAGAAATTAGCGGCAAAATGTCTCATGCACCATCTATGTACTAGAGGCGGGAACCCATCTATATGCTCAGCTGCAGCATTAAGAAGCTCTGCGTGATGGTCTGAGATCAAACATATAGTGCGAGATGGGCCAAGCACTTGTACACATAGAAGCCGCATGAACCATGACCACGATTCATTGTTCTCTCCCTCTGCCAAAGCAAAAGCCACAGGTACTATCTGGTCCTCAGGATCAATAGCAGCAGCCATCATCAAGGTGCCCCTGTACTTTCCTGTCAGGAAAGTGCCATCAACAAGTACGACTGGTCGACAAAACTGGAATGCATGTTTCGTTTGCGCGAACGACCAGAACACACGATAGAGGACATGCCTCATTTGGTCCTGAAAACTCATCCCTCCGGTGTCCACAAACCATTTCAAGCTAGGGTTGTAGTAATGCATTGCACATAAGATGCGGGGCACCCTATTGTACGCTTCCTCCCAACTACCCATCGAATTGCCAGAGCAATTTGCTTTGCACGCCAAGCCTTTCCGTGCGTCACATCATACTTAACAAATCCAGATATGGACTGTTGTAAAGAAGACACCGAAATGTCATTATTGTCATCAACGAGCCCCAATATACGACGGGCAAGATAACATGCAGTGAGCTACTGATGATTTTCCTTCTCCCTATTGTCTAGGCAAGTGTGGGGTTCGATAACTTTAGTTATCCTCCACTTGCCATCACTCTGTCTCTTCCGTGCATTTAACCTCCACATACAACCGTTTTTGCATATCACGTGGTACCTCAACTCCTGGTCCGAATGATTGACGGTGTACGGCCTATGGTGGTACACAACATAGTCCTGAAGGAAGAGTTTCATCTCTAACATTGTGTTGAATATCATCCCCTTCCTAAGGGTTTCTTTCTCATGGTCATACAATGTTTTCCTACACATCTGGAGACCGGTGTCACAAACTGCCATATTCGTCATGCTAACATCCCTATAGTTCGGAATGCCCCTGAAAGGTACGTTCTTGGACCTTAGTTGCTCAAGCTCAGTCGCTGTGTAAGGTGGTGGTGGAACATACTGCTGTGCTTCGCTAATTCTGGCCCATGAATCATAGGGGGTATCATCTGTAGTCAAATCTGTAACTAGTCTACCCTAAGCCTGGACACCATGCAAAACCACAGTTGGTACTGGTAATGGCATAGTATGAACTGGTACTAGCATGGCATCAGCCGGTGTTGGCATAGCATCTGTACCTCCTTGGTCATCATCAGAATCGTCTGAATCACTGCTAACTACATCACCGATCTTGTCCTCCTCCTCCTGCTCCTCATCTTCCCTGTTCAAACTCATTCACATCGAAGTCATTGCTTATATAGCCTACTACAGTTGAATGAAATTGCTCCTGCAACAACTGACCGTCCAAATCCATATTATCCTAAGTTGCTTCCCCTTTGACCCCTAATTCATGTTCATTGCCTCCAAAACCATCAATGGATGGGCCGTCCTGAACACCCTGCATCCTATACCCATTCTCCACCACCACCTCAGCCATGGGCACATTGGAACCTTGGAGAACCCTAGTGTAGCGGGACCAGTGAGCAGGGTTGCGCAAGGGCATGAGGACATAGTGTGCCCTAGTCTTCCCAGTATCAAACCTCACCTTCAGTGTGAAATCACCGCCAAACTTTGCATTCAAATAGACACAAAGGTCGTTGAAGTTAGGAGGTTCATCAAACAATTCCAATTCTTCTTCCATATCCTCAAACATACCATCTTCTCTCCTAACACTTCCTCCGTATAAAACTCTAACACAACAATGCATCTGTAAAAGCATTTCAACAAACTTCATCAAGTCATCGAATTCGTCGTACGTAATATCCATAGTAATATTAATACATATTATAACTATAACTATACTAACTAATCTAATATTAACATCTATACAAGGCTAACTACAACAACTAATTAGACTAAATCCAATATATAACTAGACTCAATAACTGTACTAACTAAACTACCTAACTTTACTATCTATACTAACTTACTATATTACCTATACTAACTAAACTAACTAACTTTATTAACTATACTTTACTAATTTTACTAACTTTATTAACTATACTAACTACATGAGGGGAGTACCTCATGGCAGTGGCGCTCGTCCTCGCGGCGGTGGCGCGCTAGACCGACCTTCGGCGGGGCCGCCGCATGCATGATGGAGGGTGGCGTGCCGACGGCGGCGCAGCACGGCGCCGTGCGCGTGCTTGGCGTTTCATGGCGCGCTGTGGCCGGCGTGCTTGGCGGTGGGCGGGGCGGCTTTGTTTCATTGCAGCAGTTAGCGCTGGCGTAACACGTGGTGGCGAAAGCGGGGCGCGGCGCGCGCGCGGGTGCTGGAGTCATGGCGCGAAGCGTGTTTCGCTATGGGGGTTGGCGATGGCGGATGCGGGCATGGTGGCGGCGGGCAGGGCCTTACTGCTCGGGCAGCGGGGGATTGGCCGCGGGGGTTTTATTCGCCTCTGCCGTGCCACGGATCAGGGCGCGGCACTGCCGCGCCAATATCGGTGGCGCGGCAAGCCCGCTGCGGCGCCACCATGCATGGGATGGCACCACCATGCATGGGGCGGCACAGGCATTTGGTCGCGCCATGGCAATAAGCGTGGTCAAAAGTGTTTGTTTTAAAAAAAATAGACAGTGTTAGATTTAAAATTAGTTTTCAAAAAGTGTTAAATTTTTTTAAAAAAATCGCCGACGGAGTGCCCCTGCGGCGATGTCGCCGCAGGAGCCCACTACGCCTCACCGGGTTCTAGGTTGCGTCGTGCGTGTATACCGTGCATGTATATCGCAAATGAGGATTTTAGTTGGATCTAATATTTTTATATTCAGAAGGGACTAACGGGTGAGACTGTAGTTTAGATTGAAAAAATAGGACTGATTGAATTAATGGGGTCCGCTCAGGTAACCCGCTAATCAATCTGACAAGAGAACGCACACGTACATGTTGGCGGGAGTAACTACTTGTGGGGGTACGACCCCCGATACCCATGGTAGGCCACATGGGCTGCGTCCCCTGGGGTGGTCCAGTCCACAAGATGAAGCCTTGCGGAGCACGACGCTGCTCGGCACGTCCTGCAAGGCACCGGGAAGATATCTTGAAGATACTACGAGATCTGTTAGGATACGTATGATCCCATGATTCCTATAATCTGTTATTACTTTTCGGTTATCTCCTAGATCTAACCGACTTGTAACCCTGCCCCCCGAACTTTATAAGGCGGGCAGGGACCCCCTCCGAACACACGCAATATCATACGATAGCCAATATGATCCAATAGACCACAGGAGTAGGGTATTACGTCGTGCAGACGGTCCAAACCTGTCTAACTCTTGTGTCTCTGTTGCCTTCTTGTTCTCGATTACACGTATCTCTACCGATCAATCTACCTTCATGGGATACCCCACGCAGGACTGCCGACGATATTCTATCGACAGTTGGCGCGCCAGGTAGGGGTGTGCGTGCTATTTCCATGTCAAACAAGATGGTATGTTTTGCAGGCTCTTTGTCCCTCCCACAGCCCGGCCAGATCTTCACGGTCGGATCGATCTCCTAGATCATCAATGCTGATGGAGTCGGAGATCTCATCGAGCCGATGTAGATCAATACGCGCCGATCACCCCAACACCTACGACTGAAGATCCGATCTCAAAGCCGCCTCCGAGGTCATCTTCGCCGACAATTCGCCGCCCACTCCCCCGCTACCCGAGGAGGCAAATCAACAACGACGATCTGATCACATCCATCGATCAGGTTGGCCAGAAGCTCGCCGATTGCCTCATCTGATCGCATCCATCTGATCTTATTAGGTGTTGGAGCAGTGTGGCCCCGTTGCTTATCGTCTACAGCTACCCGATATTTTATCTGTGGTACACAATGTATTCCATGTATCGCAATTAAAGAAATGTTTGCTGGTTCTAGATGAAGTTGTGGAAATTGAAGGGCTTACCCTCCAGCCAGATTTGACTTATGTTGAGCACCCTGTAAAAATCCTGGATGAGAAAGAAAGAGTGACAAGGAGCAGTGTGATAAAGTTCTACAAAGTACACTAACAAAACCATTCAGAGGATGAGGCCACGTGGGAACATGAGAATTACTTGTTGAAGCATTACCCCCACCTCCTCTATGGTTCTGATAGTTAGTTGCTGCGTTGAAATGTATTTTCTATCTCCTTCTCACACTAGACACATGAAATCTCGGGTTTAGATTTTATTTTAGGTGGGTAGATTTGTAACACTCTCGGTGTTACATTGTACAATTTTTGCTAAAACACTGCATGTGCATCATACTTGTTTGTACATGGGTGTAATATAGGGTATAAATCAACGTACGACACTTGAAACGTTCATCCAAAACAAGAAACAAATGTTACATTTCATGTCGCTTAATATCGTTTAGTATTCTAAGCGAATTTTTATCGAACAAAAATGCTATAGAACGTTTATGCGAACTTTGATAAAGTTTGTAGTATGAGCTACGTAGGCGATTTTTGTAGAGCGATCGGGTTAAGAAATGGTGAGGTGTCTTGGCTTAGTTTGACAGCCCTAGGTACCCTCTGGAGGGTAGAATAGCTGGTTTGACCCTTGAATCTGTGGGTTGAGTTTTTGAATGACTTTAAAAAGCATGCAAGACATGTGTTTGGCAATGCCAGCACCTGGGGCACGATCACCGCCCGGCTCTAGGCGTGCCGCGCCGGTCGCCCGTCGTGCCTGCGCGCGCACTCTGCACGGTGGCTCCGCGCTACCGGCCATGGCCTTCTGTTGCCGTGTTCTGGCACACGGCACGCGCGCACTAGGCTTGGCCATGCCTGGCTGCTCTGTCCCCCCTTCCGTTGCGTCCGCTAGCGCATTCTACTCGCTGCCTCCACGCCGAACTTGTGTCGCGGCTCGAAAAGCGCACTCACACGCATCGTCTGCACGGCCGCTATTGCAGTTGACGCCTCGTGACTGCATGCGCGTGGGATGGCTACCTAATCTCGCCATCACATCCGTGTTCGCTGCCATGCTACGCCGTCGTTTTCCCGGACCTGCCATCCCCTGCGGCGCTCAGTGCCGAGCCGCCAGCGGCTAGTGTGCTGGGTAGTGTGACCAACGTCTTGTGCACGCCCCTCGGTTCCCCATCGCCGTGCACGCCTATGCTTTGCGTTGATGTCTGTGACAACACCGAGCCAAGCCGCGCCTAAGTTCCCTATTTCACAGTCGCCATGTCGCTGGGACAGCGCCTTTGAATTCGCTGTAGTGAAGCCATCGCTGTGCAATTAACTCCGCCCTCCGCTCCGCTGTGTATCCAGCCACCCAACCGACCCCACCTTACTGCGAATCTTGCCTTGCCGTGCTCCAATTTGGAGCTGCCACTCCGTCGGGTCCTTAAGACCGGGTTGGCATGCGCCATCGGCAAGTCGCTTATCTAAAGCATCTCGTGGCAATTCCTTGTACCACCGGCCTCGTCTCCACCTGCTAAGCACCCTACGCACCTCGCCCGAAGCACTACCATAGCCTAGCTTTCCCTGACGTGGCCGTGCCATTGCCGTGCACCGCCGCACCACCCGTGTGCGCGTGGCCAGGTTCGTTCGGGCAGTCTCTGGTCAAGACACCACGACTGGTAAGCTCAGGGTGAGTCTCTGTTGCCTATCCATGAGTTGGTTCATGCTGTCGATGTTGTGGCTCACGGGAACGCATCCACTGTCGCACGAAGAGGACCATCATAGGGGAGGGAGCTCGGGACAGCGTCCCCGTTCGCCGTATCGCCTCCAACCGCTGCGCGTTGACGTCAAGGTGATCATCGGCCCCTTAGATAGGAATTGGAGGGTCGGGTGTGGCCGGCATAGCCGCCCGATGCCCGCGCCGTCGCGCCGGTGCGCGCACGGGTGTCGGGGGACGTGGACACGGCGAAGAAGGGAAAGGGGAGGGTGGTAGATGAAAAATTTGTGACTCGGTGTAATAGTGTTCGGTTTAGTTTCGTGAATAGGGTAGAGGACGGGTGCTCTTTCGTGAAAGAGCCAGCCGCGCGCGGGTTTTCCTTCCGTGGGCCGTGCCGCGCTAGGCCGCACCGGTAAGCTGCGCGAGTGCACGCGCGGGAATCATGGGTTGGGCCAGGTCGCTCACGTGAGCCGCGAAATAGAAATCAGTTTCATCTTTCCAGTAAATTTGTTAATGCTTATTTAATTTAGTTTCAAGCTAAACTTTGGTAATTTGTATTAAATTGTGTAGTGGTCTAAAAATAGTGAAACCAATTTTGTTAGGTTCACAAAAATACCATCCATTTGTTAGTGTAGTTAGATTACAGTTAGCTGTGACAATGGTAGGTTCATAAATTCAAACTAAAGAGCTTAGTACTATGTAGATTAATATTTGTAGGAATTTTTATGGTAAAATGGTGATAGTTATAGCTATGAAAATTTTACAGTATGCTTACTAGATTATTATGTATTTGCTGTAAATTTTGTAGCCCCTGAGTAAGTCGATAAATAGAGTAGCTATTATCCTTGCTTTATCATATATAGCGTAAATCAGCATTAGGAGTAAGAATACCTATAGTTGCTATAATAATGAATGTCATACTTCATACTTGTTATGGGTAACAATAGATAACTTAGTACCATGGTCGGTAGCACTAGCTTAGTACTTAGACAGATGTACTTTTATTTTTACTAAGTATTGCATCATCATTTTATGCATGTAGATCACAAGTTGGTAGAGTTCGTGCCTGTCGACAAACAGGAGTACGAGAAAGTCATCGAGGAGTACGAGGAGGAGATCCTCGTGCAGGAGAGAGCCCCATTGCATAACCCCTATTTTAATGATCACTGAATATATATATATATATATATATATATATATATATATATATGATGTGCATTTAAGTTACAGGCATTTTATGAAACTACATGCATAAATATATGTACCCATGAGTCCTACTAGTATAGGCCATGTAGTTTCTATGCTCAGGATATCGGTAGCGTGGGTAACCTGTCATTACTCACAAAGAGGTGATAATTATGATCACTCATGATAAATGATGGAAAGGATAAATGGCGACCGGGTAGGGATATGGTTTGGGTACTGGTGGGTGTAAGGGGTTGTGTCCTACGGCCAATAGGGCATAGCTCGGTTATACTTTTTCCCTATCTGTGTCAATTAAGGACCGGTCGTTGCATAAGGCATCATGGAGAAGTCACAGATTTATTATCCCGAGCACATACTTGGGTATGGGCACAGGGAAGAGTCATTGCTCTCTTATCGTGGATCCGGCTATTTTCGGACCGACTGATTGGAGGCGGGGATCGTGGAGGTCCTTGCACCGCACTGAGTCCGGGAATCAGGAGTGGGGGCTTGGAGTCCAAGTTTGGGCGAGGACCTGGACACCCAGGATAGGAGGGTGATGGATTAGTCCTGGTTGTGCTTGGGGTTCAAGCGAGGTGTGTGTTCGGGGTACCTAGCTGGGGGCATTGATTCACGAATCGCTAGGCGATCTGGTATGACTTGTTTTATGTCTAGCACCGTACTAAGAACATGAAAGATGAAAGGTGATGAAAAGGAAATCTGATTGCTTACCACTTGCTTGAAAGTAGAACATGTGCTTATATAGACTGGATAGATAATAACTTAATACGGCTGAGAATAGTAACAGAAATAAGGACTCACTATTAGTATTGCTTTCTGCTAAAAGAAAACCAGCAAACCATAAGCTTCTCATATTCCTTGGAGTCGGGAAATTATTCCCACTAGTCGGATAAGTCTTGCGAGTACATTGTGTACTCAGGGTTCATTTACCCTCGTTGCAGGTGATGCATGAGAAGTATCGTTGTGTGGAGGATTCTTCTGGTGGGCTCAGACGGATCCTCATTCTTACCGCTAGATGTTTATTTTGAATTCCATTGTTTATCATTCCGCACTCTGACATTTGGTATTGTAATAATGAAATTTTAAGAAACTTTGATGTATGAAATGGACAAGTATTGTAACTCATTCTCATTATTGGATCCCTAGGAAAAATGTGGATCTTTCAGGTTCTCTCCTTGGGGTGTGCCCGACGGATACCGCCCGCTGTAGCTTGCTTTTGGGGTGTTTAGTGTCTGGTGGAAGACGAGCACCTCCGTAAGCATGTTATTTCGGGTGGTTCTGCCATAGTTGGTATCAGAGCCATTAATGGTTACGAGTTTCATCACTCTTTTTCAAAACTTAAAGATTTGATCAACAAAAGTTTTGCGAAACATAGGATGCGATTAAGTTAGTTAAATAAGTATAAGCCCTAGCAATATGGTCTATCTAGGATAGTGGCACTGGTTTTATCTAATCAATTTTCTGTAGGTACACTGACTTACGTTGCGTAAAAAGAAATCGCTTAGTATTACGGAAAGTGAGTGTGCGATGTGCTAAAAATTTTATGAATGTCTCTATATTCGGCTTGAGTGAATGTGTAGGGCGAAGCATGCATCATGATAATAGCATCTTGCTTAAACTAAAATCCCCCTACACGTATAATTGAATTAGTAAATTGATAGGACTAACTAAAGGAATGCTTTAATAAATGTGCTGTCATTTCTCTAATCTCTTGCTTCTGATCGAGAAGGTTGTTCTAAATGGATGGTTCCTATCTCTTATAGATGAATCTAAGGTCCGACGTGGGAGCACCAGCGCTGGGGCGGCTCACGGTCTTGGTGAGGGCCAAGGCGAGGGCCAAGGTGAGAGTGGCTAGGCCAATGAGCACGAGGAGAGCCATGGGGCTCCACTTCTGGCTCCCCCTCCGCCACCGCCGCCTCTGATGACTCACGCTGAGATGATGGCAGAACTGATGGCTGCTCACCGAGAGTCAGCCTGTGCCATGGAGCTTATGGCACAAGCGATGGCTGGCTTCACCCGCGGTGGCCATAGGGGCAATGGTGGGAATGGGGGTGGTGCTCGCCATCCTAAGGGACCCTCCTCTTACTAGGATTTCCTCAAGACCCACCCACCCACTTTCACATCGACAGATGAGCCCCTAGATGCGGAGCACTGGCTTCGCATTCTAGAGCAGAAGTTTCTGTTGCTCAATGTGGCCGATGAGCAGAAAGTGTGCTTTGTAGCGTAGTAGCTATTGGGGTCCGCAAGTGCATGGTGGGATACCTTCCATGCCATGCAACAGCCAAATCATCGGCAACCTAGCAGGAGTTCACCACAGCATTCAGAGAGTTCTATATTCCTACCGGTGTCATCAACCGGAAGCTGACCAAGTTCCTAGAGCTGCCATAAGGGAGTATGATAGTGATGGACTATGTGACTAAGTTCAATCACTTGTCCTAGTATGCTGGCATTCATGTGGACACTAATGAGAAGAAGAAGGACCATTTCTTTTGTGGTCTTTCTTATATCCTTCAGGAGAAGCTGTACACTATGAACTATCAGACCTTCGGGACACTGATGAACGCTGCCATCGCCATGGAGGGCTTGCAGCAGGATTCCCATGCAGAGTGGAAGAGAAAGCGGGTGGCTACGGGGTCTTCCAGCCACCCCACACTCAGAAGGTTCAGGTTGTCCGGTGGGGGCCCTATCAATCATCAGGCGGGCCTTTGTTTCGACAGCCCTAGCAGTCTTCTCAGACTTCTTCCACACAGTACCATGCACCCACTCAGTAGGTGCAGCCCCAGCAGCCTCAGGGACAGCAGGTCCCACCTCACCAGGGATTTGGAAACAAGCCTGGTGCTTGCTTCAAGTGTGGCAAAGATGGCCACTATGCCCGAGCATGTTCCTAGAATCAGCCCGCTCAGTCTGTTCAACCATCAAGAAACTCCAGGCTTGTTAGGTGGACCATAGTCAAGAAGAAAGGGCCCAGCAGATCCGGACAGGTGCATTTCATAGATGCTGAGCAGATATTGCAGCAGGAACTGGTGATGGCCGGTATGTTTACCATCGACTCCCATCCAGCTTATGTGTTGTTCGATTCTGGTGCATCACATTCCTTTATGAGCATGGGATTTGTGGACCGGCACAACTTACCACTTATGGCTATACCATATGCCTATAGAATTCATACTGTGGGTTTGCAAATGTTCATCAATACCCGAACAGACACAGTGAGCTTGGTATTAGCCACCCACACTTACCGCCTATAGTTCATGGTAATGCCGGGGCAAGGCATTAATGCTATTCTTAGAATGAACTGGTTGCGGGTGTATGGGGTAGTATTGGATATGAAGCAGAGAAGTGTCGAGTTATGGCTTCCTTCTTCTGAGGATAGGATGTCTCTTCTTCTACCCTCAGATCTAGTCTTAGTTGTTCGCCCCATGCTGAAGCCTCTCCTGATCTTACCCCCATTCCTGTGGTGTGTGAGTTGCTAGATGTCTTTCCCGAAGATCTTCCTAGATTGCCACCGGATAGAGAGGTAGAATTCTCCATTGAGCTAGAGCCTGGTACGACTCCTATCTCCAGACGCCCGTACCGCGTGGCTCCAAGGGAATTGGTAGAAATAAAGAAGCAGCTAGAAGAGTTGATGGAAAAAGGTTTCATTCGTCCTAGTTCTTCACCATGGGGTTGCCTAGCTATTTTTGTGAAGAAGAAGGATGGTACTCTATAGATGTGTGTGGATTACCACCCTCTTAATGTGGTAATAGTTAAGAACAAGTATTCGTGGCCCGTATAGATACTTTGTTTGATCAACTAGCTAGCGCCAAGGTGTTCTCGAAGATTGACCTCCGATCAGGCTATCATCAGATCTTGATTAGACCACATGATATACCAAAGACATCTTTTTCTACTAGGTATGGGCTATATGAGTACCTAGTGATGTCTTTTGGTCTTACCAATGCTCCTGGCTTCTTCATGTACCTGATGAATTCAGTATTTATGCGAAGCTAGATAAGTTTGTGGTAGTGTTCATTGATGATATCCTGATATATTCCAAGAATGATGAAGAACATGCCCAACACCTTCGGATAGTACTGGCTCGACTCAGGGAGCACAAGCTGTATGCCAAATTCAGCAAGTGTGAATTTTGGTTAGATCGAGTACAGTTTTTGGGGCATGTGTTGACACATGATGGTGTTTCAGTAGAACCCAGCAAGGTCCAAGATGTGTTGGATTGGAAGTCTCCTAAGTCTGTGCATCAGATTCGTCAGTTCCTTGGTCTCACTGGGTACTATCAGTGTTTCATCCCAAATTTTTCCAAGATAGCCCAGCCAATGACCAAGCTACTCCAAAATGAAGCTAAGTTTGATTGGAGCCCAGCCTGCGAAGAAGCTTTCCAAGATTTGAAGACATTCCTGACCACTGCTCCTATGTTGGCCCAACCAGATATTGATAGGCCCTTTGATGTATACTATGATGCCTTGAAGATAGGGTTGGGGTGTGTTCTTATGCAAGATGGGCGTGTGATAGCTTATGCTTCGCGCCAACTGAAGAAGCACAAAGTCAATTACCCCACTCATGACCTAGAGCTGGCTGCTGTAGTCCACTCTCTGAAGATTTGGAGGCACTATCTGTTGGGTAACAAAGTACATATTTTCACTAATCACAAGAGCCTCAAGTATATTTTCACCCAGTCTGAGCTGAACATGAGGCAGAGGAGATGGTTAGAGTTGATAAAGGATTATATCTTGGAAGTCCATTATCACCCAGGAAAGACCAATGTAGTGGCCGATGCTTTGACCTGAAAGTCACACCAGGTTGAAGAAGCAACTTTGTCTCTCAACCATGCAGAAGTGCTGGCTCATATTGCCTTAACCTCAGAGTTGCTTGAGCAGATTATTCTAGAGCAAAGGCAAGACCCTGAAGAATTTCCTCACATCAGAAAATTGATGGCTGAAAGGCATGGCCCTCACTTTAGTGTTGATGAGCATGGAGTAGTGAGATACAAGGATAGACTGGTGGTTTCATCCAATGAAGAGCTAAAAAGGAAGATTTTGAATGAAGCCCATCATTCAAAGCTGTCTATTCATCCTGGCAGCAACAAGATGTATCATGATCTGCGCCACTTGTACTGGTGGTCTAACATGAAGCAGGACATCACCCGGCATGTCGCGAAGTGTGACACTTGTGGTAGAGTTAAGGCAAATCATATGCGTACTCCAGGATATATGCAGCCCTTGCCCATCCCTGTTTGGAAATGGGAAGATATTTCCATGGATTTCATTGTGGGGTTACCACGCACAACCAAGGGTTATAATTCTTTCTGAGTCATTGTGGACCGCCTCACCAAGTCTGCTCATTTTATCCCGGTGAAGATTTCATATACAGCTAGGAAGTATGCGGAGATATACTTTGATCGGATTGTGACCCTACATGGAGTTCCCCTGACTATCATCTCTTATAGGGGATCGGTTTTTGTCTCTCGCTTCTAGGAGAAACTCCAGGAGTGTCTTGGGACTAGTCTCCTCCACAGTTCAGCCTATCACCCCCAGACTGATGGCCAAACAGAAAGGGTGAACCAGGTGCTCGAGAACATGTTGAGAGCTTGTGCCATTTCTTTTTATGAGAAGTGGGATGAATGCCTGAAGTTAGCTGAATTTTCTTACAATAATAGCTATCAGAAAAGCATCCGCATGGCACCATTTGAAGCTCTATACGGAAGAGAGTGTAGGACACCACTCAATTGGGTTGAAGTGGGAGACAATAGGTACTTTGAGCCTGAGTTCATCAAAGAGGCTCGAGATCAAGTGAGCATTATTCGGAGTCACTTGAAAGTAGCTCAAAGCCGACAGAAGGCTTATGCCGATAAGCGAAGAAGGCCCTTAGAATTTGTAGCTAGAGATTATGTGTATCTCAAGGTGTCTCCTATGAGAGGGGTGCATCAATTTGGTGTCCATGGCAAGCTAGCCCCTCGATATGTGGGTCCTTATCAGGTGTTGGAGCAGTGTGGCCCCATTGCTTATCGTCTACAGCTTCCTGATATTTTATCTACGGTACACAATGTATTCCATGTATCGCAATTGAAGAAATGTTTACGGGTTTCGGATGAAGCTATGGAAATTGAAGGGCTTACCCTCCAGCCAGATTTGACTTATGTTGAGCACCCTGTAAAAATCTTGGATGAGAAAAAAAGAGTGACGAGGAGCAGTGTGATAAAGTTCTACATAGTGCAATGGCAAAACCATTCAGAGGATGAGGCCACGTGGGAACAAGAGAGTTACCTATTGAAGCATTACCCCCACCTCCTCTGTGGTTCTGATAGTTAGTTGCTGCGTTGAAATGTATTTTCTATCTCCTTCTCACACTAGCCACATGAAATCTCGGGTCGAGATTTTATTTTAGGGGGCTAGATTTGTAACACTCTCGGTGTTACATTGTACAGTTTTTGCTAGAACACTACATGAACATCATACTTGTTTGTACATGGGTGTAATCTAGGGTATAAATCAATGTACGACACTTGAAATGTTCATCTAAAACAAGAAATAAATGTTACATTTCATGTCGCTTAATATCGTTTAGTATTCTAAGCGAATTTTTATCGAACAAAAATGCTATAGAACGTTTATGCGAACTTTGATAAAGTTTGTAGTACGAGCTACGTAGGCGACGATGAAATGCGTGCGGTCGAGGACGAGGTTCGCTAGCTAGTATATCAAGTAGCTCGGAAATGGAATCCGACGCGAAACCATTCGAGGTTTAGTCGTTTCGCGTAAGTTGTAAATGGGTCGACGAAGCCATGTTCGGCAATTTTTGTAGAGCGATCGGGTTAAGAAATGGTGAGGTGTCTTGGCTTAGTTTGATAGCCCTAGGTACCCTCTGGAGGGTAGAATAGCTGGTTTGACCCTTGAATCTGTGGGTTGAGTTTTTGAACGACTTTAAAAAGCGTGCAAGACATGTGTTTGGCAATGCCAGCGCCTAGGGCGCAGTCACCGCCCGGCTCTCAGCGTGACGCGTTGGCCGCCTGTCGCGCCTGCGCGCGCACTCCACGCGGTGGCTCTGCGCTGCCGGCCATGGCCTTCTGCTGCCGTGTTATGGCACACCACACGTGCGCGCGCTAGGCCCGACCATGCCTGGCTGCTCTGCCCCCCCTTCCGCACGTCCACGCACGCATTCTGCTCGCTGCCTCCATGCCGAACTTGTGTCGTGGCTCACCAAGCGCACTCACATACATCGTCTGCATGGCCACTATTGTAGTTTACGCCCCATGACTGCACTTGCGTGGGACAGCTGCCTAACCTTGCCATCACATCCGTGTCCGCTGCCACGCTACGCCGTCGTTTTCTCGGACCTGCCATCCCCTGCGGCCCTCAGTGCCGAGCCGCCAGTGGCTAGCGTGCTGGGCAGTGTGACCAATGTCTTGTGCACGCCCCTCGGTTCCCCATCGCCGTGCGCACCTGTGCTTTGCGTTGACGTTCGCGACAGCGCCGAGCCAAGCCGCGCCTAAGTTCCTTGTTTCACAGTCGCCATGTCGCCGGGACAGCGCCTTCGAATTCGCCATAGTGAAGCCATCGCAGTGCAATTAACTATGCCCTCCATTCCGCTGTGTATCCAGCCACCCAACCGACCCCACCTTGCTGCAAATCTTGCCTTGCCGTGCTCCAATTTGGTGCTGCCGCTCCATCGGGTCCTTAAGACCGGGTTGGCATGCGCCGTCGGCAAGCCCCTTATCTAAAGCATCTTGTGGCAATTCCTTGCACCACCAGTCTCATCTCCACCTTCTAAGCACCCTACGCACCTCGCCCGAAGCACTACCACAGCCCAGCTTTCCCTGACGCGGCCGTGCCATTGCTGCGCGCCGCCGCACTGCCCGTGTGCGCGTGGCCAGGTTCGTTCGGGCAGTCTCTGGTCAAGACACCACGACTGGTAAGCTTGGGGTGAGTCTCTGTTGCCTATCCATGTGTTGGTTCACGCTGTCGATGTTGTGGCTCATGGGAACGCATCCGCCGTCGCAGGGAGAGGACCATCGTCGGGGATGGAGCTCGAGATAGCATCCCCGTTCGTCGTATCGCCTCCAACCGCTGCGTGCTGACATCAAGGTGATCATCGGCCCCTTAGATAAGAATTGGACGGTCGGGTGTGGCCGGCGTAGCCGCCCGGTGCCCGCGCCGTCGCGCCGGTGCGTGCACGGGTGCCGGGGGATGTGGCCGCGGCGCAGAAGGAAAAGGGGAGGGTGGTAGATGAAAAATCTGTGACTCGATGTAATAGTGTTCGGTTTAGTTTCATGAATAGGGTAGAGGACTGGGGCTCTTTTGCGAAAGAGCCAGCCGTGCGTGGGTTTTCCTTCTGTGGGCCGCTGGCGTGCGTGGGCCGTGCCGCACTGGGCCATGCCGGTAAGCTGCGCGAGTGCGCGCGTGGGAATCGTGGGTTGGGCCAGGTCGCTCACGTGGGCCGTGAAATAGAAATCAGTTTCATCTTTCCAGTAAATTTGTTAATGCTTATTCAATTTAGATTCAAGCTAAACTTTGGTAATTTGTAGTAAATTGTGTAGTGGTCCAAAAATAGTGAAACCAATTTTTTTAGGTTCATAAAAATACCATCTACTTGTTAGTGTAGTTAGATTACAGTTAGCTGTGACAATGGTAGGTTCATAAATTCAAACTAAAGAGCTTAGTATTATGTAGATTAATATTTGTCGAAATTTTTGTGGTAAATTGGTGATAGTTATAGCTATAAAATTTTACAGTAGGCTCACTAGATTATTATGTATTTGCTATAAATTTTGTTGCCCTAGAGTATGTCGATAAATAGAGTAGCTATTATCCTTGCTTTATCATATATAGCGTAAATCAGCATTAGGAGTAAGAATAGCTGTAGTTTCTATAGTGAATGTCATACTTCATACTTGTTATGGGTAAAAATAGATAACTTAGTACCATGGTCGGTAGCACTAGCTTAGTAGTTAGATAGATGTACTTTTATTTTAAGAGTTGCTGTTGCTATATTACTAAGTATTGCATCATCATTTCATGCATGTAGATCACGAGTTGGTAGAGTTCGTACCCATCGACGAATAGAAGTATGAGGAAGTCATCAAGGAGTACGAGGAGGAGATCCTCATGCAGGAGGGAGCCCCGGAGCCTTTTGGAGCTGACCTTGCTGACCCGGTGCATAACCCCTATTTTAATGATCACTGAATATAATATATATATGATGTGCATTTAAGTTACAGGCATTTTATGGAAACTACATGCATAAATATATCGACCCATGAGTCCGACTAGTATAGGCCGAGTAGTTGCTATGCTCAGGATATCGGTAGCGTGGGTAACCTGTCGTTACTCACAAATAGGTGATAATTATGATCACTCATGATAAATGATGGAAAGGATAAATGGCGACCGGGCAGGGAGATGGTTTGGGTACTGGTGGGTGTAAGGGGTTGTGTCCTGCGACCAACAAGGCATAGCTCGGTTACACTTTTTCCCTGTTTGTGTCAATTAAGGACCGGTCGTTGCATAAGACATCGTGGGCAAGTCACATATTAATTATCCCGAGCACATACTTGGGTATGAGCGCAGGGAAGTGATGAGGACATCGCCATGCTGGACACACCGACGCCATGGTCTTCCCCAAGTTGCAATTCGTTCCCAACTCAGCTGCCACGTCGCCCTCGGATTCAGCAGACACGTCGTCACTGTTTCGGTCATAACTTTCTCATACGACATCGAAACGGGCCGTTCTTGGATGCGTTGGAAAGGGGACGACGACGCCGTCGTTTTGGATCTGGTCCCAGCTCCAGAAGGTCCGTGGATCATTCTGTGTGACCAGGGCAAGGTGCTGCGTCACCTATTTGGGCCAACTTGGCCATGTATCGTGTCGGGCCTTAAGCCCAAGTTGTGGACGCCCAACCCCTGGCCGTCCCCAACCCTAGGTCGAGTCTTAGACTATAAACATAGCTGTCGCCACTGCTACACAATTGAGTTTTTGTTTAGAGTTTAGTTTTCCATCGAGAAACCGAATCGTTCATTGTAATCTGTGGTGACAAAGGTGATGATCCAGGCCCCGTTCTTGATCTCTCCTCCATCGGTCGATTAGTCCTTTGGAACCGAGTTCTAGAACCTCTATTGATATTCGTGATCATTCATATTTGCAATATCGATTGCGTGTTTTACCTTCTTGCTTGTGCTGTTCGATTCGCTTGCGTGAAAAGCCTTCTTGGCGAGGTCAATCAAGTTGTGCTTGGTTGATAACCAACAGAGCAAATGGTGTAATGGTTGCTTGGGGTTCGGAATCGCGTCTCGATTTGAAGCCGGATCGCCAACGCCGAGATCTCCACAAATCGAACTTCACGGCTACCTCTCGGAAGATCGGGCCTGTACTCATCAATTGGTATCGAGATATTTCAAGTTTACCGCGAGGTATAATCTCGTTTGCCTTAGATTCAGATTTGTTCATTACCTAGAGTCTACAAAAAGCCCAAAAATATTTCAATTTCCGCCTCCTATCACCCTTTGTGCCTTTGCAATTTCGTTTTGATTCGTGTTGTTGAGTTTGTGTCCGTGGTCGAGTCTTGTTGCTGGTTTAGGATTGTGTTCGTGGTCGTAGTTCAATCGCCGTTCTTTGTGATTTTTGTTTTCCGCCGCTATCCCATTCACTGTTCCCAAACAACAAGTCGAAGCCACCACATTACTCGACTTGGCTCGCTAGCCGCTTTGTGTCACTTCACTTCGCCAAGAAAACCCTAGACAAAGTTGCCACCGCTCTTATTTTGCTGCAGATCGCAGCCCTCCTTACATCATCAAAGTAATACCTCATCTTTGTTAGTCACGTTGACGCTCCCCGTGATCGGTGTTAGAGTTTGGGACGCTTTGCCCTAATCCGCCGCCGCCAGTGTTATGCCTCACGGAAAACATACCTTGAGATACCTTTGGTAAAACAGCATAACTTTTTGCTCGTTTATCCGAAAAATCTGAAATTTTTTCATCAGCTTCTTGACACCATTTGGGGCCGACCCAAACTCGGCTTCGCCCTGTTTGGTTTCATCAAAATTGCCAAAAAAATCAGGAAAATATAGAAAAAAAATTGTCAAAGTTTTTGCACGCTTTTCAGAGAACGTGCTGAATTTCTGTAGACCACATCCCACCTCAGTTGTAGGTGCCAATTTTTGTGGTTGCATCTTTTGTGATCCTTGTTCAGAGAAAAGTATATAAAAATAGTAAAAAAATAAAAAAAGTTTGTTTCCTACTAGCTATTTGCTTGTTCTGTGAGTTCTTTCGATCGTCCTTTGTTTTCACCTTGTTGCGCTCACGCCTCTCGAACGCCCCTAGCCAAAGACTGTGATTTGTACTTTGGATCCGGATTGAACAATCATTAATCTGCATTTGTTAATTGCTAATCCTTGCTGTCATATTGTGTGCCTACCCATAGCTCCACATATTCTTCATCAAGACAGTTCATCTTGCAATCATACTCCACGCCCACAATAGATTGCTTCGCCATTTTGGTTTTGCTCTGTTTGGCGTTGGTAAGAATACAAGCAAGACGGTGGTAAGCCGCTTGTGATTTTGCATTCCACTTTCACCACCACCACTTGTTTCCTTTTAGTTGATAGGATAATACTTTGGTGTTGTCTTTTTCTATCTTCTAACCATGGCAGAACTCCGACGGACTTCAATGAGTGCGTGTCCAATGGGGGCGAGCTTACAATGTTCATGATCGAACAACGCAATCTTATGATCGAAATGACGCAGCAACGCGTGAACAATCTGGTCACCCGCATTGAACAATTTTGAGCAACGCCTCCACCTTATCGCGGTCGATGATGAAGATGCGGATGCTTTTGGTAATGAAGATGCGATATCTCGACGGTGGTGCCCGCCACCGCCTCAACTTCAATCGTCAGCGGTATGGAAGGTAATAATCATGGTAATAATGACCCTTTTGCTAAAATTAAATTTAGTCTACCTCCTTTTCTTTGGTAATGTTGATCCAGAGGCATATTTAGATTGGGAGCTTGTTGTTCAACAAAATTTGATTCTCATAATGTTCCCTTTGAGCATAGAGTTAGACTTGCTACTAGTGAGTTTACTAATTTTGCTTTGTTCGGTGGAGTGATCTTTGCAATGCCAATAATGATCTTCTTGTGCCTCAAACTTGGAATGTTTTAAAGCAACGTATGAAATCTCGTTTTGTTCCTCCTTATTACCAACGTGATTTACGTTTGAAACTACAAACTTTAAAACAAGGTGATAAAGGAGTAGAAGCATACTATCAAGAATTGCTTATTGGTTTAGCACGTTGTGGTATAAACGAAGATGATAATGATGCTAGTGCTAGATTTTTTGGTGGTTTAAACCATGATATACTGTAACATACTTGATTACAAAGAATGGCTTAATTTTTCCCAATTGTATCATCTTGCTATTAAGGCGAACGAGAAGTACAGGGATCTAAACAACACCAGCCTTTCAGGTCTAACAATGGGAGGAATTTTCAAAAGCGTTCGAGCCAGAGATCGACTAAGCTTCTGTTGCACCACAACCATCTACACCTCCATTTTCTTAGGGGTAAGTAAATTGTCTAATGTGCAGTTTCCACAACTGAAGAAAGGTGGCACTCCGGGTGCTTCTACTAGCTCCTCCTCGTCCAGCTCTAAAATCATTTGCCACCGATGCAAAGGCATGGGACATGTCATGAAGGATTGCCCCACCGTCGTCAAGGCTTTCATTGCATACCGAGGATGGATATGTAAGTGCTAGTGATGTTGAAGATGATTTAGCCCTTGTCGCTAACATTGATGCAGATCCCACCGAGGGCAATCAAGACAAGGAGGCCATCACCATTGACTCCATGAGCTTCGCCGCAGCAGACTACCCTAGCCTTCTTGTGCAGCATGTGTTGAGTACACGTGGGACATGAAGAAGAGATGAAGATCCAACGCCACAATTTGTTCCACATGTATCTCATTGTGCAAGGTTGTCGTGTTCTCACTATCATTGATGGCGGGAGTTGCAACAACTTGGTGAGTTCAGATTTGGTTGACAAGCTTGGCTTGACCACACGACAACATTCGTATCCATATAAACTTCAATGGTTCAATAATAGTGGTAAGACTAAGGTAACTAAATCAAAGACGCATTAGCTTTTTCACGTGCTCTTATCATGATATCGCTGATTTTGATGTTGTCCCTATGCAAGCTTGTTCCATTTTGTTAGGTCGACCTTGGGAATTTGATAATGATGCTTTACACCATGGTAGAACTAATACATACACTATCATACATAAGGACAAGAAAATTACATTGCTGCCTTTGTCTCCTACGGATATTGTTAAACATGCTAATGAGATTAAAAATAAACCTCCAACAGACATTGCTAAAAATAATAGGATTAAGTTAAAAGGAGGTGCTTTTCTTGCTACAACTTCTACTACTGCTGATAATCCTGATGCACCATGTTATACTATGTTTTGTCAAACTTTTATGTCTGGTGCATTGCCTGCTGTCACTAACCTTTTGCAGGAGTTCGCTGATGATGGGATGGAGTCAAGGACGACTCCAATTCTAGAAGGAGGGGATGATGAGGACATCGCCAAGATGGAGTCGAGGACGACTCCAATTCAAGAAGGGGAGGATGATGAGGACATCGCCATGCTGGACACACCGATGCCATGGTCTTCCCCAAGTTGCAATTCGTTCCCAACTCACTGCCACGTCGCCTCGGATTCAGCAGAGACACGCCGTCATTGTTTCGGTCATAACTTTCTCATACGACATCGAAACGGGCCGTTCTTGGATGCGTTGGAAAGGGGACGATGACGCCGTCGTTTTGGATCTAGTCCCAGCTCCAGAAGGTCCGTGGATCATTCTGTGTGACCACGGCAAGGTGCTGCTTCACCTATTTGGGCCAACTTGGCCATGTATCGTGTCGAGCCTTAAGCCCAAGTTGTGGACGCCCAACCCCTGGCCGTCCCCAACCCAAGGTCGAGTCTTAGACTATAAACACAGCTTCGCCACTGCTACACAATTGGGTTTTTGTTTAGAGTTTAGTTTTCCATCGAGAAACCTGAATCGTTCATTGTAAATCGTGGTGACAAATCCTTTTACAAATGATCCAGGCCCCGTTCTTGATCTCCTCCATCGTGTCGATTAGTCCTTTGGAACCGAAGTTCTAGAACCTCTATTGATATTCGCGTCATTCATATTTGCAATATCAGATTGCGTGGTTTTACCTTCTTCTTGCTTGTGCTCTTCGATTCGCTTGCGTGAAAAGCCTTCTTGGCGAGGTCAATCAAGTTGTGCTTGGTTGATAACCAACGGAGCGAAGGTGTAACTTGTTGCGGGTTCGAATCGCTGCGCCCGATTTGAAGTGGATCACCAACGCCGAGATCTTCACAAATCGAACTTACGGCTACCTCTCGGAAGATCGGGCCTGTACTCATCAGGAAGACTCGTTGCTCTCTTGTCGTGGATCCGGCTCTTTTCGGACCGACTAATTGGAGGCGGGGATGGTGGAGGTCCTTGCTGAGTCTGGGACTCAGGAGTGGGGGCTTGGAGTCCAAGTTTGGACGGGGACCTGGACACCCAGGACATGAGGGTGATGGGTTAGTCCTGCTTGTGCTTAGGGTGCAAGCGGGGTGTGTGTTTTTGGGGTACCCAGCTGGGGGCATTGATTCGTGAATCGCCGGGCGATCCGGTACGACTTGTTTCGTGTCTAGCACCATAGTAAGAACATGAAAGATGAAAGGTGATGAAAAGGAAAGTTGGTTGCTTACCACTTGCTTGAAAGTAGAACAAGTGCTTATATAGACTGGATAGATAACAACTTAATACGGCTGAGAATAATAACAGAAATAAGGACTCACTATTAGTATTGCTTTCTGCTAAAAGAAAACCAGCAAACCATAAGCTTCTCATATTCCTTGGAGTCGGGAAATTATTCCCACTAGTCGGATAAGTCTTGCGAGTACATTGTGTACTCAGGGTTCATTTACCCCTATTGCAGGTGATGCATGAGAAGTATCGTTGTGTGGAGGATTCTTCTGGTGGGCTCAGACGGATCCTCGCTCTTACCGCTAGATGTTTATTTTGAATTTCGCTGTTTATCATTCCACACTCTGACATTTGGTATTGTAATAATGAAATTTTAAGAAACTTTGATGTATGAAATGGACAAGTATTGTAACTCGTTCTCATTATTGGATCCTTGGGGAAAATGTGGATCTTTCAGGCTCTCCCTTGGGGTGTGCCCGACGGATACCGCTCGTTGTAGCTTGCTTTCGGGGTGCTTAGTGTCTGATGGAAGACGCAGCACCTCCGTAAGCATGTTATTTTGGGTGGTTCTACCACACTAAGGGGCAACTTCGTTGACCAGGTGGGAGATATCTATCCTCTCGCACGACCAGATCGCCGACCAGCTCTCGCCGACTGTCAACATGCTACACGTCGGCCGATGCCCCGAAGCATCCCTCCAAACCATCCTGGAGAAAAATCCAAACTCGAGTCCTAGGGCTCTACGGAGACCGTCGCCAAAACTACCACCGTATAGCCTCCTTTCCTGCCCTTCCGTGGAGGCGGAATTTTCAATGTCAGCGTCGATAGCCCCCCACGGGATGGGGAAACCTAGGGGGACCACGCCGCTTGCGTCAACAGGAACATCAACCATGCACAGCGCTGAGCAAATGAGGCTGCCCTTGTGCTAGCCGAGGCTGCTCGTAATGATCAGCTCAACTCGCAAGGAAGGCCACGCCCACTCCAATGCAACCTCGATGATGAATTTGTTCGTGTTGATGGCCATGACGTCTACAAGACCCTGAGTGCCAACTTGGCCATGGCCGCCAACGAGCTCGCTCGGCTCTCGCAAACACCGGAGGTCGCCAAGGTTGTGGCAGAACCTCCTAAATTATAGGGCCCACATGCACCTATCATTGTCCAATGACATCTGACAACTATGCATATATTCCCGGTAACTTAAGAAGACTGTCGGGTGTCCCCATGGAACCACGAATCATCCATGATTTTCGAGCAGGATCCCATTATAGAGTCATTGATGTATTACAACATTTATTCAAATATCTACATTAGAGTAAAATAGCAGAAGTCTTACAATAACTTAGTTTACAAAACATTTATTTCAAACCTTACAAACTAAGTTCGATTAATATTACAAACCATAGTAGTGGAGTGGCATTAGTAACATAATACAAACACACAAATAAAGTGCCCTGCCCAAGGGCCACACATTTACTTATCATCATCGATTTGAACAACAGTCATGCAGCACGGTCCAAAGCAGACATGCTCATGAGGCTCACCTGCAACAAGGGTCAACGAACCCTGAGTACAAAAGTACTCAACAACACTTAACCGAAATAAAAACTGATAAGATTCAGGAATGCAGGCTCTGGGATTCAAGGTAGGGCTTTAGCAATAATTAAAGTTCTTTTGCGTAAAAGCTCTGTAACAAGATTCTTTATTTCAACATTTATATATTCAAAAAGATCATATATAAAGCTGACATGACCCGTAATGAGATCATGAAACTTCATATCCAACACTTTCTCAAACCTTACTCAAGTTCCAGTTATTAACTACGATGATGAATAGAGAAGTGAGTCTCCATAACCAAGGAGCAACGACGATTCAAACCGATTAAACCCAGCTGGGAATTCCAGACCACACGACATATGCAGGTCCCCGACCTACATATATCAACCTACCCTCAGATCCTCTAAAACAAGAACAGGTCCGTGCCACCCGAGAATACAGTGCTCCACCAATCTAGCCCATTACCACGTGGGTACACGCTATTCCCGCCATCTCTCCACTCCCAGTGCACGAGTAGCCATTCTCGTAATAGAATAGCCAAGTTAAGTACAAAGTCTCACCTCATGCAGTTCAACAACGGACGGGCCTCAATCGACACAGGCGGAAAGAACCCGCTCACAAGACCTCCATGTCTTGTGGCTCTCACACACCGAGTCCGCCTGGTCTAGATTTATTACTCCACCAAATCATATCTCATGATAACATAAATAACCAATTGTATCCAAAAACCATTTGTATCTCGCAGGTGATAGGTAATCACCCGACTTTTATCGATCTAAGCATGGCTAAGCATAAATAGACATTCTCGAATTGAAACGGTTAACAAGGTAGATATGGGAAAACAAGGTTGGTAATGCACCAATTAGGTTTTTACTCAACTCCTAATTACTTAATGCAGTACTAAAAATCAAAAGCGATATCAATTTGTAAAACACAAGGTAGGTTTAAATGCATCCGGGGCTTGCCTTGGTTCACGGAAAAGTCTGGTTCCGGAGACGTTCCACCGATATCAAATCCGACCTCAACAGACGGAGTAACTTCCTCCACAGCTTGATTGACTACCACACTTTCACTTTTGTTCACTACACGTAGTAACAATGCCATGTTTAACATGATGCGAGATATAAAACATGATGCTCGATGATGGATGCAAAAGTAACAACTTGAATACAACTTTCCTTCGTGGTACAGTTATAAGCCAACAACTACTTAAACCATTTCGTAAATTCAAACAATTACTTTAAGTACCAAGAATCATCTTATGCTAATGACCCAAGGTCATTACTCAATCCAAAATTCAAACAAAACCTAAGTTATTATGGTTTACTATTTGCTTTTATGAATTAATTACATAATTCAAAATTATGAAATAAGTCAACTTTCTCCAAATGAGCTCAAAATTTTTTGTAAAGGTTCATCACATGATAACTAAGTGGCAAAACAATTTTCATAATTTTTGGATAATCATTTAAGCCTAGAAAAAATCATCGAAACTCATTTATTAATTAATTAGAACAATTTTTATCACTTTTAAAATGTACTGCAAATCAATATTTAATATTTTTCCTAAAATTTTTTGCATCACAGAGAGGTCACACAAAAATTTTCATAATTTGTGGAGCTCTAATTAATTCTACACAAAAATAACAAAAACTCATACTATTCATCCATTACTGAAAAATAGAAAAGTCATTTTCAAACACAGAGTCGCTGACAACGCGACCCCATCTGTCATCCCCGACCTCCCGCGCTGACCACGGCGACTACACGCGCTGACCGGCGATTTCTCGCCGACGACGAGATCACCGGCGACGGCCAAGGTACCACCACGTCCCCTACATCCCTACGCGTCGATTGGTGGCACAAGCGAGACCCAAAATGGCCTAGACCGAGCATGACACTAGCCATGGCAGCCACGACGGCGTGGCTATGCTACGCCGGCGACGTGAGACCGGTAGCAGTTAAACTAAGCGCTTGGAAAGGATCAGAAGCTCACCCCAAACACGTTCGAGCAGGAAATAGGACCGGAGAAGCAACAGTGAAGCTTGTCGTCGGTCACAGCAATCACGGCGGCGCGAACAACGTCGGCGACTATGCTCCAGTGACTGTGGTGGAGAAAATGGTCAAGTAACAAAGCACCAAGCATCCCGACAACACGGCGAAGCAGAAGGGATACTGTCGATGTTTTACCACCGATAGCCTACCATGGGGTTACTCGGGACAGTATGTTTGGGCTTCAGCGTATGCGGAACTCGATGGTGAACGCAAGAGACAGTCAATTTATCCTGGTTCAGGCCCTCGACTGTAGTCGAGTAATGGCCCTACGTCCAGTCGGCATTAGCCTTTGCGTTGGATTGATTGTGTGTTGTTGTGTTGTAGAAGTCGTCATCTCCTGTCTCTAGGAACCCTGCCCTCCTTTATATAGTCAGGAGGTCAGAATCCTAGTCGGTTTATAATAAGAGTTCCTAGTAGGATTATAGAATAATACTACTACTAAGATTACATGGGGAGAATCCTAGTTAGACTAGGTCTTCTCTCTTCCTTGCGGGGTATCCTATGGGTCCCGCACCAACAAGCCCCCGAGCACTTCATGGTTGAGCTCTGGAAGCCTCGTCTTGTTCTTTCAGGTCTTGTCGAGCAAGAACAAGCGTCGTCCGAGTGCTTTCTTGAGCGAAACCGTGTAGCACTCTATGAGATCTTCGCGAGGTGTGTACCTTTTTGAAGAAAAAAGTACTCCCCTTTGGGTGTAGCCCCCGAGCCTCTTGCTATTTGGTACAAGGAGTGGGAGGGTCTTGTCTTGAAATCGCTCTGATCCTTCGTTGAAATGTTCCCGAGCATGTACCCGGGTTCTTTATCAAAAAGAACTCGGATATAGCTCGGTCTGGCTTCTTTTTGTCATGAGTCCTTGAAGTAGTTTTGTCTTGAAGAAGTCTTCTTGGTGACGTGTGCTTTTTTGAAGAAAAAAGTGCACTCACTGAGTGTAGCCCCCGAGCCTCTTGCTATTTGGAACAAGGAGCTGGAGAGTCTTGAATCTTGTGTTGTTTGAAAATTGCTGTCTTGAAGAAGCCTTTCGAGTGATGTGCGCTTTTTTGAAGAAAAAGTGCACTCACTGAGTGTAGCCCCCGAGCCTCTTGCTGTTTGGAACAAAGAGTTGGAGGGTCTTGAGTCTGATTTGTTTGAGGAACTGAAATCTTCCCCTGTTGCAGCCTCTGAGCATTTATCCGGGTTCTTTGATTAAAAAAGAACTCGAATGCATTGTCTTGGCATATTCTCTGGTAGTCTGCTGTTTGTTAGGTGTAGTTGTATGGTGGTGGTTGAGTGTAAATGTTGCCTGTTCACGGGTTGTACAGCGTTGGCATATTCTTCCGAATATGCTCGTCTTCGAGTACTGTTCCTTCTCGCCTGAGTCTTCTATTATTGAGTCCTATCTTTTCACTGTGTCCTTTGTTAGGCTTGTTTCGTTGGTACTCCTAGTCCATGTGCGCCGCTCCTTCGATCTATAAATACCCTCCCGGAGTGCTTGTTTTCATCCATTGAACATTTTGTTGAAGCCTTCGTAGTCATGAATATGGTAGTTTGTTAAGTAGAGCAGCCCCTGGGCGTATTTTGTAGTTCCTGTGCATCTTGTCGTAGCTGGAGGAAGTCTTGTGATAGGGATTAGAGGTAGACTAATCCCGCAGCGGCATTGTACTTGGAAGTACGTGGTGGTAGTTGGAGGAAGTCTTGTGATGTGGGATGCGTTCCTTCATCCAGCAGTTCTGGGTTGATCTTCCTTGCCCGCCCTGCGACTATTCGATGCAGATCAACACCTGATCCTGCATTAGGTTGGGCTTGGGTAGACAGATGCCTGCCGACTTCCCCTGGTCTATGTTGTCCCACCGTGCTGCTGATTTTCGCCCTGGATGCACTGCGTCCGTCCTTTGAAGAAAACAGTGTAGCCGAGTGCGGTTTGTTCTACCAAGTAGCAATTTGGGACACGTAGTCATTCCAAAGCCTAGCTGTGTCCGGGTTCCTCTTTGCTACCTTGCTTGTCATAGTACCGAGTTCGTTGGGTCTTGTAAGATGTGTAATCTTCAATTTCTTGAAACCATTTATAATAAAAAGAATCTTGTCTTCTGAGTTGTCATTCTTTATTCTGCTAATGTCCCGGTTGTTCATGAGAGTCCCGAGTTCTTTTTTAAGGACCGGGTTGTTATGTTTCTTGTGAGGTAACCTTCCATTGCTTCATGGTTGATGAGTTCTTTTTGTAGCAATATGGTAACTCTGCCGTTTTCCTGGATGGATAAGTCCGAAATCTGCCCGTTGAACTGTACCGTTGTGTGGATTTGTGCCTTCCATCATTTTAGCTGTGTCAGTAAATGGACCGTTGCGTTCTCACACCGTGCTTTAACGGGCCTGGTGGGCCATTTTTATCGCCGTAAAATCTATTTAAAGACCTTTCATCTTCTTTTACTTTACTGCCCTGCTCTTGCCTTGAAACCCTAGCTTTCATAAATCCATCGCCGCCATTGTTGCCATCACTTGAGCGTCGCCGCCCTAGCCTCGTCTTTCCCTAGTGCCTTTTTGCTTCCACTAGTTCATGGGTAGGAAGAAAGCCATGAGCAAGTCCCAGGCAGCCTTCGTGGACGAGCAGTCATCCCTTTCTTTGATCGAGAACCAAGAGTTCGTGGCCATAAGGGCTGCCCAGAAGGTTTGGCCGGCTCCAACAACAACCGAAGACCAGCTTCACGAGCTTGTCAGCGATGGCTTGATCCATAGCAAGGACATTGCTGAATGGAGAGCTCCAGGCGAGCATCGGGTTCCTGCTCTGGGTCCTGGTGAGATCGTTCTTTTCATCTCTTTCATCCATGCCAGTCTTTGCCTTCCTGCTTCCGCCTTCCTTCATCGGTTTCTCAATTACTTTGGGGTTAGCTTGAACCATCTTGCTCCCAATGCCGTCCTCCATCTTTCTGTTTTTGTTCATCATTGCGAAACTTTCCTTGGAATTCCCCCTTCTCTTTCTCTCTTTCGCTACTTCTTTCGTCTGAAACCCCAACCCCGCCGTGAAGACACCAGTGTTCTTGGTGGCTGCGGGATTCAGTTTTGCCAGGGTCTTAAGAGCAAGTTCTTTGACTATGACCTAGTTGATTCTGTGAGGGATACGCCGCCAATCTGATTCCTTCTCTTGCTGTTCACTCTGGATCTGGTCCCTTGGTTAATGACCAATGGGATAAGAACCCTGTGATGACGGCTGAGGTTCAGGCGATCCAGCCATTTCTTAATAGGATAAGTACTCTGAAACAGTAGGGCTTGACCGGCTTCGGTATTGTCTTGAGCTTTCTTCGTCGTCGTGTTCAGCCTCTGAAGGAGCGAGAGAACTTTGGCTTCGAGTACTCTGGGGCTGAGGATCCTTCACGTATGGTCCCTACCCTTGAGTTGACCGACGAGGAGGTACTCGAGCGTCTCCAGAAGATGCTGAAAGGAGCAAGCATTGTCCCGCTTACTGTCTCCAACTTCTCTGCCAACAACCCGCCTCCAGCTGTAAGTCGTTTTCTCTTCGTGCGGGTACTTTCTGTATTTCTTTTGCTATATCCATTTTTGCTTAATTTTCCTTATCTTGTTGTTTTATTCTTTTCATAGGAATTGGGGCGCAACTTTGTTGACCCGACCCCCTTGATGTCCTCCCTGCTGTGGTGAATACTAGGGAGAACCTTGCTGGGGCTTCTGTAATCAGTAAGTTCCAAACCACCACAGTGTTTCCTAGAGTTTCTTCCGGAGTTGTTGATGTATATGAAGAATATGTTCCTCGTCTAGTCCCTCGAGGTCCTCGTAGTGTCTCGAAGAGGGGGCGAGCGGATGGTTCTTCATCTGGTTTACCTGCTTCCAAGAAGTCTCGCCAACCAAGTACTCATCCAGGTACTCCAGTTATAGGTAGTGTGCTCCTAGGTGAGCATATTAATATGTTTGGTCTTTCTGTTATTTATTTGTGCCTTTGACCGAGTTCTTTTCTCTCTTTTTTCAGATGGTGCTGTCGCTGTCTTGCTGGAGATTGAGGAAGATGAGGACGATAATGTGCCCCTTATTACGCGTCGGTGAGTTGTTTACTTATCTTTCTTTTGTTGAGCACTTCTTCTTGTTCTAACTTCGTCCTTGCTCTTTTTTGTAGCAAGCGGTCATTGGGCTCGAGTTCTTCTAGGGTTCCAGTATCTACCACGCCACCCCCGTCGCAGGGTGGTGGTGATGTTTTTGCTACCGTTGTTCCCCCTACGAGGTCTTCTTTTTGTTTTATGAAGAAGAAGATAGCTGGGTGAGTGAATTCTGGTTTCGTCTCTTTGCTTATGTTCTCCTTTTCTCTTGTTCTTATTGGCGAGTTTCTTTATCAACTTTTAGGCCTTCGTCTTCTCTCGACCCTCTGTCGACTTCTTGCCAGTCCTCTGGTGTGCCACCGAGTAGTGAGCCTCAGGACTCAGAGCGCACGGTCGGTGAAGTGGTTGTGGGGGAGACAAGGTTTTCTAGTGATGATGCTGCTGCTGACTTGGTTGCCCCGGAGGTGACCGTGGCCATGGTGGTGGATTCATCTAGGGGGTAGCCAGGACTTCTCATGATGTGTCCCTGATCTTGCCTTCTCCAAGATCGATCGCCGTCTTCTCCCCCGCCTCCTTTCTCATCAAGATGTGGTTCATCAATTTGATGCCACTCATCGGTTGTCAAAGTTGACCGCTTCTTGGGGAGACTTTGCGACCTTTGCAACTTCTTTTGGAGAAAAACTCCAAGTAAGTTTTCTGAAGTTCCTTCTTTGGATGTTTGTCTTTCTCCTGTTCTTATGCCTTTTTTCTCTCTTTCTTTTTGTTCAGTCCTTCTCTCGGGACCATACCGGCTTCTTTTTCTCATTGGAAACCGAGAAGAAGTTGTCTTCTGAGTTGAGTGCTCTAAAGGCAGAGCTTGGTCTCTGCCAGGCCGAGATGGAGGCTGAGCATCAAATGCATCAGAATGAGGAAAAAGCTCTTCGTGCCCGGGTTGTTGAGGCCGAGAAGCAGAGGGATGCTGCTATCCAGGAGGCTTTAAAGAATTCGGGGGACATGAAGAACTTGGAGGCCGCAAAGAAAGAATGCAATGGTTTGGCGGGTTCTTTTTGTTTCCTTCTATATTCAAACTTTCCTTTCTTCTGACTTGTTGTTTGGTGCCTTGTCCAGCTCTCCAAGTTGAAAAGCAGAAGCTCTCGGAGGGTATTGATGAAATGAAGACTCTTGTTCATTCTAGTAACAACAAGGCTGAGGAGGTAATTACTCATGCTGAGGAAGAACTCATGCTTGCTAAGTTGATTAGGCGTGGAGCTGATAGAGATCTTGTGTAGGACCAAAAAACTATTAAAGACTTGTCTGGCAAGTTGGCAACGGCTACTGAAAACTGGAAAGCTTTATGGAAATCCTTTCGTTCAGTAGTCGATGTTATCCGAACTCCAGCAGATGATGGGCAATCTTGGGCTCAGTTACTTCCTCGAATTCAGACTTGTTTCCAAGAGTTCATGAAGAGGTGCGCCCAACTATGTACCAAGAATGTCCTGGCCTAGGTCCGGGTTCTTGCTCCAGAGGCGCCTTTGTCCAAGATAGCAGAGGAAGCCGATAGCCAAGAGTACATTGATGCCGTTGAGAGGATGGAGCCTGAGGTCGAAGACTTAGCCAGTAGAATTGTAGATAATCTTAATATTGTTATCTCTTCTCCTAATGATGACGCTTGATGTAATTGACCTTTATGCTCGCGCTTTGTAATATGACATTATACTTCTTTTTGAATGAAGATTTTTTGTTGATGTCTTCTTTGCATGGATGCCTTGTTTATTCTTTGGATGAGTTGTCCAAGTGATCAGAGTTACTTGACTTGCTGAGTACTTTGTCTTGCTTTCGTCTTTGCCATGTAAACAACTCGTTATATGTAGATCTTTGTGTTGACAATCTTTCTTGATCTGTCGAGTGCTTGTTTGGCCTTCCTCTGTGCCATGTAAACAACTCGGTATAGAACGTTGTCTTGACAAACTTTGGGCTCTTGTTAGTACTAAAAGGACTTAGGACCGAAGATCTCAAGCGTCTTCAGCTTCTTCTTTTCAGCTTTTTTGTTTAACTCGAACTGTGTTTAGCATCTGTCTCTTTCCTTAGTTGCAAAAACTTCTTAGGATCGGTAGGCCCCCAAGCACTTCATGGTTGAGTTCTGGAAGCCTTATCTTGCTCCTTCAGGTCTGAGTGTAGCCCCCGAGCCTCTTGCTTTTTGGCACAAGGAGCTGGAGGGTCTTGTCTTAGAATTGCTCTGATTTATGCTTCAGGCTTAGTTTCAGTCGTTTTGCTTTTTGTTTCGGGTGTTAGCTCGTTAGCTACCCTCATCGGTGGGCTCAAGCATCTTTTCAGCTATTTTGCTCTCGGTCGGGATGCTCAGGCGTATTTTCAGCCATTTTGCTTTTTGTTTTGGGTGTTAGCTTGTTGGCTACCCTCATCGGTGAGCTCAAGCGTCTTTTCAGCTATTTTACTCTCGGCCGGGATGCTCAGGCATATTTTCATCCATTTTGCTTTTTGGTTCGGGTGTTAGCTTGTTAGCTACCCTCATTGGTGGCTCAAGCATCTTTTTAGCTATTTTGCTCTCGTCCGGAATGCTCAGGCATATTTTCAACCATTTTGCTTTTTGGTTCGGGTGTTAGCTTGTTAGCTACCCTCATCGGTGGGCTCAAGCATCTTTTCAAACTATTTTGCTCTCTACCGGGATGCTCGTGCATATTTTCACCATTTTGCTTTTTTGGTTGGTGTTAGCTTGTTAGCTACCCCTAATCATGGCTCAAGCATCTTTTCATTTATTTTGCTCTCTACCAAGATGCTCGAGCATATTTTTAGCCATTTTGCTTTTTTGGTTCGGGTGTTAGCTTGTTAGCTACCCTCATCGGAGGGCTCAAGCATCTTTTCAGCTATTTTGCTCTCGTCCAGAATGCTCAGGCGTATTTTCAGCCATTTTGCTTTTTGTTTTGGGTGTTAGCTTGTTGGCTACCCTCATCGGCGAGCTCAATCGTCTTTTCAGCTATTTTACTCTCGGCCGGGATGCTCAGGCATATTTTCAGCCATTTTGCTTTTTGGTTCGGGTGTTAGCTTGTTAGCTACCCTCATCGGCGAGCTCAAGCATCTTTTCAGCTATTTTGCTCTCGTCCGGAATGCTCAGGCATATTTTCAGCCATTTTGCTTTTTAGTTTGGGTGTTAGCTTGTTAGCTACCCTCATCGGTGGGCTCAAGCATCTTTTTAGCTATTTTGCTCTCGGCCGGGATGCTTAGGCATATTTTCAGCCATTTTGCTTTTTGGTTCGGGTGTTAGCTTGTTAGCTACCCTCATCCCGGGCTCAAGCATCTTTTTAGCTATTTTGCTCTCGGCCGGGATGCTCAGGCATATTTTTAGCCATTTTGCTTTTTTGGTTCGGGTGTTAGCTTGTTAGCTACCCTCATCGGCGGGCTCAAGCATCTTTTCAGCTATTTTGCTCTTGTCCGGAATGCTCAGGCGTATTTTAAGCCATTTTGCTTTTTGGAAACAACTCGGGGATAGCCATCATAAGACATATGTTGCTGGAAAACCATCTTTATTGATCATGATCGTTTGACAAGCCATAATACATATGTTGTCGAGGGACACCATCTTTATTGGCCGTGAACGTTGATCTCTTGTGGTTCGTACATGTATTCTTCCTTGAGTTGCTTTCATGCGTAGAATCTTCTTAGTTGGCTGATGTGCCATGTATTGCTGACTTCTTTCCCATCTTCAGTTATTAACTTGTACGTGCCTGGTCTAGTGACTTTTGAGACAATAAAAGGACCTTCCCATGGACTAAGTAGTTTATGGCGTCTGTCAAATTTTTGTATTCTTAGCACTAGGTCTCCGACTTGTAGTGATCGAGGCTGGGTTTTCTTGTTGTAGTGGCGTCTTAATCCTTGGAGGTATCTTGCTGATTGAACGGTAGCGTTTACTCTGACTTCTTCTGTACTGTCGAGTTCTAGTCTTCTGGTGTGTTCTGCTTCTCCTTCGTCATACTGTTCTATCCTTGGTGACGTCCAAATCAAGTCGGCAGGTAGTACGGCTTCTGATCCGTAAACTAGGAAGAAAGGCGAGTATCCGGTGGCTCTGCTTATTTGAGTTTGTAGCCCCCATACTACTTTGGGTAATTCTTCAATCCATTTTGATCCATAGTCTGCTAGCTCTTCATACAGTCTTGGTTTCAATCCGGCTAGTATGAGTCCATTGGCCCTTTCTACCTGTCCGTTGGCTTCTGGATGTGCGACTGATGCGTAATCTATGCCGAAGCCACAATCCTGTGCCCAACTTCTGAACTCTGTGGCTATGAAGGGAGAGCCTAAATCTGTGATGATTCGATTGGGCATGCCAAAGCGGTGCATAATGTCTTGGATGAACTCGACTGCTTTGGCTACGCTGTATTTTGCGAGTGGTTTGTATTCGATCCACTTGGTGAACTTGTTAATTGCTACGAAGATGTACTCGAAACCGCCCTTTGCTTTCTTGAGAGGTCCTACTTGATCCAGCCCCCAGCAGGAGAAAGGCCAAGCGGGTGGGATGCAAATGAGATTGTGGGCTGGCACATGAGCTTGTCATGCGAACATTTTACAACCTTTGTATTTTCTAACAAGTTCTTCTGCGTCTTTCAGAGTTGTTGGCCAGTAGAATCCGGTGCGGAAACCTTTGCCGACTAGTGTTCTTGAAGTGACATGATTTCCGCAGCAACCTGAGTGTAATTCGTCTAAGATCTCTTTGCCTTCTTCAAACGAGACACATTTTAGGAGTACTCCTGACGATGTAGCTCTTCTGTAGAGCTTGTCCCCCACTAGGACGTAGTTTTTGCTTCTGCGAACAACTCGGGTAGCTTCCTCTTTATCTGCTGGCAACTTATTCTCTTTGATATAATCAATAAAAGCCTATGTCCATGAAGTGTTGATTACCAGAATCTGGTTGCCTTTGGCTGTGAGTTCTGGGCTTATCTCACCGGGTTGTTTGATTGAAGGAGCTGATAACTCCTCTATGAATACGCCGGGTGGGACCTTTG
The DNA here is from genome assembly GCA_904845875.1 of Miscanthus lutarioriparius. Classification (NCBI taxonomy): domain Eukaryota; kingdom Viridiplantae; phylum Streptophyta; class Magnoliopsida; order Poales; family Poaceae; genus Miscanthus; species Miscanthus lutarioriparius. The sequence goes on along the minus strand of CAJGYO010000014.1, from coordinate 32,195,965 downwards.
CCCTGTCTGATCCGAGCTTGGCGAGGACATCTGCTGCAATGTTGGAATCACGCAGGACATGTAGAATTTCTAATCCTTGGAAGTGTTTTTCGAGTTTTTGGATTTCAGCGTAGTAAGCACCCATGTTTTCTTTGGTGCAGTCCCAATCTTTGTTGACTTGGTTGATGACTACTGCTGAATCGCCGTATACGAGTAATCGCTTGATTCCGAGGGTAATTGCCACTCGTAGCCCGTGGATGAGAGCCTCGTACTCTGCTTCATTGTTGGTAGCTTGCCATAATATCTAAAGGACATACTTGAGTTGTTTTCCGTCTAGAGAAATTAGGAGAACGCCCGCACCGACTCCGCCTAGCTTGAGTGATCCATCAAAGTATATCTTCCAGTGGTCAAGGATTGTATTTGACATAGGTTGTTGAATCTCTGTCCACTCAGCAACAAAATCAGCAAGGGCTTGAGATTTGATTGCTTTCCGTGGGGTGAAATCGATGTTGAGAGCACCGAGTTCAACTGCCCACTTTGACAGTACTTCGCTGATGTAGTATATGGGTCGTTGTACTTTATACACGCACCCTTCTTCTCTTTCTACGACTATCGCCGTGCTGACCACAATAGAAGTTGCCAAAATGTATAGCATCATGTCTTTGTCTTTCTTTGGAGGTGTGAGAACTGGTGAGGAGGTGAGGTATGCCTTAAGTTTCTTGAAAGCTTCATTGGCTTCTTCCGTCCACTCAAACTTGTCTGTCTTCTTTAGTAGTTTAAAGAAAGGTAACCCTTTTTCACCGAGCCTTGAAATGAAATGATTAAGTGCCACCATGCAGCCTGTTAGTTTTTGCACATCTTTGACGCTTTGAGGTGGGCCCATCTCTGTTATGGCTCGAATTTGCTTGGCGCTTGCTTCGATTCCACGATGACTGACCAAGAATTCAAGTAGTTGTCCTGAAGGAACTCCGAATACACACTTGTTTGGGTTTAATTTCCACCTCCACCTTTTCAGGTTCTCGAAGGTTTGTTTTAAGTCTTCAATCAGTGTATCCGGGTTCTTTGTTTTTACAACCACGTCATCCACGTTGTCGGGGACCTAATACCAGGGTACCCCAGAAGGTGGAACCAATAACCATCGAACGTTAAAACTTTTTCGGACGGACAAAGGCGCGCCGCTGTTCCTTGCTCGAATGATTTAAAGTTAGGTTCCGTCTCGCCTGACGCCTTTGGGCCAGCCCGCCTCGCCCGAGGGCAAAGGACTAGCCTCCGCCTCGCCTGGACGCCTTTTGGACCAACCCCCGCCACCCGAGGGCAAAGGGCCCCAAGGGCAAAGGGCTGGCCTCTCGTCTTGCCCGACGCCTTTGGGCTAGCCCGCCGCCCGAGGGCAAAGGCTGGCCTCCGTCTCTCGCCTGACGCCTTTGGGCTAGCTACGCGCCGCCCGAGGGCTGAAGGTTTGTCTCCGCCTTGCCCAAGGGTTGAGGGCTACTCCGCCCGCCTTGACCCCGAGGGGTGGGTTCGATCACACCCAAGGGATAAGGACTGGCTGTCAAGGTTAGTCTCCGCCCGCCCGAGGGCTATGGGATACTCCTCCTCGCCTGACCCCCGAGGGGTGGGTTCGGTCATGCCCAAGGGATAAGGACTAGGCTCGCCGCCCGACGCGACCGAGGATGAACCTCGCCCATTCGATGTCCAAAGGCTGGTTTTATCTTACCCGATAACTTCTCTCCCATTCCTCATGATGATGGGCGAAGGCAAGACAAGATGTTTGGGTCAACCATGGCTTCAAGGACCATACCTGCGCCCTTGGAGAGGGAAAGGTACCGCCAGGAACGATGGACATGTGCTTTAGACCCTCCGGGCACCGCAGAGCCCAAAAGGTATTGCGGTAGCGTACTCCTCACCCTCAGAGGTGTAGGCGCCGCCCAGCTCTGGGACACGGGACCCGATGAAGATACACGACAACCACTACACTCCAGAAAAGGATTTGTAATCTCCACGAATGATGAACATGCCATCACCACATTATGGACCCAAGGGAGCGGCGCCCGCTTCCCGATCCCTCGGGTCCACCAAATCGAAGGACCTTGCCCATAGCGCTACTCCGGACCTCGACTCCGCGTCCCTCTGATAGAGACTCATAGAGCCAGAAGGCGTGTAGAGCAAGGCTGGGCGAGGTTCATAAGTCAAAACCACTGTACTCCAGCCCATACCCTGCGCAGGGCACTATTCTGTAACCATCCTGATATTCTACAGAAGCATCAATAGTATTGTAGGTGCTTATCTTCCTTTCGCACCCATCAGAATGGGTAAAGAGGCTGGGTAGAAGTGAGCCACAGGGCTAGGTAGAGCACGGATCCTAAGCCCTGACCCTTATAAAGCCGTCCCCTTCATCTATAAAAGGGGATGCGCTTCCTCCAACTAAGGGGACCGAGAAAAAGAACGCAATAGACACACATAGTCAAGCTGCTACCAAGCTCTTGGCTTCCTTTCGACCCTTCCATCAGAGACTCGGGACCTGTCCCTCTCTCGATCGTTTGTATCCCCTACTATGAACCATTCATGGTGCTAATAACACGAGCAGCAACAAACTGGACGTAGGGATATTCAGCCCGAACCAGTATAAATCTTGTGTCCTTTAACGCACCTTCCGAGCCTAACGCGCATTACTATAAATTTACTTGCCGGTGCTTATACGAAACACCGATAGTTGGCGCGCCAGGTAGGGGGCTTGCGCGTTCCAAACCAGGCCTCGGATGGCCACCCACGTAATCAGCTGGGCCCCGTCCGCACATGTGCATTTTGGCGACCTAGATTTCATTGTCACACTAAGAGGAGAACTGGCGCTGACCCACACGGCCGCACAGCCTCTCCCTTCCATCAACCTCAGCCGTATGAGGCTTGAGGGCCTGCGGGGCGACTCCCTTGGACCCCAATTATCCAGGGAGCCCCCGCGCAGCATCACCCTATTTCCAGAAGGCCCCATACGAAGCGCCCCGACAACACTTCCATTCGGTCTCCGCAACGCCGCGGCGACCGCCGGCCACCTTCTGTCACTACGCATGGTTCAGCCACCTACGGACAGCGAGTTCATAGGGGTAGTCAAACACGATCTGGAGACACTCTACGGGCTCCTCGCGGAGGAACCAGAATCGTCCTCCAGCTCTGACTCCAGCAAGGGGAGCCATCACCCTTCCCGGGAATGCTTCATGACGCAAACCCCCGAGGGACACGTCCAAAGCGTCTATGGAGAAGAAATAACCCCAACAGGCAACCTCGATGCCAGGATCAAGGCAGAGATGGCGGCTCCATCTCACGTAAGGATGGAGCAGCTAAGAGCACGAAAGCTGGAGATCGATGACGCCGGGCAACAGCTTGTCCAGGAATACCGAAACATCGAGGAGGAGATCAAGCGTCGTGGAGACGGTGGGCACGCACGCACCTCGGCCCGTGATGTGCATTAGAGGATCCTCACCGATGATGGGACTCTCCCTCACTTCACTCGGGCAAGCCAGAACATTGCTGCAGCAACGACCTTGCTGCACGGCCTTTCGGAGGCCGCGACGTCCGAGGATCGCCGCGCTCATCGAGAAATTCGCACATTGCTCGAACGTGTGGCGGCGCAGCAGGCGGAAAGCTCGTTGTCTCGACGACGTGCACCCGACACCAGCCAGCGCACGCCCTCGGTACATCTCGCCAAGGACGCGTCCGTTCACCAGAGGCCACCAGGCAACAGGCACCGCTCCGCTATCCCGGTACATCAACGTCTCGGCCACAGCCGTGACATGCGCAACACCATCGACGCCCTCAGGCGCACCCACGACGACGAAAGAGAAGAAGCCCGTCGCGGCTATCATCCACGATGCGGTGGATGCTACGACAGCGGCGAGGACCAGAGCCCGAGTCCCAGCCTGCCTGGCCCTCGGGCCTTCGGCCGACACATCCCCAACGCTGCGTTCCCCCCGAGGTACCGACCACCCACCAATATCCAAAAATATTCTGGAGAATCGAACCCCGGGCTTTGGCTCGAAGACTATCGGCTTGCCTGCCAAGCCGGTGGTGCGAGTGATGACAATTTCATTATTCGCAATCTCCCGCTATTCTTGGCCGATTCGGCACGAGCGTGGTTGGAGCACCTACAATCCAACGCCATTCAGAGTTGGGCGGATCTCATGGAGATCTTTGTGGGTAACTTCCAGGGCACGTATAAAACACCTTGGAAACCCATGGGACCTCAAGAACTACCGCCAGAAGGCCGATGAAACCCTCCGCGGGTACATTCGGCGCTTCTCCCAGCAGTGCAATGAGCTGCCTAACATTGCCGACACCGACGTGATAGGAGCCTTCCTATCCGGGACAACCTATGAATCCCTCGTCCACAAGCTGGGACGTAGGGGCCTGCGGACCACCAAGGAACTCCTGAACATCGCCACCAACCACGCCTCAGGAGAGGAGGTGGTTGGAGCCGTCTTCGACCGCACCGACGGCAAGGCAAGGCAGGACGAGGCCGCCGATGAAGGCACCTCTGACCGTCCCGCCAAGAGAAAGAATAAGAATCAACGGCGCGACAGCTCGCTCGTGGCCGCCGCCAACTGTAAAGGTGGATGGAAGCCCGCGGAAGGCACTCCGAACCACTTTGAAAAAATGCTCGAGGGGCCAAGCCCAAACCACGCTTTCCCAGCCAAACATCTATACAAGGAATGTGGCCTCATGCGAAAATACTTGACCGGGGGCCTCAACAAAGGAGAGCAGGGGAAGGAGCCTGCCCCCAGGACAGACGACGTCGAGGAGAAGAACGACACCTTTCTGACTCGAAATGGTGCCCTCATGATCTTCGGAGGATCGGCGGCCTACGACTCTAAACGCCGCCAAAAGGTCGCACGCCGCGAGGTCTATACGGCCAAGTCGGTCACGCATGCCTTCCTCCGATGGTCAGAATCCGCCATAACCTTCGACCGGACCGACCACCCGGGCGCCGTCCCACACCTGGGAAGGTACCCTCTTATCGTCGACCCGGTCATTGGCCCAAAACGACTCACAAAGGTACTAATGGACTGAGGCAGCGGCCTCAACATCATGTACGCCAAAATGCTCGACGAGATGGGAGTCGTTCGAACGAACCTCCGTCCCATCCGAGCACCTTTCCATGGCGTCATACCTGGTAGACAGGTCATGCCACTGGGATAGATCGATCTGCCCGTCACTTTCGGGGATCGGTCCAATTACAGGACTGAGACCCTCACCTTCGACGTAGTGGGGTTCCCTCCGACTTTCCACGCCATCCTGGGACGACCATGTTACACGAAGTTCATGGCCGTCCCCAACTATACGTACCTTAAGCTGAAGATTTCGGGCCCCCACGGGGTCATCACCATCGACACCTCCTTCCAGCGCGCTTACGAGTGCGAAGTTGAATGCTGCGATCATGCCTCCGCAGTTGTCGCCACCAAAGAACTCGCCACCCTCAAGGAGGAGGTTGCCGAAAGGACACACGATGCCAAAACAACAACTGGGTCGTTCAAACCAGCAAAGGGCTCCAAGGAGGTCCACGTGGACCCCAGCGACTCCGAGGCTAAGAGGGTACGTATTGGTACTTCGCTCTCTTCCGAATAGGAAAACACGCTCGTCGACTTCCTCCGCGATAACAAAGACATCTTTGCGTGGAAACCCTCGGATATGCCAGGCATCCTGAGGGAGGTCGCCGAGCATGCTTTAAAAATCCACCCGGACTCCAAGCCGGTAAAACAGCGCCTGCGTCGCTTCGATGAAGAAAAACGCAGGGCCATCGGCGAAGAGATAGCAAAACTGTTGGCCGCAGGGTTCATCAGGGAAGTATCCCACCCAAAGTGGCTAGCAAATCCCGTTCTTGTACGAAACAAGAACGGGAAATGGAGGATGTGTGTCGACTACACGGGCCTCAACAAGGCATGCCCAAAGGACCCGTTTCCTTTACCGCGCATTGACCAAATAGTTGATTCCACCTCAGGGTGCGAAACCCTCTACTTCCTTGACGCATACTTTGGCTACCACCAGATCGCAATGAAAGAGTCCGACCAGCTCGCAACATCATTTATCACCCCCTTCGGATCATTCTGCTATGTTTCAATGTCGTTCGGTCTGAAGAACGCTGGGGCAACTTACCAGCGTTGTATGCTCAACTGCTTCGGGGACCTCATTGGGTGGACCGTTGAGGCCTACGTCGAGGACATCGTAGTTAAATCCAAGCGGGCCGAACACCTTGTCACCAACGTTGAGCAAACCTTTGTGAAACACTGAGCAAACGGCATCAAACTCAATCTCGAAAAGTGTGTTTTCGAGGTCCCGAGGGGCATGCTGCTCGGCTTTATTGTCTCTAAACGCGGCATCGAAGCCAACCCGGAGAAAATCTCAGCCATCACAAAAATGGGCCCAATCCGAAACATAAAGGGGGTTCAGCGAATCATAGGATGCCTTGCCGCCCTCAGTCGATTCATTTCATGCCTCGGCGAACGAGGACTTCCCCTTTATTGACTCCTTAAGAAATCCAACCACTTTTAGTGGACAGCCGAGGCTCAGGAGGCGCTTGACATGGTTAAACAATTCCTAACTAAACCGTCGGTCCTAGTCCCTCCGTACAACGAAGAATCCCTCCTACTGTATATATCGGCCACCACGCAAGTGGTCAGCTCTGCCTTAGTAGTAGAGCGAGAGAAAGAGGGGCACGCCTTCAGGGTACAGCGGCCTATGTACTTCATCAGCGAGGTGCTATCCAACTCCAAAACCCGTTACCCCCAAATCCAGAAACTCCTCTACACCGTCCTCGTCACCAAGAGAAAGCTACGCCATTACTTCGAGTCACACCCTGTGACAGTCGTGACGTCTTTCCCCCTCGGCGAGATCATCCGCAGCTAGGATGCTACAGGAAGAACCGCAAAGAGGGCGCTCGAGCTAATGGATTAGGGCATTACTTATGCCCCCCGAACAGCGATCAAATCCCAGGTGCTGGCTGCCTTCATCGCAGAGTGGACCGAGGTCCAAATGCCACCAACAATCGCCAATCAAGAGTACTGGACGATGTACTTCGACGGATCGCTGATGAAGAAGGGCGCCGGCGCAGGACTAGTCTTCGTATCTCCCCCTCGGGGTCCACATGAGGTACATGGTTCGGCTCCATTTTCCCTCATCAAATAATATCGTAGAGTACGAAGCGCTCATCAATGGCCTACGAATCGCTATTGAGCTGGGCATCTGACGTCTCGACATCAGAGCCGACTCCCACCTGGTCGTCAACCAGGTCATGAAGGAGTCAAGCTGCCACGACACCAAGATGGAGGCATACTGCCAAGAAGTCCAACGGCTGGAGGATAGATTCGATGGCCTCGAGCTCAATCACATCTCAAGGTGCCTCAACGAAGCAGCCGACACGCTTGCGAAAGCAGCATCCGGCCGAGAGCCAGTCCCGGCAGGCGTCTTTGCCAGCGATCAACGCAAACCCTCGGTACGCTACACGGGGTCAGAACAAGCCCGCGATGGCCCATCTAGTCCGACCCTAGGGGCCGATCCGCCAACTGCTCCGCCTGACCCCGAGGTCATGGCGCTTGAAGAGGACCCAGTGGCACAGTCCAACCCTCCCGACGACTAGAGAACGCTTTACCTCGACTACCTCCTCCACGACATACTACCAGCAGACAAAACGGGAGCCCGATGGCTCGCATGACGCGCCAAGTCCTTCGTTCTTGTAGAAAGCAAACTCTACAAACGGAGTCACATCGGGATTCTGCAACTCTGTATCCCTGGCGAACAGGGAAAACTTCTGCTGGGCGACTTCCACGGTGGAATCTGCGGTCATCATGCCGCACCAAGAACCTTGGTTGGGAATGCATTCCGACAAGGCTTCTACTGGCCCACAGCAGTAGCCGATGCCGAGCAAATTGTACGCACCTACGAAGGGTGTCAGTACTACGCTCAGCAAACTCACCTCCCGGCCCAGGCACTCCAGATGATCCCCATCACGTGGCCCTTCACAGTCTGGGGGCTCGACCTGGTTGGGCCACTCAAAAAGGGGCCCGGGGGCTTCACCCATCTGCTTGTCACCATAGACAAGTTTATAAAATGGATTGAAGCTCGACCAATATCCATGATCAAATCCGAGCAAGCTGTGCTATTCTTCCTCGACATCATCCATCGCTTTGGAGTACCGAACTCCATCATCATGGACAACGGCACACAGTTCACCGGTAGGAAATTCATTCGATTCTGCGATGAACAACACATCTGGATCGATTGGGCGGCCGTCGCACACCCCCGGACAAATGGGCAGGTCGAGCGCGCAAACGGCATGCTCCTGCAAGGCCTTAAGCCGAGAATTTTCAACCGGTTGAACAAATTCGGCGCGCGCTGGCTCACTGAGCTTCCGGCCGTACTCTGGAGCCTGAGGACAACTTCTAGCCAAGCCACTGGCTACACACCCTTCTTCATGGTCTACGGTTCCAAGGCTATTCTCCCAATGGACCTTGACTATGGAGCACCAAGAATCAGAGCATACGACGAACAGGGGGCCGAGGCATCCCACCAAGACACCATGGACCAGCTAGATGAAGCCCGCGACATCGCCCTCCTCTGTTCAGCTAAGTACCAGCAGGCGTTGCGATGGTACCACAGCCGACGGGTACAGGGTCGATCCTTCAACATCGGGGACCTCGTCCTCCACCTTGTGCAGAGCAACAAGCACCGCCACAAGCTCTCACCGCCATGGGAGGGGCCCTATGTCGTCGCAGAAGTACTTCACCCGGGCGCCTATAGGTTGAAAACCATCAACGGCAAGGTCTTCAACAACGCCTGGAACATTGAGCAGCTACGTCGTTTTTACCCTTAAATAAGCGCATACTCTCCCTTATCAATTTTTGTCATTACAAAACCTCGATCCTTAGTGACTTCCGACCCCTGCAAAGCGCGAGGGGTCAGACCTCACTCGGGGGCTGACATAAGTAATACAAGTAGTATGCTTGCAAAAACTTCCTATGTTATATTTACAAATGTTCTCTAAGTTTTCCGTTCTTCTCGTAAAAAAGTCGTAAGAACTAAGATTTCGGGGACAAATTCTGACTATAACTGGTAGGACTGCGGGAGACCCACGCCCCAGCGGCTGCGACCTCTTTTCTCACTAGCGCGATCATAATTCTTTCACCCGCACTCCTAGTTTCTTACGGCTTAAACCATGGGAAGGGTCGGAGGGCACAAAAACCTTTTTTACAAAAGGAGGAAGCTAAAGGGCCATCTGCCGTATTTTTTCATCTTTTGCACAAATTCACCACTTGCAAAGTGATTTCATCACAAAAAGGACTAACATACTTGTAAATTCAGAGGACTGTTTACTCGGGGGCTTCCCCACAAAATTATTCAATTACAGTCTCTGACTAGCTTTACTACAAGTACTACTACGACCACCGCGCCACGCTCTCCATCGGTAACGCCTGAGGCATGTGCACGGGCCAGTTCATCTACTGCGGCCGCCGCGCCATGCTCTCCATCTACGACGTCCCGCCGCTCCATGGGGCCCTCGAAGGCACCGTCACCTGCAACGTCGAGCTGCACGCCGGCAACTATGGTGCCCCTCCACCAGGGCATCCGGGGACTACGCCATCATCAGCAACCGCAACCCCAACAACGGCGCCTGAACGGGAGGCGCCTCCCGCCATGGGGAGGCCACTACGACCGACGGCAAGGCTGACGATGTCCGACACCCTCCAGTACTCCTCTTTCGGCGACAGCGAGCTCTTCCCATAAAAGGCGGCCCGCACCACCTCTTCTACATTGGATGACCTCCAGCTCGACATCACACTCCGGATTCACGAAGCGGATCAGTGAGTTTCCCTCTCTCTCTGGCATTACCCTTCCTCACTCAAGAACCGCCGCAACGCACGGACGTATCTGGCGGAAAGGAAGAAGGAGAGGTAGCGGGCTCAGAGGCAGAATAAGAGATGGGGCGAGAACTCCCCTCCCCTCCCTATTTAAAGAGGAGGAGCTGCAGCTAGGGAAAGGCGAAAGGTTGGGACGAAAAACTCTCTCCCTTCCCCTACTTAAATGCAAAATCAATGCTGATAGACCCCTGAGGGGACGCGTCGGAGCTGACAGGACGCGCCCCGGTCGATGAGGTGTCCCCCGATCAAACGGGATACTGCCTGGGTATGGCCCGCCACTGACCCGCTCCGGACGCGGCAATTAAGGCGCCCACATGGACAGACGACCCTTCACCTCCTCATGCAGGACCACGGAACGATCCGACGACAGGACCTCTGTGAATGGGAGCAAACGACGAACGAATGTCCAAAGAAAGATAAGCATCCCTGCCTTCTTACTTTACGCGTTAAATTTCATTACCGAGCTTCCGACCCCGTCAAACGGCAGGGACATGAACGTCACTCGGGGGTTGCCGAGGATGTCTACCAGTCTAGACATCCTCCTCACCCGACCCCTCTGTACGCTTGAAACCAGGGGCGCGAAATACGGGCATAAAACTTTGATTAAAACTAGACGGATTAGCAGACCCTACACCTCGATAGCTACGGTGTTTCTGTTCACCAGAAAAATCATACTCAACGCCCCCCGCATCTCTGGCTTCGACATCTGCCTTCTCAAGAAGGGTTCGGAGGGGCCCGCCTATAGAATCTCCCACAAAGGAGAAGCTGTCAGGTGGCCCAAGTCGATCGGACGGCTCAGACCGCCACCAAGATATGAAAAAACAAAGAATAGCGATTCTTATGCAGGTTACTCCAAACCCCGCCACAAACATCAGGACCCGAACCCATCTGGTAGGAGCTTTTCCGCCACTCATGCTACCAAGGTAACATTACCGACCCCGCCTTTCCGAACAGAGCTAGGGAGAAATAACTGAGACGAGCCCCAGCGGCCTTGCCCGACCCCGCTCAAAAACGAACAGGGACATCTCAACCTTTTCTTGTTCGATTCTATCCCCGAGCCAAACCCATAGAATCTCCATCAAGGAGAGGCCATCGGGCCGCCTGAGCCTATCAAACGGCTCGGGCATCTGCCGGGAGGTGGGTTAAGAAGTTGTGGAGTGCCACCAGAGGGCTCTTCCGACCCCATCAGCAAATGATGGACCCGGATTCCACACGAACGCATCTCAAGAAGCGAGCTCATTGAGCGCGATACTCGAGCCATCGAGGCAAGTGTCATTTACTCAGCCCTCCGATTGTGAAAATCGAGGACGGGTAAACGACGAAATTACGGCCGACCCCTATCGACTTCTCGACAAGGCCCGGGGCTTGAGCCGCCAATATACAGGACACAAGTTCAAGGCCCTACCTTGCCGAGCCCATAGAGTCCCCATTTGGGGAAGTTGGAAGACGAGTATGGGAATATTGCAATG